>OZ022414.1:27021101-27140339 GCA_963989365.1 Rhimphoctona megacephalus | reverse complement strand
CGATTTTTGACACTAAATAAATACCAAGTTGACAGACTGGAGATAGATATTTATAGAAAGATGAATTCACATTTTTGATCAACATTATTTTGCATTATGTGATTGCGACAGTGGTAAGGTAGTTTGAACGTGTGAAACGATCGAGAGACTTCAACGATTGACACGCAGTTACACCCAAAGAAGTTAATCGTTTATGAAAACTCTTTTCTTAGTATGATAAATTAGCATCCTAAACCTAGAATTTAGTTCTTAGTAAAATGGTAACGTCATAAAATTCGAAAAATCGATTTGATATTAGGTAAAAAAATTAAGGACGATTTACTGATAACCCAGAAACGCACAAAAAATAATATGAATTATTCTGATAAAAAATTGCGCAAATTTAATTGTTTTTCATTGCTTTTGTTTACGTATGTACATTTTTTAACAAGTCAACACGAGTGTAAAATACAAAAACCCAAGTAATAAATACAATAATAAAATGGCCCCGTAGTAGAATTTTACACGATTGAAAGAGGAAGTAAAAGAAATTTAATGTACTCCCAATATTTAGTTGTATCTTATGAATTTTGATTTGAAATAGAATGATCAATATTTAACCATTTACGTAGTCCAATCGTTGTTCAAATATTCAAAGGGAGGGTTATCTTAAAACTTAAGTTATTGAATCATCTTTCTTCGATCAAATTTAATTATTGGATTATTCGATAGAGAAATTTTTCTTATATACTTCACGTTATTATCGAATAGTAAGTTTTGTCAGGTATATAACATTATCGTTACGAGCCTTTCCAGAGTTCGTAGATCCGTAGGAAAGATCGCGACAAAGCGAGTTGCATAGTTATTCGAAAGTATAAACTTCTTGAATGTATCGACGATATTATATACAAGCCGTGGATTTTATTTGGTTCTTTTGTGAGTGCTCGAGAATACATCACAGGGAAAGGAGGGGAAGTGCGCCCTTGGTATTCGAATCTACGTTTTTTTAGATGTGCATATAATTTAAATAATAGAACTTTTTGATAAAAAAGAAAAATATAAATCTGCATACACAGTAACTACATGCACGGATATTATTACGGATACTTACTGCGTATTTTACTAAATACTATGAACATATTGAGGATGACCGATAGGGATGAGTGCGCGGTAAGAGTCTTTGGTTTTGGCGATCTCCCATGTCAAGCATCTTTGGGCAAAGTCAGCACTTGGATGGGTGACCGTTTAGCCATGCTCGTATATCGATCGCTGAGCAGGAGACAGTTTTTCTATACATATTGAGGATGCACATTAAAATGATAAGGCAAATGCCATTTTCTGGACAGAAAAGATTACAGTTTTTTCTTTTATTTTTGTATCTTTGAATTTCCATCTTTATGAATAATTTCATTAGCCCTTCAAATAGTTGTATATTGTGATTAATCGGTAAATTATAAGTAATTATATTTTAGATACGAAGTATTTAGATACGAGGAAAAATACAGAATTCATGATATCAACGTCGATAAAATGGTGGGGAAAAATGTCATGATTCCAAACATGATACTTTTTACTGTTGTATTGAACAATTCTTCTTTTTTTTATAATTCATATTTATCAAATATATAGATGCAATTTATATTGGTATTCTTAATAAAATATATTTGCTAACTTTTAAAGGAAAAATCGTTGTGCTCCATATTTTCTATAAATTAATTAGTATTGGGTCATTTCTCTTTGATTATCATGTGTCAAACGATCGAAAATGGAATATTTGATTGTCGAAACAAAACTTGTATATCAACGGAGAGAATATTTTAATAAAAATAACGGGGAAAGTAGAAGCTGCATGTTGACGTGCGTTGATGTAAAAAATAGTAAATAAATATTCCATCAATCCTGTCGGTGGGTGGTAGAAAATATTTTTCAAACGGTGCGATCGACCGCGGAAATAGAACGAACTCGCGCTTTTTGATTGACCAATCGGCATAGTCTTGAAACCTTAAGTATATGTGGAAGTAGCACACATACATGATTTTACTCGAGATTTGATCGACAAGTGAAACTTAACGAGAGTGCTTGATAGGTATGGGCAATAAAATTCTTGCACTCTGTTACTATACGCTCGTAAAACATCGATCGCTCCGGCTGGATGGTAATCAAGATATTTAGTACAGTTTTGAGTATCGCACAACTCGTATAACGGTAAATCATGGTAAAGCTACAACGCTAAACGTTCATTCATGAATACAATCGTTTTCGAGATAGAAGACTCGAAAAATATTATAATCCTATCAATATGACTCGATCTTAACTTGATATATTCAGTGGATTTTGGGCACTAGCCAAAATTTATTTCAACGGTTTTGACGACGGATTCGACGAGTTTACTTACAATGAGGCTTAAAGAAATATGTTTTATCGGCATTTTATAATTTTGAATAGAGTGAGACAAATAGATAAATCGTTAAAAAAAAAATAAACGAAAGGTCGATATTTTCCAGGGTTTTGTGAAGCAGGTCAAATATTTTATAAACATGTTTTGACATCGCGTAAAGAGTACGAAGAGATATGTGTGATCCATATTGATTAAATTTCATATATGAAAAAGAGTTTCAACGACTTTCACATGTTTTAATTAGCCATTTTTCTACGAATGAGATCCTCCATCAGGCAAAGCAATTTAAGTTCTCCAAAATGGCGTCACAGGCACATGCAAATAGTTCGATAAAATTTTAAGGATTTCGGTATATATAAATTTCATCGAAATTTCGCATCATAAGACATATCAGGCATCTCTGAGGGCTCAGAATAAAATATATATACAGAAATGGATGAGAAAAAAATAATAATAATATTCGCGCGCATTTATAATTTAATGATTTAAGGAAACTGGTTTGTGTGTTGATGCTAGAAATCGCGCTGTACCTCGGGAACGGACGTATCGGAGGATTTCGTTGGGAGTCTCTCACGGGCATAAGGAACGAACGAGGAAGAAAAAGAAGAAGAAGAAGAATATATCCACATATATATATATATATATATATATATATATATATATATATATATATTCACGGGCATTATCAGCAGCAAGGTCGAATTTTTCACAGTCACGTGAAATATTTGAACTCGGCAAACAATTTGGAATTCACAAAGTTCGGCGATCTCGAAAATAGTCGAAAGCGAGATAAGTGGATATCAAAGCGAATTTATTTATTTTTCATTCTTACCCGAAGACTTCAGTGTGTGTTAGCCGGTGTGATAATTAATTCGTATGTGTATGTGCGTGTGCGTGTATACTCGTGAGCGTCGGAACGATCGGCACGTGGTTTGTGGTTTGCGTTTAACGGTACAACGTGGAAAAGGCGGTGGCTCTCGATATCTCCTTCTCTTTTTATCGAGAAGTTAAAACCGCGCAAACACGATCGAATTCCAACGGATACACGATGATACAACGAAGAAAATTGCTGTGGTTGGTGCTGGTGCTGCTACTAATCGAGGAGAGCCTCAGCCACGTAGCACTGACTTTTCCACGAGCCCGGAAATACGATCTTGACTTCCTCGACAGCTCGAGAACACCCGGACCCTGTGGCATGCCACGAGGTTTGTTTATTATTCTTTCATCATTATAAATATATATACAAAGTTGATTAACTTTGTATGAAATTTGTGTTTTGTGTTTATTACACATTTTCTTGAGCCCCCCAGGAATCATTTGGTTTTACGATAATCCTTAATGATTTCACGGATCGTAAGTACAAACAACACTTTCGACACATATTGATTTTATAATTATTCATGTTTTTGGAATAATTGTCACAAACGTTGTTTTACTTCGTATTTAAAGCAAACAAAAAAAATAGACTCTTTCGGGACAGGACATTTTTCATATTTATTCGTGTTTATCGTATCACGGAAATTTTAATAAAAAATTGCACACCACAGAATATCCCGTTATCGACAATCGATGAACTATGTTAGTTCGTTTAATACTACTTCTATAAACGTGAGATTGTTTACGGCTTTATCTTTTTTTTTTATGGGTGTTCTGTACATGGAATCGAGTGACCCCGTATATGAATATTACGCTCTTACAATTCTCAAGCTCCTGTTAAACGACTTTGAGTGGCCGAATTCCAAGCGGAGAAATATTTCAGGCCCCAATAAGTTTTTCATGCATATTCTTTTTGCTGCCTTTTTGTCTTTCTGTTCTTTTTCTCAACGCGACGTTAAAAATCAAGTTTACATGATGAGATATTTCTTTCCGATGAAATGACACACAAAGGCGATTAGGCAAAAGATTGATGATCATTAGTAAAAACGCGCATTGTGGAAGATACACATTTAATAGTATCAAAGACAGTTTTTTTTTTCAACATAATGTTATTTAAAAATGAGAAAATGGAGCAAGCGATAGTAGAAAAAAGGAAAGGAAAAAACAGTGAGAAATTATGTTCATATTTAATGAAAGACATGGAAATAGTCTCTGTTTTTCTATCGAATACACTGGCATTAAAAAAATACATCACATAGAATGTATATAGTCAACTATGAATTCTTCGACAAACCGGTTATCTTGATCTGTCGTCCCGAGGAATTTTGGTCCACTTCGAGACGAACATTTTTCTTTTAAAATTTGAAATAAGATTTCCTTCACTCAGTAAAGCTTTAAAACGAGTTTTTTTTACTCACTCGTTATAATGTAAGTTATAAAATATAATTTAATCCTTCTTCGGGAGGATTTTTTCGACGGATATGAAAAATATCAGATATTCGAAATCAAAATTTTCGTAACAAGTCCGAGAATAATTCTACTTTTATTATTCACGTCGAATAATTAAAAAATACAAATATCATTTAAAAAAATAGTCAAATTAATTGAATCAATAAAATTTCTTTCGATAACCCATGAAATTTGCAAAACAACTTGATTTTTTGAAAATATATTGATATTTGTAAAGAAAACTTTTTTCCGTAACTTCACGGTTAATTTCAGCGTGGCAAAATTTAACACTTTATAGTTCGCCAGTAAAAGGTTAACTGTCAATTACTATACATTAAAAAAAAGTCACCAACCGCGGTGGAGGTTGGCAGAAAGAAATCCTATAGCCTGAATTTCATTAACAGCCGTTCAGCACGCGACTGAAATGACGACAATAGCAATCTCGAAGTTCGATTGCGAATGTTGATTTTTTGGCTAAATATTTTTTTTCACATATTATTCTATTTCGATCTTCGATGACCTAATTTCGAAATGATAAAAGAAGTGCACTGAAAATAATTCGCCTACTTTCGATTCCATCGCATAAGAAATAAAAAAAAAAAAACCCGCTAGTAGAGCTCGTGAAAACAAGAACGCAGAGTGCTATAGGGAGGAGTACAAAAAATTATAATTACTCTATTATTTTCTTTACTGAGAAAATGTGAGTTCGAGACTGAAGATGCTCTAACAGACTATATTTTTTTTATTATATTTTTACTTCGTCGTTTCTTATTTTGCGGTAGTTTGGAGCTCTCTCATGAAGAAGTCAGAGTAAAAGAGAGTTGTTTTTCAAGACCTGTGTCTTGATCTTGTACTTTACATATATATCTGTATATATGTATATATAAATGACGAAGTAATGTTCGCGAGACTCACAACTCTCCGACTTCGTACTATGGGAAAACGACATTAAAACTCGATGTTTCTCCATCTCTCTCTTGCCATTGCTGTATGGCTCCTTTGGCTCTCGAACGAACGATTAGCGTACCCAGTAATAAGGTATAACCCAAGTTTATTGTATACGGTGGGGATAACGTTATATAGAAGTCCTGAGACGTTGGACTGCGTTCACCGTCAGATTCACGATGAAGTCGACGAGACTTTCACCGTTTTAGAGTTGTGTATGTAGCGACATACACATTTTTCTATAAACACTCGTATATATAAATGTGTAGTTGTGTGTAATACGAAAAGCATGCACAACGATAAAACACTCCTAAACCTTAGTACAGGTTATTTTTTCATCGTATGAGACATTCAATAATGCGAAATAGATAACTCGAATATTTTCTTGAATTAACCCTTTTAACATGAGATCAAATTTTTTTCATACGAATTGTTTTTTTAAATTACGCTTTACTTTTATATCAAAAGTTCGAATAGAAAAGTATGTTGATTGTTCGAAAAATTGTAGACCTATAGGCACGGCTGGGTCATTAGCAATGCATAGTGTAATTAATCGTTATACGACCGAGATGAAACGAGAGGTAAAAATAATAAACTTTGATATCGATCTTGATTCCAGGCGATGATAAACACATCGAACGTTTTAAAGCTCAAAACTCCGTAACGAATGTACTATATATATAGTCGCGTAATATGGTATATCGCATTCGCCAGGTGAATGCACCTGAGTACCTGAGAGTCACCTCGTAGATAGTTGATTATATCGAGCTCCAGGGTTAGATAGCGTGGTACCACTCCATAGTCCTGCGCACTACGACGAATATTTATATAGCTGTATGGGCCAATTTGAACCGACTAATCCTTGTTTTTCATTTATACACTTTTCATGGATCAAAATGTTGTACATTCCAAATATATACGTTGATCATTCAAAAACTCTTTTCAGCATTCCGTTTTTTTTCAGTACCCCTACAGACGTTTAGAGAAAAATAAATACAAAAGATTTTTCGAAATGACGGACATATTTTTTCAAAATAATGCTTCCATTTGTAGTACATCTTGATTATTTTTTGTATTGACATGTTACATTCTAAAAATAAGAATAAAAAGTTAATGGGTCGAGTGACTATTGATCTGAAGGGCGTAATAGTGTAGAAAACTGACGCAAAGGTGTTTGCTTTACGCTGGTGATAGTGCTTGCTTTACGACCATGTTGGTAAAGTCATGAAATTGTTACTATACGTAGGTCGAATATTTGTATTCACATGCATAGAAGCACGAGTGAAATATGTTGAAGGAGGAAGAATAGGCTAGTCTTGAAGCAAGAGTAAGACAGATTTGATATTTCCTTGAGAGGTCAGCCGCACCTGACGATGGAATTTTGTAGCACAGCGCTTTTATATTGGTAATTTTTACAGTCTGACAAAATCATAAGCATAAAATTCGACAAATTACTCAGAAAAAAAATAGTAATAATTTGTTGCTTACATTTGAATACCGTAGTGTCTGTTGGCTTTTTGTAAATAATCTTCACAATAATATGCAAAAATGGTGCAGGTAATTTCTTAAATTACGTCATAAAATTCCCATAGAATTGATACAGCTGATTCGATCAAGATATATCCTTGAGAAAAAAAACAATTTTCTCGCAGATAATTATCGACGCTGACGCTATCTCCAACAGATTTCTCTCAAAATCTGCTCAACTAAACACGTTCTCGAAATCTTGACAAAAACTCTTGATTCATTGGATCGAAAAAACTTGTTCTGATTCACCCAGTTGTCCAGGGTCAGGATCCACCTTAGTGGAAATTCTTCGTAGGTCCCAAGGGTACCCACAGGTATAAAATAAAGTAGCATAAAAAATAAAAGAAATAGAAGGGCGTTCACAGCACGCACAGGAGAAGAGCATCGCCCTTTAAGAATGATGTCCGTAGGCAGAGAGAATTAGAAGGGAAGAAAGAGAGAGAGAGAGAGAGAGAGAGAGAGAGAGAGAGAGAGAGAGAGAGAGAGAGAGGGTACGATCAGTTAGTGAGGAAATAGTAGCACGAGCGAGGAGGGTTCTCGTAGACGCTTTTCTGACACGTGATCTCCCCATGGGGATCTTGAGGGAAGGATGAATAGATGGAAAGACAAAAAAATGGGAATATGCAGTAAAAGAATAAAAAAAGGTCTCGTGAAGGAAGAAGTAATTGCCAGAGGGAAAGGCAGGCGCTCGCGTTACGGCATCTTTTTTTTCAACCAGACACTCCCGTGGATTCTTCATTGCAAGGGAGCGTTCTCTTACACTCGCGCGAGTTTTCCGTGATTCGGGATATGCGTGAGCTTGAACACGCAACTCTGTGCCACATAATATCGCCCTAGGACTGTATATTATGTGTTATAAACGATGAAATATATAGAATGCATCATGATACCAGTCTTCCCACTCCTGTTTTTTTTTTTTTTTTTTTTTTTTCATTTGTTATGCTACTGTCATTAGCGTAGACATGCATGAAAGGCTCCAATTAATTAATTAACGTCTGGGATTTTTTTTCTTTGTGGATGTGTGAGTTATAGATCCAGACAGGGTGGAGAACCAAAGTAGTAGTTCCTTTTTTTACATCAAATTGAAAAGTTTGTTACGCAGGGAAAGGGAGAGATCGAGGATTTCGTCACGTTGGATGATTTATGAGGGTACTGGAGTACCTACTAAGGCTGTTGAAATGATCGAGTGTTAAACTTCTATTCCGTTTCTTCATCCTTCTTTAGAGCTCATTATTCAAGACTTTCTGGTATATTAGTGGCAATTTAACAATTTTTATGGTTTTCATGTCGTGTGGTCTTAAAAGGTTACATTTCGGTTGAAATATACCTTAGGTTACTTTATCTAAAATATAATGAGTAAAGGATCGTCATCTAAGGTCTAAAGTTTCTAGAAATAATAAACTTGAATTTGAATGTTTCAGAAAATATTGGAATAAACAAAAGCTTTGAGATTTTTATGAATTACAACGTGACTCGGCGCTATCCATTTTTTATACTTACAAAAATAGTGTTAATTATTATTAACCACGGATCGGGTTAGTATTACCGGCTGCATTTTTATGTTTCCGACAGTGGTAATTACAGCGGTCAAAACTGATATCAAAACCATCATGATAACTATGACTATTATAATTTTTTTTATATAGGAACTTAATTCGAGCTGCGATGTAATTAACAGAAAAGGTTTAATTACTTCTTTGGTAATTGTTACTTTGGGTTGTTAGAAAAAATTCTGAATAAGTTGACATTAGCGTTTAATCGAAGTCAAGCTATGGTACTTGTTTGGCAAAAATGAAAAAATGAAATGGCATTTCGTATGCGACGAAAGCAAATCATGATGGAAATCATTTTTTGCAAGGATTCTTGTCCTCCAAACGAATTTAACCTGAAGGACCGTCATTTCTGCGAAACGTTCACAATTAGCTGGATCATTAATTTTTCATCGCGAAAGAGTACGAAACAGGAAGAGGATGAGATCGAAAAAATCAAAAGTAATAATCATAGTATTTCGCAAAAAAGATCACAATTCCGTTAACAAGAAATATCAAATTTGTCTTGCTTTCATTCGTCGATAAATTTTTAAATCTCGATTATATGCTGGAAAAGGAGGGAGGAACAACGAATTCCTTTTCGAGACGAACAGAGCGAGACTGTGAGAGAGTTTGATTACACGAGCTCTTTCTCCTCTACACATCAGTTAGGCATGAGAAAAACAGAGAAAGAGGGAAACACTTGAGGAAATTCTAACAGTGGATATATATATATATATATATATATATATATATATATATATATGCATAATGTTATGGTTATTTAGTGGCCTGGAGCTATATTGCGCTGTATATTGTACTGTTTCGTGATGAGATAAAATGCGGCTCATAGCAACGCGAGTGCAGAAAGTGTAAAGAACCGCCGAACGGAACGATCGCCGATCGTCTCAGCATTCATTCCTTTGACTTCCGGATTTGATTTATTTTCTATGGATTTTATGTATCTATATCTTCTGGTATAAATATAAGTTCTCGATATTCTAACGAAATAGCCGAAAGCCGTGATCAATATATATGTGCGCACTTATACATATACACGATACTTCATGGCTTTTTAATTATATGAATCAATATAAAATGGTCGCAATTTATATCAAATCATCCTTTACGTTCTCCACTTTTCCTTTCTTCGCTCCCAATAAACTTTGTCCTGTAATTATAGCGATTCTCCATAAAAAAAAAACATTACATTGGATGCACATGCATTTAAAGGTTCGTGTGTGCACATGCGCACTTTCTACAAGGGCATCGCTTTAAAATGTTTTTTTTTTTTTTTCATCGGTTGCTATTAATTGTCGCAACAAATCGTCGATCTTTTATCGAAGATGAAAAGTTCATCGCTTGTTAAGCGAGAGAGTTGTTCTTCCTTAATGCTTCTGATGCTGCTCGATTTCGAGAACAGGTCGGAAGAAACTGAAAGACAAACAAGTGTGTATATACGTCTCTCACCAGAGCAAAGGCCGCGGCACGATTTCATAGAGAGATCGCGAGTAACTCTCTCGCGTTACGTATCATCGAAGAAGTCACTCGGTGACACAAGAGGGTACTGATGTTTTCGAAAAGAAAGTGGAAAGTCAAAAAGGAACGTCAAAATCACGAATTATTACAGCGGAAATTGAATCGCTGTTATTTGAGCAGTTATTATTATATAATTTTACAAAATTAAACGTTTTTTTTTTTAGTTATTTGAATGCATAGATATTCCATTTTTTCTAATGATGTATTATTTATATTCAAGTTTATAGTGAAATCGATACATATTACATCCTAATTAATTATTTTTATATTCAAGTGTGGCTTTGGGTTCAACCGCGTTTGATTCAGATAAACAAGTAGCAGCCCTTCGAATTTTTCGTTCAAAGAATACGCCCGTATGAAAAAACTATATAATGAAAAATTATATCGAAAAATATAAGAATAATGTGAGATTATATATAGCGGCGAAATTTTATATACGAACGAGTATATTTTCGAGATATAATAAAAATGTATATTGTGATAATATATGAAATTTTAGATGGATTCTTATAAGTATTTTTTATATTTTACCGTATAAGACAATATATGCCTTACGATATATTTTAAATTATAAATTTTCATATATATTAAAAAATATGGAAAAAAACATGAAATTTATATAACAGTTCCATATCTCATACACACTTAACAGTTACATGTCCTTAACAGTTTCATAGTTTATTCTCTTATACGATAAAATATAAAAATACTTATATGATTTAATTTAAAATTTGATATATTACCATAATATACATGCTTCTTATATCTCAAAAATATATTCGTACGTATGTAAAATTTCGCCGCTATATATAATCTCATAATATGTTTTATATTTCTCGATGTATTTTTTTAAATATATAGTTTTTCCATGCGGGCGCGTATATGTGTATGTGTAACATAATTTTTATACTTACAAATACGTCAAATTTTTTTTTGTCAATATTGACGAGTCGTTAATTTAACCCGTCAGGAATCGCGCTACTTACACTTTAAACGTTGATCGCGCGATGAGAGATTTTCTCACATGTATAGTTTCAAGTGCTTAATTTGATAAATTTGGACTTGAAAATAATATCGCCACAGTGATGGTGACGTTTAAACATTTTTATTTTTCGAAAAATTCAACGATTATGGATACTATAAAAAAATAAATAATAAAAAAGAATAAACAAATAAAAATAAAGAAATTAACTCTTTCATCATACAGAAAAATACATTTGAAAAAAATAGAAAAAATTTCAAATGCTCATGGCATTTGAAATTTTGGAGACATTATCGTTTTAATAGAACTGTGAGAAAAAGTCTCATAGCGCGACCGCTGACGGGTTAAAAAAGGAAACGTGATTTTTATGTTTAGTTTTATTAATGTCAACAATTTGTAAAGAAATTTTGTAAAAATACGAAAACCCTGAAGAAGGCACCTTTTTCATACCCTAAAGTATTAGGCAGATAAATGGCGAGTATAAAAGTTTTACTAGTGTGATATGTGAAAATTAAAACTTCTTCGACGTAGAACTTTGTTTTTTTAGTTTAAAAAAGATCCTCTGAAGCTTTTTGTAATTACATGTTTTTATAGAATTTTTAATATGCTTAAAAATGTTTAATTCCAGAATCACAATTGTTAAATCTGATTAAAGAATTAGTAATGGAACTCGTGGCTCCTAAATAACCGTGCATTTTCACTGTGTTTAAAATAGTATGTATAAAAATATATTAAATAAGTGAAACGAAAGAGAAACGAGATGCCGCGTAATAGAGCCTGCGCATGTAACTATAAATTATAATAATAGTCCGAGAAATGCACGCGTAATATTATAATAATACAAGAAAATTGTCTTGCACTCAGGTATAGATATATATATAAAACTAGAAATGGGTGTATCGCAATGGTATATCTACAATATTACGGAGATCTCGAGCGGAGATCGACGAGTCGAGAGATTCAACTACGAAAGCAATTATAAACAAGACTCTTGAGGAGCGCGCGCGTGCTCCGAAACTGTATCAAGACTTAGCGCGTTGTTCACGTATCTCAGAAAGTTGAAATTCTACGTTGTTAGTGTCTACTGTTGCGAGACTTTATCCAATTCTCAAAGTATTCAGTATCTATCCTTATACCTATTTCTCTTTCTCATTCGTATATATAATTCATATATCTCGACGCAGAAAGACTACGTTTTGAAGGAGTATGAGTTATCCACAGCATTTAAGGGAGTTGAATGCGAAATCAGACGTAAAAGTTTATCCCAAACGAGAACAGAATGTTATGAACAAAACTTTTGTTAAACTTGTACACGGATTGAGCATACGATTACGCATATAATGAAAAATTAATCGTGGCAACGTGAAGGCGAGCAACCACTTTAGGAGACCGAAAATTAGATGATGTTGACATTGACAATAGTTTATTCATATTTTCATACAACTCTGGTAATTTTTTCAAGTTATTTCGTGCATTAATTAAGGTATAATCCGCTGTGTCCCTTAGCATGTCCTCATCGTCGTTTTCGATTTGCGGGAATTGTGCAGCCCGCAATTCGCATCTGAAATAATCCAATAAATTTTTATATATTCTTGAGATGTTTTTTAAGAGCATGAACATAAATTTTGAAAAAAAAAAATCGAGAATTGAATGTTGGAACGTGTTTGAAAAATAAAATGATCGATTTTTAGCATTTTTTTCCCGGCATTTTGCAATAATAAACATGTTTTAAACAATCTAATCTTTTCAACTTTAGGTTCATGTTTAATAAATTATATTATGAAAACGTGTTCCAAATTTGAAGATGATCCTTCAATTAGTTTTTGAGTTATGATTCCCGCAAATTGAAAAAATATCGTTTCGAGAAAAACACGTTTAAAGTTTGAGCATGCTTGGGAGTCGAGCGGAGAGTCCTTATCATTTATATACATACCGTTAGAAGGAATCCGAATATTGTTTTGCAATTTTCAGGGTGTTTTCTTAAGATATTTTGTAACGATTTATGAAATAAAAAAAAATTGATTTTTTGAAGCATCTAAAGTGGTTGCTCGCCCCGTTGCTAGCCATCTCCTCCACACGCGTTTTCGTGTAATTTAAAAAACTTTACAAGATTATTCCATGATAAGTACGTGGTAAAGCAAAATTGTTTAATTCTGTTATATATGAAAGACATAGAATAATGTGCAGATAACTTTTCAAAGTTCTCTATCGTCGGATTTTTCCGGGAGATGTAAAAATGTCAATTTTATAGAACGGAATAATCGATTCTCCAATAAGCTCTATATATTTAGTTTCATTATTTTTTCACTCAATTTTACTATAAACGGCGCGGGCAAGCTTGTTGATATTTAAGTAACGAGCGTGAAATATTATGGGCAATATTTGAACAAAGTTTGAAAAATATCGAAAGGGATGTTTTGCATACAATTTCTTTAACCGAAATTCAATCAAAATTGAAAACCAGTTAAGGATAGCGTAGCGGCTCCGTGTGGTCAATTGACCGTATATAAAAATTTTTCCTTGAAAAACTACAAATTGACACTAATATGGTGTATAAATTTTTTTTTTTTATACATTCGTAATAAAACGACAGCAATCCTGATCAATGAGATAATATTTTAAGAAATTACATATTTTTAATCACTCAATCGAGCTACTCGTCGTCAGCTGTTAACAGTCGATGAATTTTTCAAGCGAAGTCCAGCAGCGTTGCATACTCGCACTGTAAACATAAACCTTCTTAGCCTCTTTTGATAGCACAACAGTTCTCGGTTATCAATAAGCTTGTGTTCGAGATGACTTAAAATGTTGTGACCTTGGTAAAAAAATTCATTTGCATACCCAGGACCGCACATTTGGTGCCTTCGATAATATTTCTGTTTTAGCGTAGCCTAATATAGGTTATATTACCCCTGTCATGAATGTGTAACGTTGCCAGCTCACTGTAAGAATTTTTCAGCGCGGACCGATCGAACGACTAACCGAGTTTATTGAGGCTTTTCTAACTTTAACTCAAAATTTTGCAAGAACTAATTCGGTAATTCGTTTTTTTTTTTATGTTACGATATCAATCTTTGATTATTGATTTATCACTGAGAATAAAAACTTTATGGCTATATAATAATGAAATATATTTAATATACGATTGGAATAAAATCCGAAGAGTTACGTCTTAAGACACCAGGTTAAAGTAACAAATTTTGGAATTTAATTTCTTACTTGAATTATTGGTACAAAGTTCTCAATTTTTTTCTGAAGAAAATAGTGAGTTTAATCGGCAACATGGTTCAAATCTGATATCTTGTTTAATACTCGACCTTTCGCTACGACCTCCTTAAAACGTTTTTTTTTTTAACTTGGCGTCGAGCGGTTATCCCGGCTCTTGATCTGAATAAACGGCGTTAAAATTTGAAAATTTAAAAGCGTTGCATTTTTAATACGTCACCTTCAAGAGTTATGCATAATTATTGAGAATTCGACCATTTGGATTTATAAGTATTGAATTAAAAATTCGGAATAATAGTGTAAAAATTTTATTTTATCCGTAATTTGTATTTTGCATTTTTCTGAAAATTTCGTTGGATTTTATTTCGGAAAGACATTCGAAAATAATTATTTGTTATATTTCCCGTTATTTATATTATTATTCATATGGATATTGTTTGTAATATTTCTTGCTGAATTAAATTTTTGCATAAGACTGTACGGCGTCCTCAAGCAAATAGGAATGCATACATCGACATATTTATGTATATAGATTACACGTGCTCGACGATATGCGTTGTAAGAAAAAAGAAAGTGAATCAGGAGCAATTATCGGTGAGAAGGAAATGAGATTATCCCCTCTCGTAACGGGGTAACGGTGATGTGGAAAAGTAAAGCACTTTTTAGACTCGCATGCTTTTTTGTCTCTCTCTCTCTCTCTCTCTCTGTTTTCGTACCCATGAAATTACTGTAATCGCCCATGGAGATAAGGAAAAACAAAATAAAAATTGCATGCTTACTTAACTCAGAAATTTAATTATCTTTTTTTCTGTGATTGAAGATAGCACTTGGAATTAAAATACAAACTGGAAGATGTGCCGTCTGAAAATTATGGCTTCATTAGGATTTTAAGTTTTGAGAAAACTTATTTTGGAATTATAATTTAAACAACTCAAAAAATGATAATGTTTAATTCATATTTACAAATTTTGTCCCTTGCGTTAGAGTACAACAGAAAAAAATTGATTTCCTAATTTGCCGCATTAATCAGTTATTTGTAATTTTTAATAGCATAAACATTATCTCGGGCTTAAACGAAAACAAATCGCACAAAATAAATAAATGATTTAATATTTGAAAATCCTATCTTTAAATTACCATTTCACGTGATACAATTATTTGATCTATGTTATATTATTATTGATGTGAATAACCATTTTTCTTTAATGTTGCAGGAGATGTTAAAACGTCTTTTCTCTCGGGAAGTAAATTCAACGTTTCCTGGCATTTGGCTTATCCTCACGAGGTGAGTATTTACCAATAATAAAAAAATTCAATACGCGGAGAGAAATGTTTCAGAATATTAATAAGAAATTCTGGCAAAACGAACTTTTATTTTGTAATGAAACTTTTTACAGTGCTGTTTCCGAAATTTTACTGTGTCATATTTCAAAAATTCATAGCCTTATTTCAAATACTGCGATGCTGATGGGAATCTTTAATTTGTTTTTCGATAAATTAATCCAGTAATGTCTTTCGCATCTAATTTTTTGTGCAGAGCACGATAATTTTTGTGATATTTTTCTCTCCGTGTAGTAATAATTTAATTGAATAATTTATATTAAAAAATTAACGCGCGACATTTCAGAATAAATTGATGTTTTTAGAATTATTTAGTTAAAAATTGTTGTTCTAGTGTACACTTTTTTCGAAACGCGACGAAAATGATGTGTCAATAATAACAAAAGTCAAATTGTTCGTCGAAAACAATGATAACATGAATAATTTATTGGTTAATGTTAATGAACCATTGTTGATCAAATTCATTTCGAAGAATTGTCCGCTTGGTTTCAGTTTTATTCAAATCTTTCAGTTTTATTAAAATCGGAGCAAACGGGGACATCTCGAAACGTTTGCTTGTCAGCGATATCAAATTTTCGACTTTAATCTATCCTTGGTGTGTACACCGACACTTCGGAATGGCCATGACAACTCGTGAAGGCGGTATTTACGTTGTCGATTTTTTGTCCAATTATCGATCGTTGTAGTTCGTTAGCGAAATAATAAAAGGAATAGGTTCAAGAGCGGCCAGTCATTTTATACGACGATTAGCTAATGGAAATGCGGTCAAACTGGACGAGTACAGAGGCTTAGAGAGAATGGTGTGAAGGCGATACTTCTCATGTATTATTGAAACTATGTAATGTCACCATCGTTTCGCTCGTTTCAACGCCGATCTTGTTGCGATAACAAGTTTTGAATGAAATAGGGTTTCATTGATCGACTGTACACCTGTTCCTTTACGATCTATATTAATTTTTGAACGTCTGTTTGAAAAGGGGTGTAAAACCATCGAAAACTCGAGATACTTACGGAAACAATTGATCACATCTCATCATCATTTTCATTGCTTGGTATTTCATAAAATATTTTTGAACTTTTGGGAAACAATTATAATATGAATACAATTTAACTAGATGCATTGTAGTCTGAAAAAAAATGGTAGTAATTTATTTAAGTGATGAAAATCACTCAGTGTAGACAAAATATCGGAATAATATTTTTTAGGGCAATAAATTTTGATTTTCACATTTCTAAAACTTTGTTTTAGGGTATAGATCAGTCATCCATCCCCCTTGAATTTTCGAAAGTGAAGTTTTTCAACACCATTCGATCGATCGGAGTAAGAGTGTTATCAGAATAGTGTAGAAAAAATTTCAATTAAAAATTTGCAGCTATCTCTC
The DNA here is from genome assembly GCA_963989365.1 of Rhimphoctona megacephalus. Taxonomy (NCBI): domain Eukaryota; kingdom Metazoa; phylum Arthropoda; class Insecta; order Hymenoptera; family Ichneumonidae; genus Rhimphoctona; species Rhimphoctona megacephalus. Next base: position 27,123,167 of record OZ022414.1, on the reverse strand, counting down.
TCGTACTTATGGCGGCTCAGTCGGTATGACACATAGCCTTAAATAAAAAAAGGTTCAAAACCCATTAAATACTCAACTGAATTAAATATTCATAAAAATTTTATAAATGTATGTCACCACAGAAGAAAAATGTACTTTTTTGTGCGAACGCATGTAAAATAGGGGCGATATCTTCTCTCAAATTTTGTTGCATCGACATTGGTCATGCTGAAAATACATAAGCTTATTTACATTTCTTTTTTTCAAGTAAATAATTACAATAAAAGACAATAGAGTTTTTAGTCGGTCGTAAAAACATTTCAGCTGTTTTAGAGGCTCAGTTTACTTTTTATGTGAGAAACAAATTGAGTTCGAGCATTCATCGATAGACACTGCTGTTCACGGCTATAGATATTCATAGGCGAAACTTTCTATGGATTTTTATGTCCAAGCTTGCGTTTGCGTTACACTCAGTAAGTCTCCCATCGAATGTTGCGACAAAATGACAAAGAGAGAAAAAGAGAACGAAATGAAAAGAATGAGACAAGTGGAAAAAAGGCAACGATCGCGAGGATCTAGCTAGCATAGCAAAAGAGAGAAAGAAATAAGAGAGAGGCAACGTTGAACGAGCACAGAAACCGGACGGCCTACGCGCGTTTTCTTCTCAAGGCAGCACGCGTTGAATTATTCACGAAAGAAGCCTTCGGTATTTAGCAAACGTATGTATGGCACATGAGTATGGTTATGTAGGGAGGGTCGATTATACTGCCTAGGATCGGTATCTATCATACACTTCAGCATTGTATCACAAACACACACACGCACACACATACATATAAATAAACATACGTGACTACGACTATACGTCTATGGCATCGTAAACCCAGAGACACTATATAAAGTAACAATATGGTACCCGAAGTGAACGAGTGATTTCATGCTGTTCAACAGCTACGAGCATTAAATTAAATATCCCTAAAAAACTCTCCTGAAAAACGTGTAATCTCGCCACAATTCCTCGTTGTGTAAATAAAATTTGATCCGTTTTTTTTCAGAATTTTTTTTACGAGAACCTTTCAATGATTTGACAATTTTCAAAAAAAACTGCATACAGTCAAAGACAAATATTACTAGACATAGCTGAGGAGATTGAAAATTGTTCGAGATTTTTCAAATTTAGATTTAATATCCTCATTTTCAGTTGTTTAACTTTCATTGTTCACACCAACATTGTTTGTTTTTTTATTTTTTCAATTTGGAGATGAAATCATTCCAAAGATATTATGAATTGTTTTAAATAAAAAATCGACTTTGGCTTGCGGAATAATGAGAAGTATAAAAAGATTATGTTTTATGCACCTCATGTAAATAACTGACTTACTTCATCAAAATTATAAAAATGTTCAATTCAATTCATTTAATTAACAAATTTAACTTCTCGACAAAAAGTTTGTCCAAAGCCTTAGTCTATAAACAGATTTAGTTTTTTGAAATCCCCATCTGGGATATTCCATTGAATATATGTATTTCCAGGCACTATCGAACTTGGAGAAAACGTAACGTGACGCGATATGAGGATTTGTATGCACATAATATGGTGATAGAAAGAATTTAACCGGTAAATTAACATTGGGGTTAATAACTCGTATTGTCCAGCTATGAATAACCTTTTGTAGCATTTGAAATGGCTGCATATGCGTATACGATGAAGTTATGTACGATACCAGTGATAAAGATCGAAGAATAATGATTCAGCGATTATGACGACGACGACATAATAAGTAATCACTAGCGCTATCACACACATTTTCTCTTGATTCGTAGTTCTCCGCGGGTGTAGCTCTCATCATTGCGTTTACAAATTATCGCCTCAATCATCCTCAGCAAAATGTGCCTCATTCGGCTTGGATTTCCTTGCATTCTTCGTGTCACGTCGTGCGTGCCATCAGGTGCGGCACTTCGCGAATCGACCGCGAAGAATTTTAATGCCCATGGTCCCGAAAGCGCGAATACCCTTCACGAGTGTTTCTCGCTTAAATCCAACGCCTGTTTATCCAACACAGGGAACACAATAAAAATTGGCTTTCGTTTCGTACGGAATCGATTAATCGTCCGGACAGCTTATAAATTGAAAAAACCCGCGTTTTTGGATTAGAAGATAAATTTAAGTTTGTAAATTACGCACAATCGGTTCATTGATTTGATGCCGAAGGAATTCAAATATTTATCATTATGAGGGTAGAAAGAAAAATTGTATTTTACATTCTCAAAATCGACTGATCAGATTTTTCCAGTCGAAATAATCGAGGCTGAGTGATGACGATGCTGTAAATCCAGAATGCCTTATTTGTTATCGCATTAAAAATATTATGATAGATTGGAAAGAGGACTTACAACTACCTGATAATTGGAAATATCATGAGTTATAATTCAATTCAATGGGAAAACTAGCTGCGAAAAATAATTGTCATTCACAAAGTGACAAGAATTTCCACTTCTATTTTTTCATTCTTGTCCTATAAATGGAATTTGAAGTATCAATATCTCGAAGAGGTATATGGTATGAGAAACGAGGCTGTCTCCGTCACGTGTTTAAAAATATATATGCAAGAGGGGCGTCGATGACACGTGGACATTTATCGGATTCGTGCTCGGGAGCCTCGACGAGAATAAGCCCCTGAGGTCCGTTATGACCTCGTATGCGAGGCAATGTGCCACCCGTTGAGAAATCCACCAACAACCACTATAGGGATAAAGAGAAGCCTCGATGTCTTCTTCGTATGAGAATATCTCTTTTTTCCTCTCCTCTCACTCTCCTTGAGTTCAACGCGATTCATTTTACCGATCACGTTCACGCGTTTTCATACGACGACGATAAGATCTTGCGCCTCTCGGATCGGTAGGAGTGCCCTATAGCTCGTAAAAAATAATCCATAGATTGAGCAATTTCATCGGTGATGACAGGTGCGTTCGAGAAAATCAATTTAAAAAAGGATTGTATGAAAATATTTGCGTTGATTCAGGAAAAGCGGTATTTAGAGGGGAGGAAATAGTGACCAACCGTCGACAATATTGAATAACAGCGTGAGTGCAGGTGTCATCTGCGCAATATTCACACATATTTATGATATGTGATTTAAAAAAATCATATTTTTTAGTTTTTTTTTAGTTTCTATTTTATTTATAAATTGATATGCTACATAAATAAACGAGCTACCAAATTTATTGTTTCATTTTTATTTTTGTGATCAGTATCAAGGGAATACGATGAGTAACTTTGTGTGAAAGCGGGTCGGAAGAAGTAATATGGGACGAACGAAAAAACACTGGAGACTTTTCAAATTTGGTCTTAAAACACGGCTCATTTTGTGTATAGTTGTCAAACATAAGCCGAAACATTTTTATTTATGGCACAACAGAGTCGTAAGTTGGGAAAAATATTCTCGTTTATTAAAAACTTTAAACGACAACCGTTGAGGGTTACGAAAAAAAATTGCTAGTAAAAAACGTCGCCTTTTTATCACGTCGTGGTAAAAGCTGTGATATGAACGCTCGAGTTTACGATTTTTGACAGATGCAATCACAGATTAAAACAAAACTGTTGCCGGAAACACGTGCTATCGAATAATCATGATTGAAATTATAGTAATCAAATGAACAATTTATTTTAGTGACTAATTGGAATTAGAGATATAGATGATAATTGTGCGGTAAATGTAGGCCAATCATCCGCTCAAATTTTTTTTGCAACTTGGATCTTTTCTTAAGCAACGCGAGAGGTGCTCATCCGGCAGGAATGCTGAAGTTTCATGGCTATTATCGCGAACTCTCTCCGTTATTCGTACATTCTTCGCGCGATCTCTGTATTTTATATGTAGTATATATATTATATCGTTTCTTAGTGAGTTCCGGGTATCCAAGAATTTTTCCCGAGGGGCTGACGCATCTGCTGACACGTCTTTTCATCTCGTGCAAAATGATTGATATTTTACCGTAGTGACCTAGCGATTCAGATGCAAATCTTTAATAGTATTTCTTTTCCCATATTTTTATCTAAAAATCGATAGAATTATGGTACACAAATTGCTTATTTTAATTTTTCATCGAAATACAATATTTCTATAAAAAATATAGCAATGATTAATTGCTAAAAACTAATCGTAATAATTATTCTGAAATTTCTCTTACAATTGCTGCAGTTCTTCAATATTTATACATGTTTTTCAACAACTTTAACGCGCTGATTAGAAGTAATAATATTTTTATCGTTATACTTTCAACAAAAATTAATCGAAGTAATTTTTGTTACTAACAATTTACTTTCAACCGTATTAAATTCCAAGCATTTATTAATAATATCTGAACAGATTTTGAGTTTGTTCTAGAATACTATTTGTTTGTGAAGGTGCAAAATGTAGTAAAAATGATAAAGTAGTTAACTTCGTCAAAAACTGCCCATATATAACGCACACTTTGACATACGTACGGGTTATTATATACATATAAACCCCTTTAACACATTCTATATCGAGTTGCCAAGTTATTCACGCGCGAGTCCCACGATTTATATGACGCACCTGTTTCGACGAGATACGGTACACGTCTCGTGCTTCTCGTTTTATGGGGCTCAGCAGTGGAGATTCGTCACTGCTGCTTTCTCTCGAGCAAACTCCGGTCAACCCGGTGAAACAAATATCCGATGTTCATTCTCATGGATCATCCATGTATTATGTCATATATATATATATATATATATATATTCATATATAGGTATTTATAAAGGATTTATAGGAAAAAAACTATTATTTATTTATGTACATATCGATATAAATATCGAATGCGTTTTTGATCGACGAAACTTGTTCAGTCACAGTAACTCGAGACTTCCTGAACATTTTATTGATGCAGATATCGAAAATCTTGGACTCAGCATCTCGTAAGATCCAGGATTAATCCATGCGTGCATACATGGGATAATAATGATAATAACTATGATGAGAACGATAATGGTATAAGCAGAAAACCTGCTATACGAGACCCCATTTGAGCCCGAGGCACAGATTCAGACTTCATTCACATTCACTATGTTTCACCTGATACCGTAACTGTACTTTACAAACAAACATCTGATGTTAAATCTCATCTCATCAGATATATACACATATATGCCTGCTATAGTGTGAGGTACAAATGAGTAGGACATGTACCAACTATGGATCGTGTACATTGCCTGACGAATAAGTACACATTCCATTCCATCTTGAAAATTAACATAGAGAAGATTAGAAACGTATTCATGATGAACTTTCACTCTGTAACATCGTCTTCGAGACTTCAAGGACGTCTGAAAATTTAAGATAATTCACGTTTTAATAACGTTTAGTCGTATAATTGAAAATTGTTTTTTAACCCGTCAGCAGGCGCGATACGTACACATTAAACATTGAGCGCGCGATGAGAAATTTTCTCACATAGCTTCAAGTGCTTAATTTGATAAATAGGAACCTGAAAACAATTTCGCTACAGTGATTGTGGCTATTAAACATTTTTATTTTTAAAAAACCATAAATACAACGATAATTGACACTAAAAACCAAAAAAATAATAATTTAAAAAATTCAAAAAAACAAAATTCAACATTTTTTTTTCAACTCTTCTATCGTACAGCAGAATAAATTTGATGAACATAGAAAAAATTTCAAATGCTTATGCCATTTGAAATTTTCGAGTAATCATCGTTGTAATATAAGTGTAAGAAAAAGTCTCATAGCGCGCCTGCTGACGGGTTAAGAAAGAGTCTGTAGCCCGAGCTGATTCATTCCATTTATCTGGAGTCTGTGAATATTGATAATCTTGAATTAAATTGTTTAAATTATTTTTTTTCCCGATTAATTATCTGGGAAAGTTGAGTCTGGAGGCCTTATCTCATTAAAAATCCTTGTTCATTACGAATTGGTGTTACTGGAGATTTGAAGGGAGATTGAATCATATCAGGATTGTTAAAAGTGGATTTTTAAATCTGTTTCTAACTCCGAAAATAAGTTTTTTTTTAGTAAATTGGCTTTTATTTCAATTTTTTTTACATATAATCTCACATTTTGGAAGTTTTCGTCGTCCTCCAAGTTTTGACGAGATTAACCTGCGAGGCGACAAATACAAAAATAATATGAATTAATGAAACTCGGAAATTTTTGATATTCGAAATTTTTAGAATAATTCACATTCTTCTTTGAGCATGCTGACTATTGTTTGAGGCGATGATAAATCGTTGTATTTAAAAGTTTTCAGGCTAAACCGCGCCTCTCCACATAATGCGCTTGACCAGCAAAATAAATATTTGTGGGGGAAAGGTATTTCAGATGGTAATGTTCACGTGCGGAGTTTGCGGTATAGCCATAACTTCGTGAGGTTTTCATTGAAATGGAGACATGATAAAAAATTTTAATTTTTTGAAATATGGAGTGCCGTTGGGTTGGGAGACTCTTCGGAATTTATTTGAATTGTAGGAGAAAAATAATATCATTTTTTTAGTACTCCCGAAACAGTGCTTTAAATAATAACAAGGCAAAACCTTATATATAAAAAAAACCTTGTATTCTTGTGGGTCAGTTTTCGATTCACGTTTAAGGAACATAAACCTGCTTATTTTCCTAGAATGTATAGAAGCAAGTGCGCCAATACAAACTTACACCGATAGCGATAGGTATGCGAGAGTACGACTCAGAGAAGGCGTACAAGAATCCGGGAGAAAGCAGCATAGTCGTTCTCTCCCCGCGAGTATACTGCAGTATTATCGTAATAAATTTATGGCAATAGAAGTACGTATTGATGAGGAATTTACGCGTCAAAATATATCCTACAAGACAAAAATTTATCAATTTATTAATCAAGATCTGTAACAATTAATTTCGTAAAATCATTATTTAAAACATTTTTTTTTTTTTAATATGTTGACAGGGAGGCTTCCGACTTCAAATTTTGGATGCCTTGGAGAGGCCACTTGTGGATCTTACACCCGTGACCAAGCAGAGCGAATTCGTTGAGGATGATGCAACGTTAGTTTATAATTTTTTTTATTTATCATTATCACTGTTATTATTTTTAATGATCAATTATCAGTCGTTAAATATAATGATACCAATTATCATTAAAATTAGCATTCATTAGTATTATTTTACGATTATCGGATTTCCGGATTAAAAAAAAGTCCTTGAATTAATACCTGACAGACGAAACGCTCCGATGACTTTACCTTTGATTCAATGGAATAGATTTTTTTGAATGACAATAAAAGTAATCATATTAAATACGACCTTGTCCTCAGAGCACAAAATTATCCGGTCGAGTTGCCACAAAATTTCACCTGCATCAATTGCACCGTGCGACTGTTACGACAGGCCACGGAGTGGGGCACGAGTTACAGGTTTTGGTCGTGTGCCGATATCGACGTAAGTTGGTTTTTTGCAAAAACAAAACGTTGAAGTAAAATTAGGTAACTTGATAATTCGCATTTTTGGAGTTATTGGCAATTTTTTGTATTCCTCGATATGTAGATATTGGAGAGAAAAGTCTACAGAGAAGATTGCAGTGGTCATGGTCGTTACTTGCTAGGAAGATGTCGCTGCGACCGATTTTATCATGGGGCAAGGTGCGAATTCCGTGAAGATTGTCTCGATGATTCGGACTGTGGCAACCAGGGTATTTGTGTCGATAATCATGGCACAACCGCACCTACGAAACATTGCTATTGTAATGTTGGATGGTATGGCCAGGGTTGCAACAAAAGTGAGTGGAAATAAACTGTACATAAATGTAACGCTTCATCAATATAAAATTGCAATTTTATATTGCAACCACATACAATTTTAAAATTCATGTTGAAAATATTTTATTCAACAGCAAAATTGGCACACTATTCAAAGTAAGAATTTTTCTCATAGTAAATGAGATATTTTATTGCATTTTCATCAAAATTAACATTTAGCTAAAGAATGAGGATCAAAATTTTGGGTTATTCCTCTTTTTCTATGATTTTCACGTACACGTTTCAAATGTAATTTGTTCCGTGTGAGTTTTATTATCTGGAAGGAAAAATAATGAAATAATTTGCACTTTCATTCCGTTTAATTTCAATAAACGAATCGTAATTGTTTGTTCGTTTGGTTGGAAAAAAAAGTTCTGAAGAACGATAAATGTGGATAGAAAAAATCTTTCCCAGTTTTCTTGTTCTTCTTTGTGTTGTTTCGAGTGAAATTCGTTCAATTCGAAAGATTAGCCACGATTGCAGCCATCCGATTTTTGTTCTCTCTCTCTCTTAAAGGATCTCCGGTAAAGACAATGGAAATTGATTTCGACGGTTACACAATGAAACGTTTCTCGGATGATTTTACATTTTACTGGCGAATATTGCACGATACGAGAGAGTTGGAGGGTATAATGGTGGTGAACGGAACATCGTGGGTTGGAATTGGTTGGCGTCCGACGAGTTTGACACCAGCGTGTCGGGCATTTCCGGAATTACATGATCCTACGAGTGCGGAGCCGTTGCCGATCCCGGAGCCCAAATCGGAGCCCACGTCGGAGCCTGAACCAGAATCGAAACCAAGACAAAAAGAAAACGACGATCCATCTCCCGAACCAGAACCGGAAGCCGCGGGTTCGTCACCAGAACCAACTTCAAGACAGGTGAATTCGTCAAAGAAAAATAATGCGGAGGGTAGTGCGGAACCTGAACCAGAACATCGAGGCAAAACTGCTTCAGAATCGAGCTCTGAACCGTTTAGAACTTCTGGGGCAAAAAGACGTTCAGCAAAGCCGAATTTCGATTCGTTGGCGGTGACTCAACGCATTGACTCTGATGTTACTGTACAGACAAGCGTTACCTATCAAGTCAGCGCCAAGCAAGGTGACTCATCATTATTCAATTTTATACGTTACGATATAAATACACGCATGATTATTTGAACAATCCATATTTCGAAACGAATGGGCGAGCAAAGTTACTGAAAATGAATGAAATTAATTGACGTGTCCATCCTTCTTGTATATGTTGCGCAGGTCGAAAGAGAAGGTCACCCGAACCAGCGCCACCCAAGCCGACAGGTAAGACCCTACAAAATTTAAATGCCACGATGAAAATAATTTTTCAATGATGTTGTGCAAAAAAAAAAATACAAGAAATATTTTGATAGATGGTGATTTGGTAGAGAAGAATTTACGAATTGTCGAATGACCTTTAGAAAGATTTTCAATTATTTAAAGACCAAGTTACGAACGTGGAATTACGTTGAAAATAGTTAAATAATCACAAATATACAAATTGTATTTTTTAAAATAATTCCAGCATTTTTGTTGTACAGATATTTTTTTGACATATTGAAAGAAATGAAAAAAAAAAATCGGATATTCAAGCCTGGAGTTGGGCACAATGAAATAACATAAGGAAGCTTCTATGTGTAAATTATTTGTAAACATATTTTTTTTTCGTCCATTCGAAGGAATTTTGAATTGCATATTTATTCGGCAGATTTGTTTTTATGCGCGTATGTACGTTCACGAGATTCCCTCTTACTTGTACAGTGACGACGTCCTCGTTCGCTTGTTTCCCAGTTACAGAGTTATATTCCCTGCGTGGGTACGAAAAGATCTTGAGAGAGAGAAGTATTTTCAAGTATATAAACATGACTTTGCCTTATGCCTTGGACGTTTAAGAATTCCTGAATAACTTCGTTTAAGGAGATTGTGCTCGTTCTATCGTTTACATTACTCAAGCTCGTTTTTATTCTTGTGTCTTCAAAGATTTATATGAACACTTTTTCAAATAAGTTGACAAATTCATGCCTCTTACTTTCGTAAATCGAGTTAAATATTTTTATATCGTTTTTATTATGCCAAAATTCTATTTGCACTGTTTACTATATTTTTTAAAAAACCGATAATAAATTGAGCCAAAACAAATAGAGAACTCGAATTTTTCAATTTCGCTTAAATGTCTTATATTTTGCAAAACATTTCACACGAATGTTGGATAGAACACACGCCGCTTGATTATATTATATTTTGTCGTCATGTTCGTGCTAATAAAGGACCAATCATGTTCTGTACTTGAGATTTTAATTGAACTGTTCTTGCTAAGTCAGTTAATCGTCGGGAGAATTATTCTTACTGTTAATGGCCATAAACAATACGTACTCGCTGGATGCTACCCACGTTTTGATTAGTCTCGTCGAGATCTTGGGAATTCGTACAATACAGCGTAATGAATCCTTGCAATCTTGTACAGTAGTCGTTCATAGATTTTAATTTACACATAAATATACGTATAAATATAATATAAATATGTAGAAATGGATTTTAAGGTAGTTTTTAGTGTAACGATTCCTTGGAGTCCTTTGCAGATGGAAGTAGTGTATAATAATTTGTTGATATATCCACTTGCCCCTCTCCCATGCAATTGTAATGAATTCGGTGGCTTTTGAAATAATAATCAAAAGTGAACAAAAAACAAACAAGAGTAAAATGAAATTGCTATTATCCCGTACGATACTTATCGTGTAGGATTATAATATTGAGCCCTCCCTTGCCAGCCCGCCCATTGGTAATCCGCACAAGGTGTTGGTTTAAAAATAGTTTGCATGTCGTTGTTGCTTTGTTGCACAGGAGAGCCAAGCAGCGAGCCTGAGCCAATATCTGAACCAGAACCGAGTTCTGAGCCCGAACCTAAATCCGAACCGGAACCTAAATCCGAACCTGAATCCAAATCTGAGCCAGAACCTAAATCTGAGCCGGAACCGAAATCCGAACCTGAACCTAAATCCGAACCGGAACCAAAATCCGAGCCAGAACCCAAATCCGAACCTGAACCTAATTCGGAACCTGAACCTAAATCCGAACCAGAACCTAAATCCGAGCCAGAACCTACATCCGAGCCAAAACCTAAATCCGAACTAGAACCTAAATCTGAACCGGAACCTAAATCCGAACCAGAACCTAAATCCGAACCAGAACCCAAATCTGAGCCTGAACCCCATTCTGAACCAGAACCTAAATCAGAGCCTGAGCCTAATTCTGAACCAGAACCTAAATCAGAGCCTGAGCCTAATTCTGAACCAGAACCTAAATCAGAGCCTGAGCCTAATTCTGAACCAGAACCTAAATCAGAGCCTGAGCCTAATTCTGAACCAGAACCTAAATCAGAGCCCGAACCAAATTCTGAACCAAAACCAAAATCCGAACCAAATTCTCATCCCGAGCCAAATTCTGAACCGGAACCTACTTCCGACCAAGCAAACCCGGAAGCGGAGCCTAGCACCAAGTCGGGAGCTACGAAAGGTAACAATTTAATCAATGAAGAAAAAAGAAAAAAAAAACCGTAGAGAAAAGGCTCGTAACAAAGCGTCCGCACTGAGACGCTCTTCATTAGAAAGTGCATGATAATATATATTATAGTAGAATAAAAGTAGCCGTAGACTACACACGTGTATGTGCATACATATACTCGCACACACATGTACAGTTAAAGTACCATTAGTGTATTGAAGTACTTATAACATTATAATACTTCCATAAATGTATACATCATCATCGCCATCATCATTGTCATCACAATACTATAAGTATCATCCTAGTATCCGTATCAAATAGTGTATCATAACGTATAAAATTTGCTCGCACGATATTTCATAAAATGTAATTGGCAAACACACGAAAGTAGTTCATCATCGACGCACGAGGTATATCAGACGAAACGAATCAAGTCGTAATGATAAAAAAAGCAAAACCTTCCACGTCTTCCTCATAAGGAAGAAAAACACATTAACACATAGTTAGACGCGAGGCACTCCATTCAGGACATAAACGTTTTACTTCTCTTCGTATTCTCCCAGTGTACTCAAGACTAATTTCTGTATTTTTTTGCTCATTTTTTTTACCATCATGATGAACGACAAAAAAAACAAATATAGCACCCGCAAGACCTGTTGTGCATAAATATACTCCGAAGCACGATTTCAATCCTATGGACTGTACGGATATGGTGATCGGTATGGCTCGTGGAAATACTCACAGAATCGGTGATTACTACACGAGAGATCGATCAACACCACGTGTTGATTCTTTCTGGGGTGGAAAAGACAGTCTCACAGCTGCGATGGGATTCGAAAAAAACAATGTCACTACCATTGTATTCAGGAAGAAATTGTCATCCAACGAACTCACCGATCATGAGATAATGGACGGTGAGATGCAAGTAATATGGGCCAAGGGCCAGGAACCCGGGAAATACGTTCACATACCATTGAGTGGCGTTGAAAAGGGCAAAGTTAGTGTCAAAGAATTTTACAAAGTTGACGAGTTGAAATATCATGGACATCGATCGCAAAGAGGTGTTGCCTCGTTCAATTTCTTTGGTGAGTACAGTTCGCTTTCTTGTTCACTGTTTTTTGTTTCACTTACAAACTATTTCGAGCCTATTTCTGTTCAAGCGTACAAATCTTTATGAATAATAACGGCATTATAAGAATAATACTAACGTTACAGTTCTTGATATTTTTAGATTTAATCGAGACTGCACGATCGTTATAGTAGTTTACTGAAGATAAATTAACATTAATTCATCGATATGGATATTTCGGAACATTCTATGGTGTTTTTTTTGTATTACGGCTCTTTTCAGGACATTGCAATTTTTTGTATTAAAATCATTTTTTATCCTGGTTATTTATTAAAGAAAATTTGTAAATGAATAATTTAGTTCCGTTGATATGGCTGTTCCCAATCACTTTGTATTCAAATGCTCTTCGACGTTATTAAAGGATCTTCCATCACCTAATTCAAACATTGGCCTAATATGCATTTGACTAAAAAAAAACGAGAACGGAAATTAGATGATTAATGAAATTCCAGACGAGAAAAACAAGGACGAGTTCGGTGGTCACACGATTCTCCAGGGTGGTGGATGCGGAGGCGAATGGAGACATCCAAGGCATTGCTCGAACGAAAACGGTACTTGCGAGTACTACATCAAGTGGACCTACAAAACGAAGAAGGTAAAACTTTTTTTTTTTACTGTTTCTTTCTCTCTCTCTGTTTCTTCCTTATTTGAAAAGAGAGCTGTCTTCAACGACCGTATACCTCTTGCTTTCTCTTCCTCATGACGGTTAATCTGGTCGTGTTCACGAAATACCTCGGGGCAAACTTTCATTCGTCACAAGCGAGCAAATCGATGTTGTACAAACATACAATTCAAGCAAAGAAAAATAAAAAGATTTCAACGAATTCAAAGATGTGAAACAAATTCATTATACATTTGTTCTCAGGATCAGATGTCTTTTACAATAATCACAACACATACGAACAGCTGGACAGGCGTGGGATTTTCGGACGACGAGAAAATGGTAAGTATCCATTTGCAATTATTCAAAAATTACTTAACATTCATTTTTATTAAAGGTTCTTTTAAATTCTATTCGTAATATTTCACTGACTGCTTTTTTCCACGTTTCAATTTACAGACCCAAACCGATGCGGTTCTCGGATGGGTCGACAAAACTAGTGGACGAGCATTTGTAATGGACACTTGGATGAGTGGCTACAATGCTCCACTGTTAGATCCGTCACAGGATATTTATAACGCGAGTGGAAGAATCGAGAATGGTGCAACGACACTAAGATTCTCAAGAAAGCGAGTCACCAAGGACAACCGAGATTTATCATTCACGGACGATCATTGTCTTTACATGATGTTTCCTGTTAAGGGAGGTGCGTTTAATCCTGTCAACAAGAAAATTCGCAAACACGAGGCAACACCAATCGTTTCTTCTGAAAGGATTTGTATCCAGTCATGTGGAGCTCAAGGTACGTCATTGATTAAAAACACAAAAAATCTTTATAATAGAGTCAACACTCGATCGCGTTTTATCAACAATATCCCACCAAGAACTTTGAAAGAGTTTTCTAAACATTGATCGCTTTAGGCATAATTAGTGTCTAGAGTACATTGACAGCTCAAGCAGTGGTAAAGGAGCACGTATCGCGATACTTGATGCATTATCGGTGGCCCTGGCGTTAGAATAACTCCAGTATGGGATCGCTTGTTAAGGGGGAATGCTACTGTGACGAGTCAAAAAATTGTCATTTTTTGGGATTTTTTTTACCCAGGTATAAATAATTATTGAAGGATCGGGTAAAGAATACTTTATTGAGTATATATTCAACTATTTCAGTACCAATTATTATTGAAAAATATTAAAAATTTACAACGTTATGAGCTTCGATGTGATGATAAAAAAATATTCCTCTTCATTGTCTCAAGGAAATCTTGGTAACGGGTTACCTGACAATCAAAAATAAAAAAATTTCAATATTGATATGAATGTGGCTATCGTTGTACGTAGTCATTTTTTTTTAATTTTTTTTATGAAATGCCAACGGATTGAAATTTTTTTCATCATTTTTCGATTTTTCGACCTTTTTTTGTTTAAGGTATTACTATCACAAAACGACTTCATTTAGGGTCCTTGCAAAATTTTGCATAAACGTTCTTGGCACCAAAACTAACGGTTTTCTCCTATGAAGGAAAATTTTCTGACGTTTAGAATTTGAGATATTTAATTTGCAATTTTTTATTTTCTCCATCTAAACGCGTGTAAATTAAAGTCGCATTTCATTAAAAAGTTGCAAAAATCGAGTTGCAAAAAAAAATGTATTTAAGATTTTTCTTGCAGATAGCCAGAAAGGCCATAAGCCGAAATTTTTAAAGAAAAATCCTAAACACATTTTTTTGCAACTCATAAACGATACGCGACTTAAATTTACACGCGTTTAGATGGGAAAAGTTAAAAATTGGAAATTGAATATCTCAAATTCTTGACGGCAGCAAATTTTTCTTCATAGGAGAAAATTGTTAGTTTTGGTGTCAAGAATATTCATACAAAATTATTAAAGAATCCTAAATAAAGTAACTTTGTGATAGTAATACGTTAATGCCGTATTATTGTTTAAAATTCTGTTTTCAGGGAACATTTTCAGAACCGAATAAAACTGTTCGAGTTTTTTTTCTGAAATTTTGTACACATATTTATTGATCCTTCAAGCTTTTGAGCCACGGTGGGACTTGCGTTGTCCCACCTTTTTTGCAGTTATTTAATTATTCAATTACTATTTTAACAACTAATATCGGATCTTATGGGTCTACATAGTCCCTAGGACATTCATAAATATAAAACAAATATGAACAGTCATTATTTGTTAATTGCACAAATGCCACATATAAATAAATAGTCGAATTTCGTACTTTTTCATGAAAAAAATCATTTTCTACTAATCTGCTATGAAAATCGGAATGACAATTTTTTCATAAACTTTATACACTTCAATGATTTTTATAGAATTTTTTTGAAATTTTTTGTACGGTGGTTTTTGTTAAAAAAAATAAAGATTCAGTAATAACGACTCAAATAGATATAAAAATAAAATGGTTACGCGTATTTACATTGGTTTTCTCGCTTTTAGCTTTATCCGGAACTAACGGCGGGGACGTAGCGAGTAACTAGTTCTATTTTTTTCCCGTGTTTTTTTTTTTCATATTTAATACCGAGTTTCGTTACAATCAAGTAATTTTTCGCATTTTTGTTCGTCATATTGGATCCGCCATTTTGAATTCTCAAATTTTGAGTTTATATTCGCCCCCCTCCAAACCAGCAACCCCATAAACCCAAGAATACAGAGTTTCATTGAAATCAAGTAATTTATTGCATTTTTATTCCCCATATTGAATTCGCCATTTTGAATTTTCAAGTTTCGAATTCAAATTCGTAATCAGCAAACCCAAAAACCTCCAGATACCGAGTTTCATTAATAACAAGTAATTATTTGCATTTTGATTCGCCATATTGGATCCGCTGTTTTGAATTTTCCCATTCCGAGTTCAGATTCGTAATCAGCGACCCCAAAAACCTACGGGAACTGAGTTTTATTAATATCAAGTAATTTTTTACATTTTTGGTTCGCCATATTGGATCCGCCATCGTAAATTTCCAAATTTTGAGTGCAGATTCGTAATCAGCGACCCCAAAAATCTATGAAAACAGTGTTTCATTAATATCAAATAATTTTTTGCAAAAACCCCCGAGTATCAAATTTCAAGCCGATTGCACGTAAGAAAAAATTTATGGCTCAAAGGGTTATGGTCAAAAGAACACGTATAAATTCTTTCAAGGAAAAGAAAAAAATGATAAACAACTTCAGGGAGGTTTTCTCAAAAATATGCTTTTTAATTTGGCGACCACGGTATCTCGATAATCAGTTGGTTGGTTGAGTTAAAATTTAGTACACATCTTTATTAGACTGTTTTTCCGCAATGGTACCAGAATTGAGTCGAAATAATTGTTATGGTTTGCTTTATGACCCGTAGAAGGTGAAAAAAGTATGCGAAAAATCGATAATCAAAGTTCAGCATGTCACCATTGTGTGAAAAAATGATGATTTTGTCTGATTCTGGTACCATTGCTCACACACTGATACAGATTAAGAATATGTTTGATTTTTTTTCGGGTGCATAGAACGTGCGTAACTCTGGTCGCCAATCGGAAGTTTTTTTCCGCGTACATGCAGTTTTACTAAATCATACAAAACTATGAGATAAAATTTTTTAATTTTTTTCCAAACATTTGTATGTATTTTTAAATAAACAATTAATATGTATACAAAATTTTGAAAACAAATCTCAAAAAGTTTGAAACTTATTCTATCCAGAAAATCACCTCTGAAAACGGCATTCTAGACAACAATACGGCCTTAAGCGGTCTTAAAAAATAATAATTATCAAAATTTTGAAAATCGGCTATGTACAACCTTAGTCATTGTAGTAACGAATATTTGAAGAAAATAAAAAAATAAAATCGGTTCATTAGTCCTCGAGTATTCCCTGGGATAAGGTCGAAAACAGTCGTTTCGAGGAAAATACATTACAATTTTTTGATGCTTTTTTCTTGACATAAAATAAGTTTAATAAGTTAAGTTCAGTATTGATACTCACTTTTGAGTTGAAAATTTTGTTTGCATAATTTTGAACATGTATACTGCAAGAAAACACAAAAAAAAAAGAAAATATATTAGAAATATAAAGAAAATATAATAGAATTTTTTGACTCGTCACAGTGCCGTTCCCCCTTAATATCGAGGCATGTATTCGATTACGTTGCATCATTTCTTGTGTTTCGTGATATTTTATTGTTGGATTTCGTATTATTTTTTCGCTTATGTACTACATTATTATTAAATTGTTGAATGGAATGAAAGCATGGGGACGAGAGCACGAGTTAGACAGTTTCAGTCGCATTACGGAGCACGAATAACACCATTTTCATTCAAAAATGATTATTTTTGTCAAAAAAATGATGCGCTATTAAAATATTTGTAGTTGATGTTTTTATATGAAAACAAACCAACGATCCTTCACTGTAGGGTTGTCCGACTGTGCCCGCCTCTCTTAAGTTTTCTTTTTTTACCTTGAATAACAGTCACATACTTTATTTTTAAGTTATTGAGCTCAATTCTTAGCACAAAACAAATACGAATTTGATAGAATATGATGATTTCCATTACTTGTGAAATTAAGAAAAAACTTAAAATTTTTGCACGGCAATTTTTGATCGATGGTTTCTACAGTGTAGCTTTCAACAATCAACCTAAAATTTGTTAAACAAAGATTTTTGGCAGCTAAATAATTGGGTTTTCCACAAAGAAAAATTGATAATCATCAAGTCCATACTGAACAAATATTGTTTTTATTTGAGGATTTTTACGTACAATTAAAAAAAAAGGAATGTCTAAGCGATGAAAATTTGGAATGACGCTAGATTAAAATATTGCATCATGTATTATTGGGTATGGTGTCCCAGATTTAATCAATTGGCGTTGATTGAAGAAGTCAAGACTGATTTAAAGGCGACGTTAAACAAAATTTGTTATTAAATTCTGGCGTACTGGAATTTAATATCAAGTTACGAAATAGATTTATATAAATAATGTAACTACTAATAAAGAAGGTTTATGCAGCAAAAAACGAATTGAGGACCTAAAATAACTATTAAGTCAGCACCATGAAGTTAGATAGGTACTCAATAGTTTAAGCGTAGAAAAAAATTTGGTAGTAAGTCTAATTACGAAATATCGTAGTCTAATTTATACGCAGTCGAAATTAATATAATATATATAATTTAAAAAACTCGTTCATCAAGAAAAAATGAATAACGAATAATCAAAATTGTTTCCAAACATATGGAAGTAAGAAATACATTGACAGCTTGAAAAATGCCAAGTGAATTGAAACTTCATTTGAACAAACCAATAAGATGATTGGACGAGTACAAAAACTGATCTGGAAAAGCTAAAAAGTGATTTACGAAAGAATGGATGGACCACTAGAGCGATTAATTAATGAGGTTTAGAATTTGTTTCGTGATTGCAATCTGTGTGCATGTATGAAATACTTAACGAATAAAAAAAAAAAGATTTTAAATGTTACAAACCATTCCACATGGCTCAATGCAAAAAAAATCGGTTCTCAAGGGAGAACAATTAATTGTCATGAGCTCAGGAACGTGAGACATGAATTTTACGCCAATTTGAATGGTGTTTTTGATTCCCCTTTTCTGTTATTAATCTGATAGGCGATTTACTACACTTTTCCGTTCGTGGGTTTACTTTTGGAACGATTTTTTTCGCTTCTTTTTGCATACCTACCTTGATGACTCCTTGATTAAAATAATTCCTGTTCTTTCTTGTGCTCTCGCGCTCGTGAATTTTCGAATACACGAATTTTGAACGTCAATCGGGATGTTGTTGACACAGAGTCATATTTTAATCGAAACTCTAACACGATACACGCGCTACGCACATATAATGTCATAGCGCCAATCCGAATCATGGAAAAGCAGAGACAAATCTGCAATTTCAAGCGTTACTCAATCATGAACTTTATATAAGAGGAAAAAAGAAATAAGAGTTTATAAATAAATAAATATAAATAATGTTGTTTATAAATAAATGAATAATTTAATAGAAGAGGACGAGGACGGCGGTCCAGTTACTCCCGCACCGCCAAGAGTGTATTACGACGTTGAAGTGAAACTGGTAAATTTGGGTGACGGTTTTGAGGCTCCTCAGCCTGGAACTCCCGATTTCGAGGACATTTCAAATACCATATCAGACAATTTCGGTCCAACATTGGGAAAATTGCCGGGTTATTATAAAATAACACTCAATGAGTTACAAAGAAATGGAGACGATGGAGTCATCGCGAAGATGAATTTAATATTAGACAAAAACGAAGGAAAAGGACGCGCTTTGAGACCAGCTGATACTGTTGCTGTTGCTGAAGGAGCCTTGAAGGAAGCGCTTCTCACTGGAAGAGTAGGATCCTTGACTGTCGATCCTCAATATCTCGTCGTCAGAGCTCCGTTGTGTAAGAATTTTTTTTATTTTTTCTTTCATATAAAAAGGGAATAACTTTCCCTTCCTCTCGCTCCCGGAAAAACAATTTAAAGGTTTTTTTTGTATTTTAGTTTATCATTTTGAATACGAGACATAATAAAAAAATGTTTAATTCTTAAAAATCTCATTTTTAACTAATTTGCTCATGAATACGTTCTTTTCACATTTTCGTCATATTACAAATTATTCATGCAAAAAATACTGAAGTACATACATTTGAAAAATGTTTTTTATATCGTAATTTTTTCATTTGGATTTTTGGACACGGAGTCTGCAACAGCAATTAAGTTTTTGTTTGATAATGCTGTAAATATAAGAAGAACCAGAAGATCAGAATGACTTCTGAGATTATTTTCATTTTTGTAATTCGATATCGTTGCATTACACTAGAATACAACATTTTTTTTGTTTAAGAACATTTTATTTCTTCAATCTTGTTGACCTTTTCTTGTTTTAATGATAAATTTGTTTGTCCTCGGATTCGAATAAGACTTTATTAGTTTGTGAGATTTTGATCTTAATTTTTGTTTGTTACAACATTTTTCTATATTTATTTTGTTCATAAAAAGTAAAAGTAAGTTCAATGTAATTCTCTTTATTACTTCTATACGATATTCGAAAATTCTTTAATATCTACGTTTCGATGTTGATGAAGTTTTTTTATATGAGCGTTTTTTATGGAGAATTAACCTCAATAACGTTCGATACCTCTACATTTACAGCTAACGATATATCGTTCGAGGACGACGAAGGGACGAGACAGAGTTCTATGGATCTGTTGTTTGGTTCGTCGAAGTTTTACATCGTGGTTGGTTGTGTAGCTGCGTTAGTAGCCCTGGCATTGCTACAAGCGAGTTGCACGCTCTACAGGACAACGAGAAAACGAACAACCAAGGTAAACGACTCTTGAAGATGAATTATTAATTTTCTAAGAATAAACGTTTATCGAGCTCGTATGTTCGAGCTGATCACATTCAACGAGCACTGGCGCAATTGTGTGAGATTTTTCGAATAACAATAAGCAAAAAAAAATGAAGAATATTCTTCTATTTATTTTTTTAATTCTTTTCGCATCTTTTTTCTATGATTGCGCTCTTTTTTCACTATACTATCGCTATTATTTATCTGTGTGTGTGCGTGTGCATTAATCCTTTATCCCTATTAACCACATGCCTCTCTACCCCCCCCCCCCTTTTTGAACAACACTGCGACCCATCATAAGTGATGACCAGCCTTTCGAGAGAATATAAACGGACGCAAGTTTTTGTGTGATCGAGAAACGTGCTGCTTTTCGGACCATATTATTTCGCCCTATTTATAAAATTTCGAGAATCTCGACACGAAATAAACGGTAAAAAAGGAGTGAATATCTCTCCAATCGTTTTACCACTGAATCACAGAATTTTTTGTATAATTAAATAAACATTAATACTTTATTGGTCTTTCGGTAGTTTTGTCGTAAGAATAGTCCTTTCTTCTCATAATTATTACTGTACATCTTTGTATCAAATTTATAGCAATGATTGGTGTTCGAGAAAATATC
Organism: Rhimphoctona megacephalus; assembly: GCA_963989365.1. Classification (NCBI taxonomy): domain Eukaryota; kingdom Metazoa; phylum Arthropoda; class Insecta; order Hymenoptera; family Ichneumonidae; genus Rhimphoctona; species Rhimphoctona megacephalus. Next base: position 27,102,151 of record OZ022414.1, on the reverse strand, counting down.
ATAGAAATGCTTTTACGACTGAGGTAATAAAAATAATGGGAAATTATTGTTGATTTCGAGACGATTGAAGTATCCACAAAATTTTTGAATATTTGACTGAAGAAACATTGTTTTGGTCAATAAACATTAATTAAAATCAGGGTGGTGAATCAATAGATAATATTTTAATAATAGAATTGAGTCGCAACAGTCGTAGATTAACTGTAGAGCTGAAGCAAAACTAAAAACAAAAGCATACCGTGCCGCAAATTGTTGTTACTTAGTCGATTGTTCGACAAAAGAATTGCTACGATTACATTATCGGATTCCTCATCTGTAACATTCTTATCAATTTTTCATTACTGTCATTTGATGCAACATGTTTGTAGGCAAAATGCTAATAATGGCATATTCATTTGATCCAAATGAATCGTAGTCGTTATCGTAAGGTGGAAATTTTTCGGTAGTAGGTTCTTTACTCCGGGAGAGGAACGACGCTCGTAATTGTTTTCTATTTTTTTTATTTTTTTTTGTTAATTTCAATTAGGGCATTAAATTACCTTTCATTGCTTTGCTTGTTGTTGCATGACCCGCGCGCGCCTCTCCTACGACTACATACTCTGCAATGGTTTGTCGGACCTATAGAGGGTTTACTCGCTGCCTTTGGTATCTTCTCCCGCCTCGGTCAACCCGATACATCGTACGAACGCGAATCGGTATCATCGTCAAAATGATCAGAATAATCACCATCATCATCACCATCACCATCATCAACAACCACAACAACAGCAGCAGCAACAACAACAACCACAACAACAACAACAACAGCAACATGGACAGAGACATCAAAATTATCAAGGGCAGCAACAGCATCGACCTCATCAACAACACGTACCCCCAAATATGCATCGACCCTCATCTAACTGGTAGCCTTATCAACCTCATTTCCCACTCTCCCTAATACCCTCACTTTACGGAAGAACATTTACCAGCTCTGCTTCGAGTTGTTCGAGGTAGTTCACACGATCCATTTCCTTTCTCAGCTTTCTACTAACACGTTCGCACGACTTTTTACTTTATCTGTTCATTACTGGCATGCTTGACTTTTAACATCCATGCTTCTTTTTTATCTTCTCGTCACTTTACGTTTCTCGCAGATTGCGCTATTTCGCTCGTATATAATCTAAAAACGATGGAAATTGAATGGTTTTTTTTTACGCTCATGCTATTCTTTATTTGATTCTGCTGATGATTAGTCATTATGAGAAAAGTCTAATGTTAAAAAAGATGCAGTTGATGTCTCAAAAATTTGCATTCTATAATTTCTACAAGAAATTTTTATCCATGAGTTTTGATTTTTTTTTATTTAAGACATTTCAAATCACAGATTAATAGAGAATAATCGATATGAACTTAGTCGACAGTTGTTCGAGGAAACTTTTCAGGCATTACAATTTGGGTTTAAGATTCCAGGCTTGAAAGTTGTAATATGAAGAAGTTGACACGTTGGAACAAAAACAAAAATTAGATTAACGGGGATTCCTCATAAGTCATTGACTATTAAAACCGATGGAGCTGCGCATTTTTATCGCTCATTCCGTTAAAACGGTTAGAAATAGAGCAAAAATGTATAGGATCAATCGTAAAAACCGTAAACTTTTCTACAAAAAATTCATTGGTTGTGATTTTCTAACTTTAATAATATAGTCCGGAGAGTAGCTCGCAAAATTACCTGATTCCCGAAGGTAATTCGTAAGCCGAGTGGTTTTACGGTCTTTTATCGATCCGCTTTCAAGACCAAACTATTAAAGATAAAAAAGCGTGATCAACGACTTTCTTGTGAGAAATTTCATGCTCTACAAGATTAGTCCTATGCGTTTTTGCTCTATCTGTAACTGTTTTGACAGCATGACGCGATGAAAGTGGGCGACTCACTCAACTTCAACAATATTAATAACTCATCAGGAAGTGTCCTGATAAAAAAACGGCATCAGACTTTTTGACTCGGAATACAGACCTAAATTTAAGTTCACGTGGAAGATCATCTATAGTCGGATACTAAGAATTTTGCGAAGTTTTTACATTTTGAGAGATCGTAGTACCAAAATAAACGGATTTTTTCATTTGATTTATAGCACGACAGGCTGATAGCGAACAATGCTTGGCGTGACTATTCCTCGGGTGCGAATACGAATTTTGCTTTCGAGGCATTTGAGACTGAGGAAAAAGCACCGCCGCCTCCGGTCTCGAGTTTGCCACGTTCGAGGGACATGACTGATAACGGCGGTGGAATGGCATCTGCAACGTCGCCCCGCACATCGGCAAGTGCTGTGGCGGCTTTATCTTCGAATCCGGCGGAGACGCACAGATTGCATCAGCACACCAATGGTCATAATAATCATCATCATCATCACAGTCATCAACAGCATCAAATGACGTCGCCACGTGCAACGTACAGTCTGCCACGTGCACCTGGTTCACGACAATCAGCCCCACCACCGCAACCGGGCTATTACACGCAGGACCGTCGTAACAATCGTTTCAAAACACCGGGAAATGGTAGCGCGAGTAACGGCAACGGCGGGCAATCGACGTCCTCTCAACAACCAGATTTTTACTTTATGCCAAGTCAGAGAAAGTATAGTGGCGAGGTCGTTAGAGTTTACGTCGATTACGGCAATCAAAAACCCAAATAAGTCATTGTTACCCAATTTTTTTTTCGATCGCTTGGATTATCGAAAGAAAATTTTTAATAATACATCATCAGTTTTTCTTCTGTTAGAAGGAGAAACTCCAACGACGAGACGAAGTTCGTGTTTGAAACGTCATCGAGTGTTTGTAATATCGTACGACAAATCACCGAACACAATGACACTGTAAATAATGAGACTTTTTATTATGCCTTCGACGGTTGATTTGCTGCAATTATTTTTCGTGTTCAAACAAATTATTAGATCTTATGAGACCACTCGTTTGTATTTGATTGGGGGCAGGGAAAAAAATAACTGCTGGAGAATTACGGTGCTAAATTTCGTCGTGATATCGTTGTTTTTTTTCTTCTAGCATTTCGTGTTTTTGGTTCTCGATCAAATACTCAAAATTTCACGACGAAAATTTCCGTTGGGAAGGCTAAGGGTACGGAAGTGAAAGGCTGAATGTGTTTTTGCTCATCCGTCACCAAACATGATATAATATCCATATTAACTTCTCGGCTCTTCGGACTCAAAGTTCAAACCCGACGAAACAAAAAGACATATGAAAAAAATCGTTATTAGTTAGTCATTTTTAGTTGTAAATAATGAAACAGTTTCAATTAAGCGATCGAACAGTACCTACGAGCGTGATTGTTTTTATCGAATATTTTATTGGGGAGGTGAGCGAACGCGCCGAATATCTTCGTGACTACAAAAACAAACAACCGAACCATTTTTTTTGTAAATCCAGTTTTTATAGCAATATTCTGTATATGATATTTTAACTATAGGAAAATAGAGAAATTTCAACGAAGTAGGAACTAAAAAAAATTTTTGCAATTTTTCTCAAATATTCCTTTGTGTACAGATTTCAAAGCTTCGGCTACTCAAATTCGTCAGTATAATTATTTGTTGTTTTTGAAACCCTCATGTTATGCAGCGTAATATTTTTATTATTCTCGAAATGAATTGATTCGATCTCGACTTTTTATTTGAATAACATGTACTAAAATTCTAATCACATGCAATTGCACTTACCATTTTTATCAACGATTGATGACCTAAATAAAACTAAATTTTTTGGAGATAATTAATGATTAAATAACTGTAGCAGATCATAAAATTTCGTCTATCAATTGCTACGGTGATATAAAGTTTCAAACATATTTTTTACTTTTCTTTTCCTTCGCAATATGATTGTTCAAATTCAGCTTCAAATTAATTAGCCTTTGAAAAAAAAGTCATCAAAAACTGCCTATTGTATCTAATTTTTCGATCTGACCCTTCACATAAAACATGGTTAACATACGGTTGAGTCACAAAAATAAAGCAAATAAACCTACGATAAATGCAACAGAAAATATCTGCAACGTTCGCAGATTTTGGAAATATAATGGCAAGTTTTTTTTTTTTTTGAATTGTTTTCATATTTCGTTTTTACAGATATTTTTCATTACAACAATTTTATCGATGCATTTGTATCGTAGTTTTATTTTCGTGACTTTTCAGTGGTACGATTTTTACATATTTTATAATACGTATCTTACACCGATCCCGAAGATCGAGTCGCGCTAATCGCGCTCAGGACCAAAGACCAAAACATATTTTTTTTGTTACTGTTTTATTCTTACTTTTCTAATATTATTTTTTTCCCCCTGTACAGTTCGCGGATATGCGTCGAACAAATAATTAAAAAGTAAAGAGAAAAAAAATTCCTTAAAAATGCTTCTTTTTACGCACGTCATACTTGCGTACGGAGAAGTCGCGTTCGCTCGTCTCCGTGTCTCACGCTCTCTCGCCAACTTCCGAGTACCAAGTACCTAACCTTATACTCCTTATTCACATAAGAATATCGAAACAAATGTAATTGAAAAAAAAATATATATATATATATGTGCTATTTATATAAGTTACCTTTTTATAATTAATTCGTATAACTCGTCGATGGTTTATATGATGTAGATAGGAGAGAAAGAATACGAATAAGTACGAGAAACGTTGAACAAAAAAATGGCGCAAAAAAGTGCACGCGCTTGTAATAAACGAAAGTATTTGTAAGGAATTGAATTTTTCTTCAACGACCCAAGGATAAGTGACGAGGGTTATAACCAAAACTGAAATCCGCTGATGTAACGTTTTTTCCAATCGGAACGTTTTGTTGAAATACTTGATACGAAATCGATAATAGATTTGCATTAAAATCTGCTTTACCGAGCTTAGAAAAGCGCGTTTCATCGTTTTTTGATATTTCAGAAAACAGAAAACGTATTTAAAATTTCTTTTTCTTTATAAATTATGAAACCACTACTTATCTGGACGCATCGGCTTTCGTTTCAACCCTCATGAAACATTTAATTCGTTTTTAGATTCGAAATATTGACGTATTTCATCGAGAAGAAGATTGTTCAACTATGGTACGTATAAAATGAATTCACTCGTATTAAGGGGTCTACCCTAATTAGACGGGCAAAAAAAATACTATTTTCACGAATTTTTTTGACCGATATAAATTATAAATATGGATATAAAAAGTGTTAGGCCTAAAAAATATACTCTTAAAATACACAAAAATTTTTTTTTCATATTTATTTCACACAGTTTTTGTACACAAAAATGGGGGAGAAGACAGGTCCAAAAAAAAAGATGGGTGTGCGCCGTTGATGAAATCTCTGGAATGGATGATCTGGGGGGAAAAAAATGGTTTTAGATTCATTAGGTAAATGGCTATAGCGCATATCATACGATTTTTGATTTTTTCAAAAATGACAAAACGGCGGCCATTTTTTCAATAACTACGAAAAATCACGTTTTTTTCATCGTTTTTTTGAAAAAAAAAAAAAAAAAAAAAATAGTTACGCTCAAAATTTCAAAATTCGTATGATATGCGCTATAGCTATAGTCATAAAGAACATGTGGTAAAATTTTGGTGAGGGTCAGTTGAATAGTTTCGGAGATTTTATCAACAAGCCGTCCAAAAACGTCATTTTGAGAAAAACGCGTTTAAAGTTTTCTTTAACGAAAAATTATGAAAAAATCTTAATTACGTCTAATCAGCGATGCCTGCACCATACATTATGCCTTCAGTTTCTTCATAGTGCCCATTCTCATCCAAAATAGCCTGCCTTCGTTTCGTTCTGGCTGCCTTAGAGGCATCGCTGCTGCGACGGTTCGCAACTTGTATACGTGTTCTGTCACGGTCAGCGACGAACTGCACGGCGGTCGGGCCGATTTTGACGCCCATTACTTCCAAGATTTTTAATACTGGCTGTAATCCCTCGTTAAAAATACAAGAAGCTGTCCGACACGTTATTTCAACAATTTTTTTTCCGCTAAATATGTGTTTGGGAGCCATTGACCAGACGCAGTTGTTGAAAGATTCGTTATTATTCTGCGTGTTTCGGCCGAGGCATCTTTCAAGTAGTTCTTGTGTTGTCAAATCATCGTAGATCGGTTTTAAAACTTCTTGAACATCTTTAGCGAGAGCAGGAGGATGTTTGAACTTATGAACAGAATTATTTTTTACAGCTTTCTTGTATTTACACCAGGATTCAGAACAGTACGAATGCTGTGGATTGCTGTCAGTTGAAATCTTATGATAAAATCCTGCCCAGATCTCCTTGCGCATTTCTTCCACGGAATCGGAATGTCTTTGAATTGCTAAACCATAGTTTTTTGACAGTTCTTTCATTAATTTGATCGTTAAATCCTGAGTTTTTACAACCGGAACTTTGTTAACGACGGTTTTTTTCTTTTTCGCGTCTCCAGTTGGCAGATTGATGCACCGTCTTCTTTTCCATTTCGGCAATCACGAGCACAGATGTTGACGGTTGAAAATTTCAAACACGACTAATGTAGAGAGAACGTTTTCTTGGATTCTAGTTACTTCTTGCTTCGAAAATTCTAATGTAGAGGTCTCCTTCGAAGAATAAGTACCGCTCCGAACGGTGCGTACCCTAACGCGCTCAGGTAACAAAGTGAGCGTCCCTCAAAAGTACACGTAGACGGCTAGGATCATCATAAAATTTTAGTATGATACTTTTAAATATGTATACTTTCGAAAAATGCAATAAAAAAAAATCGATTTTTTGAAAATTCTAATTAGGGTAGATCCCTTAAACAAAATTTATGCAAAAAATGTTGAATTAAAAAATAACATTGCAAGTATGATTAAATATTAAAATGGTCATTATTCATTGAATTAATTTCAGGCGGTCATCCCATGTGACAGCTATTTTTTTCGCTTTTTTTGGGAATCTTTTTTAATGAACCATTAAAACACTCTATCTTTGAATTTTTACCACACATTTATTAACATTTTTACAGTCCCTCAGAATTTTATCAAACAAAAATAACGAATTGAATCGACTTTACACCGTTCGGTAACACTCATACGTAAAAAAAGTTGGTTGACGGCTGCCATGATTCCGGAGGTTTTGCTCATCTGAAATCAAAAAATCAAACGGAATTTTAATTTGTAGACCTGAGGCTATCGTCGGAACTGGAGTAAAGTAAAACTATCGAAAATTGAATTTTTGGCACGGTTTTAAAAGTTAAGTTCTAAGTTTTGTCATTTTTTCGACTTTTTCAGCTTAAAAAAAAAAACTATGGCAGATATCAGAAAAATTCTAGTTTGGGTGAGAACTATAGATGTGCTAACGGTACCATAAAAATTTGAGCGAAATCCAATCCGTTCAATAGTTTTTGAGATATCATGGAAGCCAATTTGAAAAATACAGTTTTGAGAAAAACGGGTTTAAAAGGTCAAGTACGATTTACACAAAGAAAATATTGACTCACCATTAGTCTGCTATGTCGGGTCCACATAATACGCCTTCCTCTGTCTCGTAGAAGTCACGCAAAGCCACTTCTTCTTTTTTCCTGGCTTGTTTTACAAAATCATTGGAGCGTCGCTCGGAGCGGTCGATGCGAGCTTGATTGCGATGGTGAACATAAGCTTGGGCTCCGTGACCAATTTCACATCCCATTGTGCTCATTGTCTTCAGAGTTATTACAAATCCTTCATTGAAAATCATTATAACCAAAAAAGTGGCAATTTCCATAATTTTTTGACCAGAATGAAGGTGTTTGTGTTTTAAAGTTCAGATCAATGAATTGAGCGACTCGTTGTTATTATGTGTGCAAGTAGAAACTCGGCTTTTTTTGGTCGAATTCAACTTTATCGAAAAGATACTTGTTACAAAGATTAATAATCGAAATATTCGCCATTGTTATCTATGGTCTTTTGCCATTTATCGGGTAGATGCTGAATGCCTTCGCGATAGAAACTTGGTGGTTTCGAAGCAAAATAGTCATCGAGCGATTTTCGCACATCTTCAATTTTCGTGAACCGCTGGTCTTTCAAATATGACGACATCGATATGAATAAGTGGTAATCAGAAGGAGCCAAGTCTGGAGAATACGCCGCATGCTGGACAACTTCCCAGCTTAATATAAGGAGAAGATGAGTTCCTGGGTTGGTTTTGCTGTATGTGGATGAATGTTGTCACGCAGCAATATCACTTTCCGCCTTCCTTGGCCCGTAAATGGTCTTTTTTCTTCCAGAGCATCACTTAATTTAATCAATTGGGCCTGATAACGTTCAGCTGTAACAGTTTGACCAGGTTCCAGAAGCTCGTAGTAAATGACTCCTTTCCAATCTCACCAGACACACAGTAACACTTTCTTGGCATGAATATTCGGTTTTGCAACTGATGTTGATGGCTGGCCTGGATCAACCTATGCTTTTCTGCGTTTAGGATTGTCGTACAAAATCCACTTTTCATCACCCTGATTGCCCTGAAATTTTCGTTTCTTGGTGCGATCAGCATGTGCAGGATTATATTTAGTTCATTTTTTGTCACTCATTTTCGATGCAAAAATCACTCACGGTGCGCAGAACGAAGCCGAATTATATGCTGCTTGAACACCAAGCCAAGACTAAACTGGCCGTTATTGTAGCGTTCCATTTGACATCGCAAGGGATTTCTAGAAAATTCAGTGACCCTCTACACGAACATTACCCAGAAAGGTCCTAGGTAGCAACCGATTCATTAGAAAAGGACCCGATGCTTCGCCCCGCCAGGCACTCGACCGCATGAGTCAAACACCTGCTCCGTTCTACGTTTGTAACATTCCAACGACTTAGAATATCGAAAAATCATTTCACCTGCATATTCTAGGAATGTTATAGAAGCAATTTGTGCAAAAAATTTTTTTTTACACCTATCAATGGGATGACTCCCTTAATGTGCCTTTTCTGTTATAATGAATTATTAAGTATGTATGCGTAAAGACATAACATTTGTGATGCTGTGTGTGTATCAAGAGAAACTTAATAACGTTTCTCTGCAAGTCTCCACATTTTTTTACGAGTATTTCAGTACATCCTTCGTGTTCGAATCTTTTTCATGTCACATGTACGATGCGACATGAAAATACTGTGTATATATTGCAAAAAAATTACTTTCTAAAAAGTAATTTTTTTTTCAATACTCAATAAAACTCTTGCACTCTGCGTATTATGCAGTCGATTTCTTGTCAAATAATTGATTCTTGCTTTATTTTTCAATAACAACATTATAATATTGGTATTAGTTTTTTGCTTCACTGAACAACTTGATTGACATTCCCGTCACGTTATATACTAATGTCTTTTCTGATAAATGAAATTTTTACTGCCGTGTTGGTAATTTTTTAAATTGTCACAAGATCACACCGTATAATTTTTATATAAAACATTTTTTTGCAAGGGCTACTTTTTTCGAGATAATTTTTAATAATTACTGATGAAATCAGTTTTATTTTATCCAAACATTAATGCACCAATTAAATGGATTGAAGGCAGATTTATGTTACAACGTGTGTTATTAACGTAGACAAATATTAGCCCGTCAGCAGGCGCGCTACGTACACTTTAAACATTAGGCGCGCGATGAGAGATTTTCTCACATGTATAGCTTCAAATGCTTAATTTGATAAATAAGAACTTGAAAACAATTTCGCTAGAGTAATTGGGGCTATTAAACATTTTTATTTTAAAAAAACCATCAATCAACGATAGTTAATACTAAAAACCAAAAAATAATAATTAAAAAAATTCAAAAACAAAAATTCAAATTTTTTTTTAACTCTTCTATCATACAGAAGAATAAATTTGGTGAAGACAGAAAAAATTTCAAATGCTCATGCCATTTGAAATTTTTGAGTAATCATCTTTTTAATATAAGCGTGAGAAAAAGTCTCATAGCGCGCCTTCTGACGGGTTAATAACGATTGACTTGTGAAACCATCAACTGATAAATGCAAATTTCCACAATGTCATATTTTCATCGAAATTTTTCGGAGAATATTCGTATATTTGAAGCGATTTTGATGTACCACGCGAATGAAACGAGTAGATTTTTTCCTAAGCTTGATCGTTTCACTATTGCAGCCAAAAGCTTTATCAGCAAAAAAAATATCATAAACAAATTGCTGTAATCTGTAATCAAATAAACTTAGAAAAAATTTACGTGGTGAAATCGTAAAGGATCTCTTGAGGATCAAGATAAAACGTGGTATTAAAATCGGTTCCAAAATACTGATCATTCTATGAAAAATCTCGATAAAAATGTGGCATAATGGAAATTTACATTTATCTGTTGATGGTTTCGCAAATCCATCGTTATTAATATTTTCAAATAAGACACACTGTAACACAAATCCCACTTCAGTTAATTTAATGAGGGCGTTAACCTTTATGTAAAGTCATTGTGATAATTTCGCAGACATTTGAGTAGTGTGAATCGCGTTAGCTACATTAATGCTGCAAAGAAATAATTTTGCAATTCTCTGGTAAGGAAGTATGACCATTAGACAAAATCTAACGTCATGTGATCAATTTTTTTTTGTTTTCGCATTCATACTGTCATATGTTATACGTTTTAACATTTAAGCAAAACAGCATGAAAAATAATAATAGCTTTTCATTGAAGTAGTTCTACTAATGAAATTACAATAGCAATAATGATAATAATAATGGCACTAATAACATTAAACGTAAAATCGAATAATTTCAATTTCTTGCCATTTAAGCACAATCATTATAAGGCTAATAATCGTACCTCCTTAATTCGCCCGTGGTCTCAGAAGGGTGCGAGGGATCATCGAAAGTCCAGCGTGGAAGCTTAATTGAAGCACGATGCAATATTACACTATTTAAAACTGTATTTTGTGTTTTTGTTTTAAACATTTTTATTATTGTTTGTTTAATTTTTAATATAATACGAGAAAGTTCGAGGGTACGCTATGATTAACTTGTAATTCGAAATTTTCAATAACCGACTGACCAACATCGCAAAATTGGCTAATAATCTTTTTTTGTCGTGAGTAATAACCGTAATCGTAATGGCGATCAATAATATTTATAATAGGCTTAACAATAATACAGTCGAATCCCGTTATAAGCCTACCCGCTGCAAGCCTCTTCCCCGCTTTCAACGCGGAAAGATTCCCCCACCCTGAAGCTTTATCGAGGTTGGCGGCTAACTACTTCTTACAAGCCTCGAACCAGTTTCTAATTTGATTTTTCTCAAATCAATCTTTTAAATTATAATTCTTATATAATTTCAATTAATTTATCAATTTTATATATTTTTGGAGATATTTGAAGAGTGAAACAAAAAAAATTCAAAAACAAGATATATATAAAAAAGGAATTATATTTGAATATCGTTCTACAAGTTCTATACTTACTAGTTGTAAAAAAACAAAAATATATATATTTATATTGAAAATGTGTACGATAATCACAAACTAACAACAATTGCCTGGCGCGTATAGTGATTCGATGGCACGCTATAGTGAGGGTGCCTAAATACACAACAATTACCTCGCGCTTATAGCGAGTAGTTGGTCAAGAATTCAATCGCGCGCTATAGTGGGAGGACCGTAATTTCTGAAAAAATTTCCCCTACAGCCCCTAGGCAGGCTTATAACGGGATTCGATACCGTGAGTCGTAATAATAATAATAATAATAACAATAATAATAATAATAATAATAATAATAATAATAATAAAATGATTAGTTCTTAATATTAATAATAATTAATAATAGTTATTTCGTAACAATACGTAATAATAATAATGACAATAATAATAATTATCGTAGTAACGGTGACATCAGTATTAGCGATGGTAGTATTTTATAGCTATTGATGATGACGTTATCATTACATCGCTCGATCTTCGTATTTGTTGAAAACATATTCCGGCGAATCATCGTCATCACCACACATGTCACATGACGTCGATGTGAGTAGAAAAAAAGCCATGATTGACACGAAAGATCTTTAACTTTACGTTTCTAGTGGCTCAATAAGTTTTTACTTCCGATTTTGCGCGTAGAAACCGGAAACGATCATCGCAATGACAAGATAGATGTAAAAGCAAGGCCCTGTTTCGATCGCTAGGAGAAATCTTTTTGATTCTTCTTTCTCGTGTCCGTTCTCCTTCGTTCCTCAATTTTTCTCTATGATGCATTTCACACTCGTTCGTAACGTATCTAAAATGACTTTGCACTAACAATATTTTCAAGTTATAATCCATTTATTGTTTTAATTTTTGTCACGATGACGATCTGTGATTCGTTGACTTAGGACAACAGGAGAGGGATTTTTTTTTCTTTTTTATTATTTACTTTCATCGGACGACGTCTCGGCAAATTATCGTCGGAGAATGAGAATTAGATTACTATTGGAGAAGTGAATTCTTTCAGGGACAGGATCGAGAATGCGATATGCGATATGCGATGTAATCAATAATGTTTTCTATTTTCTTTTTTAGTTCGCAGTTGATTCTCGTTTCGGAAAAAAAATTTGATCCCCATGTTATTGTTGGTGATTTTCTTTTTGTTTTTCGCTTCCAATTATTAATATAATGCAACGACCAAGCTCCATCTCAGAGGTTTAATAATTATTTTATAATGCTGCTTCGTAATCGCTGCAGGTCGAAATTCGTCCTCGAAATTTTTTAAATCGTCATCGAGGATTCATTTTCGTTGCCTTACGTCCGAGTCCTTGTTGGGCGTGGGCTTGCTAAATTGGGGGAAATATAAATAAATATTGCATAATTTGTAGACTCTTCTTATTGTTCATTTTTTTCTTTCACATATCTCTCTCGTGATGTGAATGAAGTGGATGGCCACATGTGCGAGGAAATTCACGTCAAGGATCCAAGGCAAGGTTTTTCTTTTCATTGTGACAAATTTTCATGCTCTTCTTAAACCAGAAAACACGATGGATAAAATAAAAACTCATTTAAGTAGGATTTTGGTGTATTTAGAAAATATTTGGTTCCTATTAATAAAAGCGGGGAAAAAAAACATTGTTACGAGGATACAAATTATCACAAAAATGCATTTTCTAAATATAAATATGAAAAGTAATGATGCAGATATGAGTGCAAATACTAACAAGCGGATTGGTCAAAATTAAACAATGAAAGAGAAAAGTCGTTAAAAAATTGTCCTATCAAAAACTATGCATTAATAAAGACAAGTCTAGAAAATCTTATCTCGCTTTAAGAAACTCTTAAAGCGAAGATGGTATTTTAGATAAACTCATTCAATGCGTTCTCTGACGTAAATGAAGATGTAACAGTGATAATCTTCAGATTTTGTTGAAGTATAGCCGACGAGTGTCGTTTGCAAACAAAAAAAGTATCAGAGAGAACAGAAAGTAAAAATGATTTTAAAAAGGAAATAGAAAGAAAAATAAAAATATATATGAATTTCGGATAAAAATCGACAGAAGGAGAACGAGGACGAGACTCGTCGTTCGTAAAGTTGTCCAACCTCATTTTGCATCCCTATTGGTCGACCGTCACCTTTCCCTTACTCTCTTAAGCTTTTCACTGTAGGTGACAACTTCAATTGCGGTACGGACTTTCTAGCCCACTTTAACGTAAACGACCCAGAGTATTATCGTGCAACGAAGCTAGTACAGAGAGAGAGAGAGCAAAAGAGAGAAAAAGAGAGTCTTTTCTCGTTGCTTAGCAATGGTGAGGACAGAATTTCAGGGTAACTCCGTCCACCCTCATCAATATTCAGTACTGTAGGTTATATTTTTTTCGTTCTCGAGAACGAGATGATGAGAAACGAAATGGGATGCGTATACATACATAAATGTATACATATACATATATATATATAAAGAATAAATATATACTAGGAGGGTAGAAAAAAGTACTCACTTTTCTTCTGATTGCCTCACATGCCACGCTCGAGTGGATATTGAAATCTCTTTTTTCCTTTCCTTTTCTTCATGTATTTTTTTCTCTTTGTCTCTTGTCTATTTCTTGAGTTCTAAAAATGCAATAATTGTTCAACGGCTTCATCTACATTTCTACTATACTCTTACTAATCCGTTCTCGACACCTCCAACCTTTCACTCGATCGAACATCGGATATTAAAAAAATAAAACGTCGAGTCGTGCTCATTGACATTTTTTCGTTTATTATATAGTTTTCTTCACGCTCCGGTAACAGGGAAAATTGAATTTTACTGGCACGTCGTAATCCCGAGGGTTATAAAAACACAAGATTCAACATTTCATTTTTTTTACTTTCATGAGTGTCAATTCATCGATTTTACGATCACGAAATGTTTTTGTCATCAAGTTTTTTTTAACATTGCAGATATTTTTCTTGAGGAGGTCGCAGCTTCTAATTTAAAGAGAAATCTCTATTTTGCTAATAATATAATGAAAGGAACTTCCGGTTTTTGTCGTTTGCAAAAAAATGAGATGATACTTTCAACACATATTTGCGCGATAATGGCAAATATAGGAATGATTTTTGTACCGTATTGTTGCTGTCGGAGAGTGTTTCCGGTTGATCTTGAAATATGAGGGTTCGAGCCCCGAGGGGTTCGTGAATTCAGTGGGAAATGTTTGCTCATCGTCCACGGAAGTGGTTCGGTTCGTTTCCCGAGGGTATTTTCGACAAGATTCTTGGTTTTTTTCGTGATGAATCGTGGGTCATTGCGTTGTGGTTGGAATTTACTCTTGGAAAGGTTACAACTAGATACGAGGCTTGATACATCGAAGGCTGTACACAAAAAGTGACTCGGACAATATTCATTTAAAGTGAAAGATTGAGTTGATTGGGCCCTATTGTTTGGGAGCCATCGATGTTATGGGAAATTCAATTCTTTTCTATCATTTCAACTCGTATTTCGTTATTTTCATCTAACTAGTTTGTTTTTCGTGTATTATATTTTATGTGACAGTCACGTGTTCGATGCTGATGCTTGAGGGGGTGCCGATCTCATGGGAGAATCACGTCTTGGTTCTCTCGAAGGTAAACGAAATTGCACTGTCTTGTATACGGGTCTCGAGGGTCGTGGTGGAGTAACCGGTGGACGTACCGGAAGGTCGGAGGGCGGAAGTGGGCCGCGCAATGGCACATACAACGAATCCGAGTTTCGATTTTTCAATAAATCCGTTCTGTGTTTCAACCAGAAGGAAGGATAGAGAGGAAAAAAGGAGCTCTAAAGCAAAATTATTGTACCATAATTTCTTTCAACTTATAATATTGTTATTTCTCATGAGTGTATAAATGAGAGTGGAAATTCATTTTACATGCACAAGAATTTCACTTCGAATGAAAAATTCTTCGTAGTGAAATTTCACGATAAAATGAAGCTTTAGACATTGTCACGGAAAGTTAATTACATCTCGCTTTTAATTGCGTCAAAAAGACTTTTCCGAGGCGAAGGCAACGTGAGTAAAAATTAGGGCGAGAAAGAGAGAGGAAGAGATAAAGCACTCTTGTAAAAGATAATTCCATGATAGTATCAAATATTTGAAGTTTTATAATTCCCGAGGAATTGCATCCACGCATTATTTTTTTATACTTTTACTTGTACTATCAATTCTGGGAATGCAGGAAACATTCGAAATTTGATATTTTTTTGCAAGGGTTTGGGTTCAAGAATAAAAGTATCCACACGTTGTGTCCCCATTGACTCCTGTTAAAAATGGTCATTCGACTGGTAGTGGTACGTTGAGTGTTAAAGAATACGCGGTATATTTAGATAAAATATGAGTGATATTTAATACTGAAAAATTTAATACACAAAATTGAATTACTTTAGTTTGCGAGAGGTGAATTTTATTTCAGACTATTTTTTTTTTTTAAACTGTATTTACAACTTGGACTAGAACTTAACGGTTCTAATTGCACATGTAAAGATGTTTTTACGAATTTATTTAAGTAAATCTTAGTGACTGCTAACTTTTTGAAAAATTTCTCTATTTTATTGTGAACGATTATTTTGTAGACTTGAGGAAAATTGAAATTTTTCAGATTGCCTTAAACAATTTTGTCGTTCGCGTAAAGAATTTGTTTCCATGTGCAAAATAATGTTCAGTGAGAAGTCTTGTGTATTTTTGTAGATTGTGCGACGGAGCGTGCTTTGAAAAATTCTTGGGTTTGATGTTTTATCCATTTTTTTAATACGATGTAAAAAAATTTAGATTGTGAGGATTAAAATTCGGATTTTGTACTTTATACGTTGGGAAAATACATCAAGTTCATTTTCCCTAACAGAAGTTTAATCGAAAAAACAGAAAACAAAAATTGAAAATAAAAAGTTATTTATATTGAACAGACGATAACGACCTCAGAGAGGCAAAATTGTTTCGTTAGGATACCAGGAAAAAAGGAATGCGTGATATGACAAGCGATGAGAGATATATTTGAGAAAAAAAGTAATAATGATCAATTTTAAAAACGAATTAAACTCACGTATCGGGACTCTGATCGGTGTCGGATTCCTCGAGCTCGGCCTTGTTACGTTTCTTCTCGTAAATCAATATAATTGCGCAAAGTACTACAACCTCTGCGCATATACCTAAAAATGGCCAGAGTGCGGCGAGTTTGTCCTTGACCCTGAGAAGGGTAGTTGCAGATGTCCGATGATCCACGTCAGGATCGGTCCAATCGTAAGCAGCGGAGCACGTCACATTACCCTGATCGCTCATCTCGATATTATCGACGTTGAGTATGGCACGATTAATTCCCCTTTCTTCGTCACGAGTTAGTCTCACTCGGCCCTCGCTCGAGTTGTAAGTTTTTTGGGCAAATGTCCAGGTGATCTTAATACCAGGCATTAGTCTACCATTGCATACGATATGGAGTTTCTCACCCTCGACAACGCTCACCGATACGCCAAGCTGTGCGACCGGTTTTGCTGTAAATAAAATACAAACATTTTTCATCCATTTTTTGCTTTTTTTCCCTCGAATTATTTCGCCTTGGTTCTTTTATTCATTGTTTATTCTTTTTTAAAATTGAATAAAAAATCGTTTTTCTTTTTTCATCGCGGAAAGTATAAATAAAATTAGAATTCTTGCTTAATTCAGTATTGTAGTATGCTCATAAAAAAAGCTACGCTCGAAAAAAATTCCGGATGAAAAGTATCGTGTTGTTGGAATTTTTAATATAAAGTCGTTCCAGAATTCAATAGAAACGCGAGTGAAAAATTCATTGTTAAAGACTTATATATATCTAGAGGTTCCAAAAATAGGGTGATTTTTCATAATTTCGTTTATACCGAAAACAGAATTTCCTATTGAAATGACTTTTGTACAATTGAAAAAAACACGTTGTCTATGAAATTCAAAAATTTTATCTTCGAATGGCTTACTAGTATAGAATTATTTGTTTATTTGAAAAATAAAATTAGAGAAGCCATGATTGTCATTTTTGTAAAATAGTTTTCTCAAAACGACATTTGCGGTGAACACAATTCCGACTGTACAGTTCGAATGAAAAATAAATCAAAAGTTTTTTTTTTAAGTTGTCAAAAAATAATTAGTCTTTGTTATGGCCGTTTTTTAAATTCTTTTGTCACAAAGGTTTGAATCGAAAAAGAGAAAATTTTGCCTAAAGAATTGTTCGTTTTTTATTTTAAAAAAACCATTATATTCTGGTGAAAAATCCTATGACAAAGACTAAATATATAATTGTGTAAAGATTCTCGATACCAAATTTTTCCTCCAACACCATTGAGTTGTCGAGAAAAATGAAAGTTACACGGTGTTCTCTTTTCATCAGAGAATAAGGTGTATCTTTTCTTTTTGTCGAAATATCAGGCAGTTCCGAAAAAATGTGAATCTGCTTTTCAGCGGTCTCTCTCGCATTGAGCACCATTTGAATTGAGATTAAACAATTTTCTCATACAGGACACTATAGAATAAAAATACTTATGAAGAATCAATTTTTTTGACCTCGCCAGATGTTTGTAGGCCGTAATCTAAGTGTAATTGCAGAGTGAACAAATACTTGTCACGTTCAATCAATTCGAATAAATAGTAATCGTCTGAAGATAATATTCGTAACAGTTATAATTCGAAAAAAAATTTGAATCGTTGTTCGGTGAGTTAATTTATTGCAGAAATTGCAATCGATTTATGTCGTAATTTCATTTCTCAGATAGGTTTCGGATCAATCATTAATTTTTCAATTTGATGACAGCAAATAATTTTATACGCTGAGATTGAATTACGAACAAATAAACCAGTGGCTGTTCGAGTTAACAAAATTAAATTATCAAAAAGAAAATGTGTTTCAAAATATGTTTCTTGCGAAAACATGCAACGCTGTGATTAAATTTTTCTTAAAACATTTTAAAGGAAAGAATGCCATTTTCACATCAACCAAAAAATTCTTAATTTTGCGGTGTAATTAATGTTGTAAACTTTATTTTTGTCAGGGTGTTTTATTTGTCCGCGAACGGCAGGGCTCGTGAGGAAGTGAATATACGGTTTGAAGAATTAAAACGGCGTAGATTTTTATGGGGCACGGTTTTCTTTCTTTATTAATCTCAAGTTCCATACGGGACTTTCTTACAGATGGGCGATCGATAATTATTCCTAGTTTTATTCGCGTCAATGTACTTAAAATAAATAATCTAACAATTCTTATTCGACGAGACTCACGGGCGACGACCCGAACTCGTCACCGTCTCGAGAACAACTCCCTTCTTCTTCTTAGGCTTATTAGCCTCTCCCTTCTCCCTTCCCGTGAGTTTAATCACTCGTTGGCGATTATTATCGCCCGAAATTATATCGCTAACACTCGACCATCCTGAGAGTAATTTTGGACCCTCAAAATTAATTTTTCACATTTTGTCGTACGATTTATATCGTGGATCATATTCGCCTCCCCCCTTTTTTTTTAAATAATATTAAGAGACGTTTCTCTTATTTTCACGCTTACATTACCAATACATCTTCTTTTACAAATATTTTGATTGACCGATAATGTTACCATATTGACGATTATTCATTCGTCGTCGCTTGAAATGTTTTCTTCTACTTCTGGATGTCCTCGCCACAGTTTTAATTGTGAGACATGAGCTGTGGTAGGACGACTTAATTTTTTTTCGCCCGCTAAGCGTTCAATCACATAAGTATCGTTTTGATAAACGTCGGTCACCACACATGGACCTCGAAAACGTTGTTGGAGTTTTGTACTTTCTCCCGTAGTTGTATTAGGATTAATCTGAACATAAACTATGTCACCGATTTTATAATTTACGTACGCTTTGCGATTCTTGTCGTAACGTTGTTTGTACTTTTGTTGTGCATTCTCAATATTAATTCGATTTTCTTCACGTATTTCTACTGGGTCACGATAAGATTCGCAATGTTTTGATAACTCTCGTAATTGACCATCACCTACACGTGGTTGATAGCCATATAAACTTTCGAACGGAGTTTTTCCGGTCGCTTTACTAACAGATAAGTTAACGTCTCGTTCGATTTCCTTAACCTCCGCATCCCAATTTGTTCGATCTCCCTGCTCAGTTCGTATTATCATGGCGGGTAACAGTGTTCTATTCATTCTTTCGATAAGCCCGTTGGCCTGAGGATGACGACTAGAATTTAAAGTATGGTGAATACCATGACGTTTACAAAATTCCTCAAATGTTTTTGCCGTGAAACTGGTACCACGGTCACTGATAATACGATCTGGCGCTCCAAATCGACCAACGAATTCTTCTAACTTTTTCACTGTGAGGGCCGCACTTGTATTTTTAACTGGTTCAAAAATCACAAATTTTGTGAGCGTGTCAATCAAGCCCAGAATGTATTTACTCCCCTTGGTCGAGGAAATAAACGGTCCAATATGATCTACGTGAATAACACCGAAAGGGCGTTTTCCCGGGGGAATTGGGTGTAGTTCACCGGCCCGAGGACCACTAGCCTTTTTACTCATTAAGCATTCGATACATTGGGCAATATGTCTTCGTATATACGCCCGCAATCTTGGAAAATAATAATACGCTCTGATTCTCGATATCGTTTTATCAACGCCAAAATGGCTGCTCAAATCGTGATATTTGATCGCAATTGCTTTCCTCATCGAGGCAGGTGCGACATACAATTCAATTTCTTTTCCCCTATCTACCGATTTTTTATATAAAATTCCGTTACGTAAAACATAATCTTTGACAGAATCAAGCTCGGCCTTTGTTCTTTGACCTTGAGGACTCGATAAAATCTCAATTTTTCTTTTTAAGTCAACGTCATGATGTTGATGGAGTAAAATTTCATCTTCTCGCGAAGCGATTTGAAAAATATGCGCTCGTTCCACCAATTCCTCGTTTTTCGGTTCGTCTACTGGCGCTCTAGAGAGAGCGTCGACATGCTGCATGGCAGTGCCCTTTCTATGTCTTATTTCGAAGTCATATTCGGAGAGCAGAGCTGACCATCTAACTACTTGGGGATTTACCGTCTTATTCGCATTAAGATACACGAGAGCTTGGCAATCTGTGATAATAGTGAATTTTAATGAGACCAAAAATACTCGCAATCGTTCAACAGCCCAAACTAATGCCATGAGCTCGAGTTTACTAGAGTGGTAACTTCGCTCGACCGAAGATGTTCTTCGACTTACCGCAAATATCGGGTGTAATTCTCCGATCTCGTTTTCCTGAAAAAGTATCGCACCTAAACCCTCGGAACTGGCGTCCGTATGTAGCTCGGTTTTTGACGCATTTGGGTTATAGATACCGAGCACCGGTTTCGACGATAAAATTTCCTTAATTCGAGTAAATGACAAATCTTCTTTTTCCGTCCATTTAAATTCTATCGTTTTGCGCGTTAACTCGGTTAACGGCGCAACAATCGACGCAAACTTGGGCACAAACCTACGAAAAAAACTTGCCATTCCCACGAATCTTCGGACTTCGTGAACATTTTTCGGTCTTGGATATTTCGCTATCGCTTCAATTTTTACTGGACCGGGCTCAATACCCTGCCCCGACACAACAAATCCGAGATATTCCACGCGTTTCATTCCGAACTTACATTTTTCCAGCCTCAAGGTCAGACCCGCTTTTCTCAATGCTTCGAGGGTTGCACGAAGACGATCTACCAACTCTTCCCAATTTTTGGCCAAAATTAACACATCGTCTAAATAAAATAACAAGATTTTATTTCTCAAAGGACCAAGAGCCAGATCCATCATTTTTGAAAAGTAGAAAGGGGCGTTCATTAAGCCAAACATCGCTCTCGTGAACTCCCCGGTACCATCGGGTGTAATAAAAGCCGTCTTCGCACAAGCCTCGTCCTTGAGAGGTAATTGTAAATAGCCATGCGCTAAATCGAGGGTCGCAAAAACCTTAGACCCGCTCAAAACTTCGAGATATTCGTCAATATTCGGAAGTGGAAAATTTATTCGCTCTGTTTGCGCATTTAGTCTACGATAATCAACAACGAGTCGAGAATCGCCGTTACTTTTTCGTACGAGTAATACGGGGCTCGCATACGGCGACGAAGTTTCCCGAACTATTCCCGCACTTTTCCACTCTGAAATGGTTTTCTTCATGATTTCACGCTCCGCATTATTTGCGCGATACGGTTTCGCACACACAGGCACACTACCAGGGTTAACATGAATATCCATTTCAAGTAAATTTGTTTTCCCAATTTCAAAAATATTTTGGGCCACACACACACGAAATTCATTCAACAAGGTCACCAAATCTTGCCGTTGTTTCGATGTCAGCGCAGAGTCTATGTTGACTTCATCCTCGGTGATCGCTGCTCGTCGTGGTTGAAGTGGAGGGGGCTGCTTCTCGACGATCATCATTTTTGAATCGATTTTCTGCCCTTCCTTTAAACTTACAGCCCGTTTGCTAAGATTCAAAACCGGGACGGACAGCTGTGATGTTACCGATTGAATCTCAACAAAATTTATAGTTGCCGGAGGGAGGATCTCGTCGCGTAACAAGATCGTATTTTTGTCTGTTGACTTTTCAAGGTCTGGCATAATTTTTGCCAACTCCGCGGTAGAACGATCGATAAAAATAAGTTGATCGTCAATCTTTATATACACAATGTGTTCCAATTCTGTAAACGTCCTACCAATAAGAACGTCGAACGACTGGACGTTATCCGGGACAATGCGCAACCACACTCCGTGCCCCGTGACTCCGTCAACGTTTATTGTGGCTTCAACCACTCCGAACGATTTCACTACATTGTTTTCACCTCCAAAACCACTTAAAGTATTTACTTTTCGAATGATAGGTAAATCGTTGCACAAAACAGCTGATGCCTTAATCGTGCAGTCCGAACTTCCAGCATCTATCATCGCATCAAATTCAACATTGTTTACTTTCACTTGCTTCAGATATTTCGCGAGGTTTAACGTAAATGAAGAACCGTCGTGTTCTTCCGCGTTAAGGCTCTCGTATGTTGTATCGTTGCTAGCGTGCACACTCGGAGAAGAATTTGATATGATGTTTACATTCGCTCTCTCCAAAGGTTTCGGTTTCTCACAATATTTGGCAAAATGCCCCGATTCACCACATCTTGTACACTTTTTTTCTTTTCGTGGTTCTGGGCAATTCCGGGAAAAGTGACCCGTCTTATTACAATTGAAACACCTCACTTTTTTTTTGTTGTCACCGTTTGGAACACCGCTACTTTCCGATGTCTCGGCACTCGAACTCGAAGATGTTAATGTTTTTGGTTTTTCGGAAGCTTCTTTTGTTTTCCGCGACCGTTGACGGTCGAAAGATTTTAATGTACGTTCGAACATCACTAGACCGTGAAAAAGTGCGTCCTCATCTTTGTACATTGTTGACAGCGCGTGAACTGCTGAATCTCTTGCGAGCAATCCCGATGAAACTTGCTCTTTTATTTCGTCGAATGTCAGCCCGAGATTTTTGCACAATTTAACTTTTTCGTGAAAATAGTCGGCGAAACACTCATTGTCTCGCTGTTTACGATTTTGCATTTTTTCCCACAATTGCGTTCGATTTAACTGGGGTATCCAAGTCTTTTTAAACGATTCACGAAAATTTTGCCAACTAGTAAAACCTCCACGATGCGTTTGGAACCACGATTTGGCTGCTTGTTGTAGATGCATCCTTGCCGTTTCATATAAAAAGGCTTCTGGCCAGTTGTGAACTCTCGCAGACGCT
The DNA here is from genome assembly GCA_963989365.1 of Rhimphoctona megacephalus. NCBI lineage: Eukaryota > Metazoa > Arthropoda > Insecta > Hymenoptera > Ichneumonidae > Rhimphoctona > Rhimphoctona megacephalus. Next base: position 27,078,998 of record OZ022414.1, on the reverse strand, counting down.
TCGATTTGATCAAGCCATTGTCGCGCCTCAACTGGACTTTCGTGTCCTAAAAAATCTCCGACCGATTTCGATAAATCGGGCATCACGTGAAAGTTTGGCAACGTACGGGCCGCATCACGAGTTTGTTGAATCATCATCATATTTTGCTGTAAGAGTTGCGTCATCATTTCGAAAATTCGATTGTCCGATTGATTTTCTGTCCCTATCCCTCTCGAACTATCTATAGGCGGTGTTTCTATCATAATTCTTGAGTCGTTCGATGTCGTTTTTCCCATGTTTACGCCAGTCGGTGCGAAATTTGGACCTCTCTGGGCACCCGTGTGCCGAGCGTCTTCAACATATACTCTATCTTGGTAAATATCGTTGTTACCTTGAGCTGTAGATACAGGTTGAAAACCGACTTGTTGTTGAAAGCCGCTTGACGAATGAGTGTCTCCGAGTTGAAGGCCGGATGGAAATTTCGCAGGAATATTATCATTATTTGCCATGGCACTTGTTGTTCGAATAAGCACTCGAGCGGAACAATATGAGAAAAAAGAAACACGCCTAACCGAAATTTTCGAAGTAACGAATTATTTTCGAAATTATTTAACGCGCAATTTTATCGTTATCGCGTTCGCACAAAACGCAAACCGTAATTTTTCACTCGAATCCCAGTTCTGAAATTGTTGTAAACTTTATTTTTGTCAGGGTGTTTTATTTGTCCGCGAACGGCAGGGCTCGTGAGGAAGTGAATATACGGTTTGAAGAATTAAAACGGCGTAGATTTTTATGGGGCACGGTTTTCTTTCTTTATTAATCTCAAGTTCCATACGGGACTTTCTTACAGATGGGCGATCGATAATTATTCCTAGTTTTATTCGCGTCAATGTACTTAAAATAAATAATCTAACAATTCTTATTCGACGAGACTCACGGGCGACGACCCGAACTCGTCACCGTCTCGAGAACAACTCCCTTCTTCTTCTTAGGCTTATTAGCCTCTCCCTTCTCCCTTCCCGTGAGTTTAATCACTCGTTGGCGATTATTATCGCCCGAAATTATATCGCTAACATTAATATCTAAAATGAATAATAAATCAATGAAAGTTACTTACGAACAACTCGATAGCGAGCGCTAACGTTTCCAGATGAGGTTGTGTTGCAAGTGTAATTACCGAATATTGATTCCTCGTTATCTTTGTAAAAAATAGCGAGTGTGCCATTGTCGTTATAAACTTTAACGAGATCTTCTTTATCATCGAAAACGGTACGAACGTCGACTCCTTCTTTTTGCCATTCAACAGTTTTGTCAGCAGCGGTGCGATTTTCGCATTCAAGAATCAGGGTTTCTTTGGGCGCAAGAACTTTGATTTTCGTCACTGTTGAAATAAATATACGAAAACGAAAATAAATAAACGAAATAAACAAATAATGATAGTGAGAATAACAAAAACATGCTGTACAAGGAGTAATTTCACTCGACAATATCAGCAAATCTCTGTAAACGTAGTAATCAATTAGAATTCATTCATCGCTAGTACTACAAATTTTTAATTACTCAGAGTGAAATTATTTCATGCTAAGTTAAACAAACGAACGTCCGGAGTGTAGATTAAGTGAAATAACAAGGAAGACGTAGCAATTTATTTATGCACGCGTCACTTTACACAGTGGAAACCTGTTTCTTTCACCCCAGTGCATGTCTTTCATTCTGACAATTCTGTATATCTCATTTCATTATCGTAGCTGAGAAATTGCTAGGGAAATATAACAAAAAAAATGTTCTTTTCTATCTTTGTCTCTTTTGCGTGCGTTTGTCTCCCGCGACATTGGCCAAAGACAAAGGAAAGTCGGAAGGCGAGTTGAATGAGAGGTCTAGCTCTCCATTGTTTTTTTTTTTTTTTTTTAATATACATAAGTGTTCGAGTTGATGGGAATATGGACCTTTTGTGATTCTCAAGACTCGTGCATTATTCACATTGATGTGCTTTTGATTATTGGGTAAAAACTTATCAGAGCGGCATTATTAGTTTCTAAGGGCATCTGTAGGTGTTTAAGTACAAGGTAAAATGAAGGTGAAACTTGACACAAGAGTTATTTTCCTGGTTAAGGGAGTTCGAACTGGACCTTTTGGACATTCAATCGGCACATTTGATGGCCACGTCTTTCATAGCGAATAACTAAAAACCAAATAAATCCATAAATCTTACAGATAATACTTTGGAACATAAAATCAATCATTCTGCAATTGAGATATTCTGAAAATAAAACGATGGTCCAAGTTGGTATACACTCCTGTATTTGTATGTATATAATGTCTTCAATAGAAGACATGAACGTGAATATACGAGAACAAATGAAGTTTGCTATGTCTATGTATATTTATACATGTCTATAAAGTCTCAAGACTGGACCATCTCTCTTCAAGTCTCTCAATTCACCCTCTTCTCTACGTATAATCCATCTTCTTTTTACAAGAGTCTTGCGTAGTTCCGAGATTCTTCTGTCTCATTCTCCTCGAGATTCTAGTTACCCCTTTATTCTCTATATCTCGGTTGCCTGGGTTTCAGGAACTATAACGCATATAGATGGTGCAGCAAGAAAAATAAGAAGAACAGAAACAAGACTATATACACGCTTGTTACTCCCGGTAATTAAACGAAAACTCCCGGCAAATTACGGTCGGTAATTACCGGCTGCATTTAGCCGCTCTGAGTTTTTGGTGCAACGTTTGTTTTTGCCATTTTTATGGAGCGATAGAGTGAAATGGGGCTGAAGAGAAGAACAAGGCGAAGATCCGATCAGATAAGTATATTAAATACTTGTGATCAGACGACAAATGTAATTGGAGAATGTTAAAAAAGAAACGTTGAAGACTTGCGCTTTTTTCGATGGATGCTGCATAATCCAAATCGTAATTAACACATCAAAATTAATAAATGGATAAAAAATGAAACTATTGTTTCTTCTAGAAAAATCTCATTTTTCAGAAAATCCAAAGGGCTACTCTCTCATCCCCGTACACTCATCGTTACCAGTGGAATATACGTGACATTATGACGAAACGTTAAACGCTCTGTTTTACTGACATCATTCACCTGCTCTCCTTTATCTATCGTCTCAGTGCGCTTTCGTTGTTCCTTTTTTATTATGCTCTAGTTCGCCCTTATAGATCTTTTTTCATTGCAACATGAAAAATAAAGAACAGTGCGCGTTTCACGAGCCCGAAACACACTCCAGAGAGTTACAAGAGTGTTTACGACCTCGCGAAAAGGTCTCTTCGGCGTGAGAATCGTGCACTAGCGAACAATCGAGAAAAGAGAGGAAAAAAATAAAATTATATACCGCGAAAATTCGTGAAGAGTGTTTACAACATGCCGCTATAAAAGCTTCGCGCAAACGCATGCACGTTGACCCCTCAGGGTTTTTCGTCCCTCTCTCCCGCTCTCCCTCCACCGTTACGCATGAAAATATTTTTGAGCAACGTTTTGTGTGTGCACTCGAGGCGCGAGTTTGCACAAACAAGAGAAAACAAATTTGTGGATGTGAAAACGTATTCTATCATGTGCTGAAATGCTTTTTCTTCTTGAGATAACAGGAATAACGAGAAGGGGTTCTCTTATGTGTTAGCGAGTTAGTTGAAATGTATTACTGGAATAAAACGTGGGGTGAGGAAAAGAGATTTAGGCTGAAGCTACGAAGTACGCTCGGAAAAGCGAGAAATTAATTCTTTCATCTGTTGAACTTTGTGGACCAAACGGTTTCAGACTCTGGTAAATTTTGAATATGTATATAGATACGATGAGATTTATTCGTCTCTCTGGTTTCGTTTACCGACGAGTTTTTCAATTAAAGTTTGGCCCACGGTGAGGTGAGAGAGAAAAAGACAGAGTGAGAAAACTTGTATTGGGTACAGGTAGGTTGGGATTATATGCGCGAAACTCGGGGGTTGGCAATTCGCGAATTTGTTCGGTGTTTATTTTGTCCCTGTAGCGTTCGCTTGGATGTTGGCAACATCGTTAAAGAAGATTGCGTATCGCTGATGGCCTTTTTCTCGTTTTTTCGCTAATTTTTCTTACTTCCTCTCGCTCTCGCGAGCGTTTCTTTTTCTTATCACCTGCTTTGCTCTGAGAGCTTTCCCGTGTACATTGCATGGAAGACAATCGAAAGAAAATGCAAAAGAACCGTTCGCGATGTAGGGTTTAATATTTTTTGTTTGATAAAAGAGAATGAGAGATTGACTCGTGCTCTCACTACTCTCAAGCGAGTAAATATAAAAGCTACTGGTTTAAAAATTAAGTTCAATCGAACTCGACATAGAGAAGAGATAAAGGAAGACAAATACGAAGCGAATATTTACTCGCATTTTTCACTGAACTCGTGGTCGATGATGTTGCGATAAGAAAATGGCAGAATACAATTTCACATGTAAAAACCGAAAAAGAATATCTTTTTCGTAGCTCTAGTAAGAAACTAAAAAAAATAATCTTCCATTTAACAAAAATTTATTAAAAATCACACTGAATTAAGGCCCAAAGTATGATTGAGAATAACGAGTACGGTCCTTCATCGAAAGCAAAGAGCTCTTTGTATTTGCCTACAAAAAATAACATATAGTGTCTCACATTTTTTTTTCTTGTAATATCCAAAAGTCATATAAAAATTGTTCTTACGCTGTTTTCAACCGTAATCTGTCCAATCGAGTTAACTACGAAACTAAATCATATAACGAAAATTTTTTAACCAGTCGTTCACCATAGCACATCCTATACCTCATTTCTACCCATATCAATTTACTTAATGCGTCGTTGACGGAAGAGAAGTAGGAGGAGTTGGACATGAGAAGGAAAACTCTTACAGCCGAACTTTTCCCTTATTTTCCATCGTTTCAGTTGAAACGACGAAATTTTCGGGGGAAACTCCACGGGAGAATGTTGGTAGAGCAAGAGCATTTCTCCTATTAAAGTTAAAGTAGATGGCGCTTCTGGGATGGAAGGTCTGGCTGAGGTCGTTTGCATTATAGATGCGTCTATTAGAGGGCACAGGAGGAGGATGACGATGGTTGGGTTTCGGTTGCTGACACGAAGAGAGCATCTACTTGCCCAGTACTCTCAAAATGGAATAAAGTTTGGGTCGTATGATAATAGATATAGGTTTGCTCTCTCATTCTCTATATATACATATATAAATATATTGCGTGCCTGTGCTAGATTGCCGAAATTGTAATAAATCGAGGGAAAACGAGAAAGAGGGAGAGAGGTCAAAAGCCGTATACGGTGCAATTCTCACTAGAGAGAGAGAGAATGTGGGAAGGGGGAAAGAACGAAGGGGGGGGGGGGGGGTGTATTAGTGAAAGCGACGAAATGCTGCCTGCAGCTTGTCCTCGAAAAGGTTATGTGAGATATGTGGGGAACATTGCAAGGAATTCGTGAGTGGATTCCATGGAAGGAAGGCAAAGTTTCAGCCAATCCATATCAGTCCTCATTTTTCTTCATATACTCGGTAAAACGTTGTCCGTACATACATTTATATATGTACAGTACATATAGATATAACTTGGGGGCATATGTAGATCCACGTACATGCGTATATATATATATGTGCATACGAGGCTAAGTACTAGATATGTATAGCGATGTGTAATATGCATATACGTCTAGTTGAAGAGGTTTGCTACCTGATCGAGCGTAGAAACTGAACTTTTGCAGTGCATCATCCCGGGACTTGAAGTACCAAGGTAAGAAGAGTTTCGGTGATACCCTATGGCATCCGTTGGGACTTGGGAATTATCTAGTGATCCTACGATGCATGGATAGACGTGTATCTTGCATGCATAAGACATGGTGTAGAATGAGAGGCACCGTAAAAAGAAAAGGTAAAGTGTCGAGAATTTTCTTCTCTCTTGCTCTCTTATTTACTCCTCTATAACGAGAGAAAGAGAGAGAGAGAGAGAGAAAGAGAAAGAGAGAGAGAGAGAGAGAGAGAGAAGAGAGGGAGGAAGAAAGAGATTTAACAAAAACGGTCATGTATCCTCTCAGCTTTTGCTGGAACGTTTTTTCTATCGCTATATCACAGACTCTTCGTCGTCTTTGCCGAGGTTTCCTCTCATAACTCAACCGAAGAGAGTCGTTTTCGAGTTTCCTGAATGTGAGAATATTTGTGTGTTTTCGTGTGTGCGAGAGAGAAAGAATGAGGGGTAGATAGAAGGAACGATGAAAATGGGCGGGAGATGTGGGCTGCCGAAAATTCTTCGAATAATATATGATAATACACCGCTGGTATTTTAATATACTCCCTCCGCCGTTGCAATGAAAAATTTCGGAATCTCAAATGACGTAACGGCTTATTATACAGTACGAATATATAGTCAATTTATATATAATGGGCTTTATGATACATTTTTAATGTGAGCTTTTTAAAGTTAGCCATAACTATGCTACACTCTAGATGTTAATAGTATAGGGTGAAGAATATTTGTCAAGTTTTTAAATGTTTTCGAAGAATTTGTTTAAAAGATGCTTCTAAATTTCTTTTAGACACAAAGTCATGGATCCTCCAAATATAAAAGAATTCGCGAATTGTTCATATTTAGATTCATTTAAAAAGAGTTGGCTGCTACAGATATTAGATGAACAATTTTTCGACGTTCAAACATTGCCTCAAATTGTCCAAGTTGTAGTTTTGATAACGAGAGACTTTTCGTCACCGGCGAGACATTGAGAAAATTAGATGAACAATTTTTCGACGTTCGAACATTCCCTCAAATTGTCCAAGTTGTAGTTTTGATAACGAGAGACTTTTCGTCACCGGCGAGACATTGAGAAATCGTAGCGGAAACTCTCGGTGATATTTTTTTTTTTTGAGTACGATCCATAAATATACACGAAGATCAGGGTATATATAAGATGGGAATGGGCAAGGGAATATATAGCGACGTTTTGGCTATAAAGCCACATGGTCAATTTGTTCCATTCTTGGCAATGAAATCGGAAATGTTGGGCGGGGATTGGAACGAGAGGAAGAGCTTGCGGAACGCTTGGGAAAAAGGTAAAGTGGGATGAGAACGAAAATGAAGACAGAAGATATAGAGTATCGGGAGTGAAATCACGGAAAAAAGGAAAGGACCGCAAGCGATAGAGGGAGAAAGAGAAATATGGGGACAAGAACTGGCTGTTCTTGTTCCCAGAGTGCGCTGTTAAGGTCTGAAACACCAAGGAAGTCACAGAATTTCACGAGAACGAGGCGCAAGAGAACAAAGATAAAAATAAAGAAAGAAAAGCGAGGGAGAATAAGAAAATTTGGAGAAAAGGCGCCTGGAGGTCTTATGGTGTACGATCGATATCACAGTAGAAAACTCGATTTCTCTTCAGCTGTTTTATATGCTAAAAAGATGGTGCAAATTCGAACCAGACAATAAATCTGATCCGCTTGCTTGTTTTCACATCTTCACATGCATCATTTGCTCACATGCATTAGCGTGTTTAATTCCTAATATATATATATATATATTAGATAAATTGCTTCTCGTGACATCGGAGACATTTGTCTGGTCACATGGATAATTTTATGTTGCTTTTAATTAATGCATCAAATTAACCAATTTACAGAGAATAGACTGAGAATTTTTTATTAAAATGGCAAATACAACAAAAATTAATCACGTTTGATTTCATTAAGTCTAAAAACTGCGAGCGTCCGCTGAATTTCAATTAAAGTGTACCATCTTCATCACGATGGCTCATTTCGTTAACGCAATCAAGAAATTCTGCTCGATCAATGCTTTTGAGATCTAAGCTACAATAAAAGTAAAAACATTGGAATAGTCGTTCAAATTTGTACCAACTCCACGATTCATGAAGCTACGAGAATTCCCAACGTCGTTCTCTCTACGGTATCCTCGTTGACTATAGCGATTCTTCGCGTCTCTTGTTATCCAAGAGAATACCAGCGTCTCCAGATCCATATATATATATTTACGTACATTCCATTTCGCACGTTTGCCCCCTTAAGCAAATCTTATTCTTCACTCTCGTCCACAAGATTGAAATGCGGATTAGAAGACCTTTGTGTGTGCTTGCCTGCAATGTTCTTCTTATCTGTGCTTCCATTATACTAGGATTTACGAACTATATGCATAAACGTTAGACTGGGTAGAATATTTGTTTTTAAATTTAATTCTTACACAGTCATTCTTCTGCTTTGTAGATATAGAAGAAACAAAAGTCTTGTTAAAAAAGAGCTGAATAGTTCTATTTCGGGAGCTATATCTGAATTTCCAAGGCTATTCTTACATATTATTATAATTATTACTTTAAGTTGAAAGGAAATTGCAGAAAACCTTGCCGATATAGTTGGTATCTAACTAATCATCTCGGGTAGCAGTCCGAGCACGCTGGAGCATGGCATTCAAAGGCGCTTTGGTATGCATCTTCTCAGCTGTGATGTGATGGGCCAGTCATTATACGGCTAAAGAGACGCATCTGCATGATGGGAACCGTTTACGGGAGACACCTAAGTGGTACGTCGACCGCACACGCATTACAACAAAGTGTTTTGGGCATGGATTAACGGGAGAAACCAGTTTAGGAGGCCGAAATTTTGGTGTTTTTCGTGCATTTTTTTTAACAGGGAAGGAATAATCAGAATTTGTTTAAACTTGGAGCATATTTTATTCATGTTTTGAAGTATACTTTGTAATTTTTTCAAGTCATTTCCGCCGGAAATAGTGGAGTTAGAAGTTGCTGTCCATGGACGACTTTTTTCAACTGGTGGGCATTCTAGCTCAAAAATTTATTGACCAATCGTTCTGAAAATTTGTGTGAATATTCTTTATTCAATTACAATCTATATAAACCTAACTCTGGGATGATATTATTATTAAAAATATTTCTTTTAATACAAAAAAGGTGAAAAAACATGGTATAAAAACATGACATTGTGTTCAAACACCTCAAAAACATGCAATTTTCAACTTTTTTGATTACAATTAGGTTCATATTCTTAGGAAATATGTTGTTAACGAAAAAAGAAATTTGTAATGATTACAGATAAAAATTGTGACTTCAGGAATGCCCACCAGCAAAAAAACTCGGATGGCGATCGTCCATGGACAGCAGCTTCTAACTCCACTATTTCCGGCGGAAATGACTTGAAAAAATTACAAAGTGTACGTCAAAACATGAATGAAATATCCTCCAAGTTTAAACAAATTCTGATTATTCCTTCCCTGTTAAAAAAATTCACGAAAAACACCAAAATTTCGGCCTCCTAAACTGGTTTCTCCCGTTAATGAAGGTGGAGTCTGAACCACTCGAGATTGCAGTAGAAAATCTTGAAAAAATATTCAATTTGTCATTGGTGTTTGGCTATTTTGAAATCGAATCCGGAATCCACGGCGTAAGAGCGCGCGTCCTTTTCCACTGAACCACCCACTTTCTGCTATTTATACATATTAATTAACGTACAACATTAAATACAAATTTTAATTTTTGGGAACTAATATAAACCCACGAATCTTCAAGTTATTCATTCTCGACTATAAAAATATTGTACACTAGTCCTTTTTATGACAGTGTCGTATTAGCAGTTGAACGTGCCAAGCATATCTAAATCACGCTTTCATTTTTTTTTTTATGGTTATTCTCTCTGTGTAGACATTAGGTTAGATATTTATATTAAACAATTGTAACATTGGCTTAAATATATATCGTAACCTTGAATGATTGAAAAAATTCAATTACAATGATCGATGCAATGAGTAAAAAATGGAACTATTTGAGTTAATTGGGGCTAAGATTCACACGACAAAGTGATGTACAAGCTGGTCGTGTACCTGATGGAAGGCTTTACAGATTGTATCAGTGTACTGGAAAGTCGATGTTGCTATGCAGGATAATTGGATGCGCGTTCGCAATTGAATTTGCCTCGTCACGTAATCGCGTTATCCAAGAATAAGTTTTTATATTAATAATTGTATCTCGCGTCAATGGTTTTTGAGGCGTGGCGTATATCGTAGGTTTTTTATTTCCTTTCGATACCAACAAACCGAGTATAATCCGGAAAATAACGACCTGATTATAACGATATCGGCTGACATGCGGCATGGCAGAAATGAAGAATTACATAACGGGAAAAGGTCACATGCAAGCATTTTGAGCGATTTCTCTGGTTGATTGGTGTATAGAGATAATTAAAGATACATATCTGTTATTGTGAAATATATATTTGATAACTCGTTGTTTTACAGTAAAAAAGTTGTCGGCATAACTTGCCGAGAATGTGGTTCGAAATAGTTTTAATGTCGTTCTCTTATGCTATCAGTTTTTGCACCCTCAATTAGCCTGTAATAAAGGTCAACGTTCAAAAATGGCGCAACCACTTAACGTTAGTAAGTGAAATAAAGTGGATTCATGCGATTTTTTGTTTACCAGACATGCCAGAAGGGGTATATGGTAACGTAGGCTGAGCGATAAGTCGACCGATATGTAGGCCATGCCCGATACGAGGAGAGAAAATGCGATGGACATTGCCAACCGATACGGGGATTTCCCCTTTTCTCTTCTGCAAACATGCCAGTTTATACACAGCCGATATATATACAGAGGAATTGGGAGGAGGAAAGAGAGGAAGGACGAGGATCAGGGGATGTCGATAAACGACGAGAAACGTCCCCGTGCTACTATTGACCATGTATACCAAAGACTATACTATATATGTATGAATTTATACGTGCGAAAGGGACGAGAAGAGTGAGAGAGATTGTTCGAAAAAAAAGAACAGAAAAAAGTTTATTGCCGCAGATTCGCATTCTAGATTTTCAAGCCTCGGGTTACGGGTCAACCTCGTAAAGAGGACAGTCCGGCAATTGCCAACGTGGACCGCAACTTACAGACTTTACATAGGCCATTCGATCGTCCAGTATCGTGGAAAATAAACGGACACGATCGTGACGAGAGAAAACAAACATCTTTCGATAATTCGATATATGAATATCGACAATTGTAACCTGTATTGGCAATGTTGTTACACATTTATATTCACTTTTAGTGCACCCGGATACATATAATAAATTAAGAAAATTTGTGGAATGAAAGGATAGGGTAATCTTGAATGAATCCAGAACTAGGTGATGAAAATAAAAATTAATTAAAAGGGTTTTAGTATATTTTTCTTCTGCACGACTTGACACATACAAATACGAAATGACGACGTTTGGGGTCTTTGAGATATCCTTCTTCAACGTTTTCTACTGTACTTGTCTCCACAACGAATAGCCTCATTCTTCGTTCTGTAAATACTACGGGAAACATAACACGCCCTGTGGATTTTCGATCTGTTTTATATACATATATACAGATACTTCAAGGCGCCAGCTAAAAAGGGACAGAGCATATCGGAATTCTCTGCACACCCGGCTTTTACGAGCGAAAAACGATAAAGCCGTTCTAGTACTGCAGCCCATAAATGGAGTGAAATAGACGAAACCGTTTGTGGGACACACACTGGTGATGGGGGAGGGAAAAAGCGAGAAAAAGCAATTTTTGCGGTCGTCTATATCGAGACAGGATTTGTGCATGGTGCTCGGGAAATCGCTTAATCAACGCGGAAGAACGCACTTTGAAATTCCTGTTTAGTCGACCAATTCGAGACAGTCGAGAAACAAAAAACATTCATGTGCAATTGTTCCAGTTTGTGTGTACCCTAACCAAACACCTGCCGTTTCGCAGATCGAAATACGGAGTTAAAAAATTGCGTGAAAAAACGATTTGCTTAGATGGAATCATTGTAATGTCATCAACCATACGAACGACTGCAGACATTTTCTACCTAAATGGAATGCTAAATTTGTTGACAATAGACACAAAATTGAAAAAAAAAGAACACAAACGTTAGGCCCACTTTTGATAAATGGAGCAAAGAACAATTCTTAATGCACAGTCAAATTCTTGGCTAGGGGAAATCGGGCAAAGCGGGGACTTGAGCAAGTATTAGTTTCAATAAACTTTTTCCATTTCTTTTTAATCATGTAATTGAAAAATTGAAAAATCTAAGGCATTTTTCTTTTATTTTATGTAAATTTCATCAACATTTTTATGATGTTGATGGTGTAGGCCCTCGATATCTTCTTTTCAATGTGCTGCATTTTGTATTTCATTTTGTATTGCAAGTGTATTTCGACTTAACTAAATATTGGATTCAGTGTCCAAGCTGCACGGAGTGGTCACACGATTCATGTGCTGATATTGGAAAAAGTAATTTTTTACCAAATTCTTCCGACACCCCACTCTGCCCCGAGTACCACGTTTTATTGCGGACTCCTTTGTGTATAGTACAAAGTTATGCAACTGTCTAAAATTCAATCAAATCGCATAAAATGACTATTGAGTAATCATGAGCAGTTTCTTTGCAATAACCGGTCAAAATGGTTATTTGAAAATGATTGTTGGACGATTTCGGTTCATTAGCCTAAGTTATCGCAAGTCGAAGTGTCATTCCATAAAATAATTGAAAAATTTAGACGAGTCAAAGTATTTCGTTTTTTATTTTTCTCTCCTCAATTTGCAGGTTCGGGCTAATTCAAACTCGTGCGAACGAGATTAGAGAAAAAGTGAGAGAGAGGTAAAACGAAGTATATACATGTATATCATTATAGAAGGACTTGAACGAGGGTGCGAGAAGGATCTACTAATGAATATTCGGGGGCGTTGACGCGTCGTTGCACAGTAGCCACCTAACGGAGCGCCTATCACGTATAGGATTCCCCATACCTCTTTCGCCTCGTTCTCTCAATTCACAGTAACGGACGTACGACGCAATTTGCATTCAGCGTGTATAACTCAACTGTAGCCCAGGTTGCGAGTCTCTGGCACGCTCTGCAGGCGTTATTCTGAACCGTGATGGATCTAGGCATGTACGTATACCTATATATTCACGCACGTACACATATGTACACGTGTAAATACATATACACTGATGTACGTGTGCATCGTGTGTTATGTAAAGAACGAAGAGACCAATGGCGCCCTCATCAACGAGAAGAGGAGCCCAAACTAGAGGCTACTTTGAGGTCGAAACCTCCGTCGTAGATGTCTGACGCTATACGGGTCATTTACCACTAGGTCAAAGGTGCTCGTACTTTTTCACCTTGTGGGTTTCCTCGGCCATTCTATATTTTCCATAAACGTCACGTTCACTGTGTATTCGATGCTGGAACATCGAGGTATTACGAAGATTAGGTGTGTAAGAGCCGTTTGTTACATCCTGGGAGTAACGGACGATTGTGGTGCCGAGAAATCCTGAGGCAGTTCAAGCTTTTGAAACTAATCGATCAACTTCTATAGGAGATGACACATTATATGACTCTTGTGACATAATGACATCATAGTCCTTCGAGATCCAAATCTTCTTCGATTTGAGGAAGTTGAACTCTGTGAGATTGACTTAAACTCCGCCACTGTTGGAGAACAAAAGACAAAAATCCTATCTGATGAATTCATTGAATAAAGATGTCAACGACGCCTCGACAAATGTGGAGCATGGATACTGGAATGATCCAGACAACGATTAACACGTCACGATCTTCTAAGATGTTTCGTTGGCTCATTGTGCTCAATGGCTCAAGTCTTTTGTTCCAAACTAAATCAGGGCTCTCAGGAAAAGACAGCACGATGTAACAAATCGATTTGGATGCATTCTATTCCGGTGGGAGATCTTGATTTATTTAGGGATGTTAACATTTGCATGATCCTCTTCTTCGTATAGCGGATAAAACCAAAGTGAATCATGAAAATTTATACTATACCGCCCGATATTCTTGTTCATATTCTCTTTTTCTCTCTGTCTTTCAGTATCTCTGTCTCCGTCTCTCTATTTCTTCTATACGCAGTAATTTTTTTTCGTGTATTTGTGGCTATAATAAAGTATCACTTTTGTATGTATAACAGTGATACTTTATTTGTATCGTTGTGATGCATCCACCATTTAATAGTTCCTATACATAATGTTGGAACATCCATCTAGCGTCCGTGCATGAACGAAAGTTCAAATATCCATAGTTATACATGCATAATGTCCAGAGTCATGTATCATAGAGAGTAATATAGATAAAAGTGAGGGGGGTCTCTAGTATTGCATCTAACCTGTACCTACCGTGTGTTGTGAATAAACGTGTATGTATGAGTCGGTTACTGGTGTTACGTGGGCCTGTGTAGGAGGACATTTCCATATATATTATTATCCTCGCTGCCGCGAAATCTCATGGTCCGTAGCTAGCCTCAGTTGGCAACCACCGCTCTGGGGAAAATCTCCCGAGCTATATCACCTCTCTAAAGGTCCGCGAAGCTATGTGCTGGTTACCCAGCTCCAAACTAAAATCCACCGCGTATTATTCTTCGTACTGACTAAAATATAAATGTAAATTTGCTACCGTTTCTTCACCCCTCTTTTCTTACACCTTCCTCTACGGTGTTTAAATTATGACATTTCGTATGTTCAATTTGAGAAATTGCGGCGTAGAAATGTAACGTTGAATAAGTTTTAATGGGTTTTCAATCAAGCGAGGAATTTTTTATTAACGTGATTATTGAGATTTTATTGAAGTTGTTTCGACAAAGAAATAATTGCCGAAACTTATCATTCTATTTATCGATGTTTATACATCTTTTTTGCTTTATATTTCATCTTTTATTAATGAGAAACCTTCGGTTCTCCACAATTTACGAATGCAACTCTTGAAACTTAAGTATTAAATAAATATGATTGCCTTCCTGAAAATGTTCATTGTCAAGAATCCATGACCGATTTATGTCAGCGATTTATTTAATTAATCGATGGTCAGAAACAATTTGGGCTCCTAATAATTGTGAATTGTGTTCTCAAAACCTCGCGATCGTAATCTACTTGATCGTTTCTTCTAATTATCAAACTTGGCCTGTTGCCGTACACATATATCGCGATATTGCAATGTTTTACTTCATTTTATTCGTTTGAATAAAACATTCGCTGCATTTCCCATCGCTTTTTCACGAATTCGAAAGTTCAGATATTCACGAAGGAGAAATACGTAGGAGTGGGAGAAATCAAAGTTTTCTACTATACCGAGTCAGAGCTGAATTGCTTGGCACACCATTGCCCAAGTCTTTTTTGTATACATATATAAGTTAAGGTACAAGTATTATATGAATCGGTCTTATACGAGTACATGGCTGTTTAGTACGACGTACAAGTGCACCGAGAAAGTTCCCTGAATCGGCAATCAAGCATACCGATACGAGAAAATGAGGAAGAAGGAGGAGCAAAGCAGACGACGCAAACAAGTCAGTTACGTGTGCCGCAGAGCGCGGAGCGACCTGTGTGTATAAAGGTACGCTGAGAAATCCCTCTCTTTTTGATGACAAGTTTGCTTCAGACATCAATGAATACATATGTATACAAACTGTTGTTTGCGTGGTTCATCTTCATGCTCAATCGCGCATTGTGAAATACCGAAAGCTTTGGAGATCCGAGTTTATGGAAATCCTCAGCGATACCAGCCTTCGCGTCACCTGAACATTCTTCTACAAGGGAAATGACCTAAAAAGAACAGCCATATCTAGGAGCCTCGATCGATAAGGATAAAATAGGAAAATAACGAAAATACCACAAGTAATAAAGAGACTAAAGTTGAAGGCGAGATACGGAGAAAATTATACAAGACAACCAAATAGTCGACTTAATACATACGACTTTCCGGATCTTGAAAAACTTTTCCATTCTTTGGAGCTGCCTAAAAAAAAATAGCGATAAAAGAAAAACGCACGCAAAACCTGAACGAATAATGCCCACGGTAAAATGCACAGCGAGGCGAAGAAAAAAAGGAAAAAGAAGAAAGGCGAAAGTAATAATAAAAAAACGGAGAAAGAGCTATGGAAAATGGAGCAATGCAGGTAGCACCTATAGAAAAAGATCCGGAGGCCGCCAGAATGCGGTCGCAAAACTTTCCTGAATCGGCAATTACGAGGACCGAGAGATACGAGTAGAAAAACAACTCAGTTTTCTGAGCTTCAATGGGAAACTCGTATGCCTGGTCTTCCATTTCACAAAAGCTGAGAACGTATGAGACGGAATATGGAAACAGAAGCAAGACAGACACAACAAGAAAAGAGAGGAATGAAAAAAAAACAAACGCGCTACGACGAGAAGTACACGAAGAGAACTCACGAGGATTTCTGGATTAAGAAACTGTGGCGGACATGCTGGAAGAGGGTGAAAAAAACTTTAACGCAAGTGCAGCGGATCTCTTCCGCACTGAGCCCTTGAGCGAATTTTTCCATCGGTGGTAATGGGTAAAAAGCTCGTTGGAGTAACAAGACAAGTGCACGGAATAGGCAAGTGCGAGAGGGCGAGAAACAAAGGAATCGAGAGTGGGAAAAAAGAGAGAGGACTAATGTTGGACTTTGGCAACTGGAATAATGCAAAACTATGTTCTCCATTCGTTTCACCTTCTCTCGTTTTTGTTTCTATCCTTTTTTATTTTTTTCCCTTCTCTTCCTCGCTCTGTCGATCTTCCTCTTTTGTATTTCTCGTAGCACACATACATATACATGTGAAAAACTGTACTCGGGCTGTCAACTATATACGTACTTTTGTAACTGTCAAGGCTTTGAAGTTTCTTTTCGCATTCTTATTTTCTATAAATACACAGTGTGTGCCTCAACCTCTCTCTCCCCCTCCCCCTCTCTCGGTGTATATTGAAGTAGGTATTACTTTCGTTTCGATGTAAATGAGTACCCAGTTGTTCGTGTGATTGTGCTACAAATTCACCAGGAAGATGCAGCGTAAATCAAGAGTACGGAAGTGCAGTTGATGCCTCATAAATTATAAGATGGGTTGACCCAGTTACTTGTAATGCTGCATGTTATCAACTAAAGTCTCAAATATTCAGACGTTGTTGTGAATATAGCAGACGATTCTGTGAAGCGACTAAACCGGGTTATACTAAGAAATACGGTGGAAAGCTGCTTATACGACATGCCACAGGGGAGCTTTTCTGTAATCAGCTGATGTTCCATTGGAGTCATAGGTTGGAATGAGGAAAGAATTCATCAATTGGATTATAAGAATCAATAGAGGAAGTGCAGTATATTTTGAATATTGCAGTCATTTTGGAATTTGATTTCGAGAAACCTCTGAATTCCAGATTACCTTCGTCCAATTTTCAGAATATTCTGTATTTATTCTAATAAAAATCATAGCACTATTGATATTAACAAGCGCTCATTAAGAGCGTTTATTTTTCCTATCGCGTAGACAAAGTTCCAAATTTCGCATCGGTCAAACGAAAACCAGTTAAAATACAAATGTGCCGAGAAAAGAGGTCTTCACCAGCCTTCAATAATCGATCGATACCCAAGGTTTGTTGGTGGAAGGACAATCGGAGATTTGCAAAGATGGATGAGTTATCAGCGGGAATTTCGAGTTGCACATATGTTGTGTACAGAGAGGAGACGGCGAGAGTTTCTGATTTGACCTCCGACCGCACGTACAACGTCGTGACTATCGATCTCGGTGCGGTCGAATTTCTGGCTGTTCGGTTCGACTATCGAGATCTGGCAACGGGTCAGGCGTTTGCGAGTCCCGTATATATAGACATCAAACTGTACTTGTACATGCTCAATTTCTATATATATATATATATATATATATATATATATATATATATATATATATATATATATATATATAGACATACATGTGATATAACAATTGGATATACGTATTGTTCGTGATGGTAAGCGTAACCAGATACCTTTTTCAACTCTTGTGGAATGGAGCGAGTGAAACCTATATGTATACCTAATAGAGAAAACCCGTAAGACCATGCTTCAGAGGATAGAACCTTCAAAAGAAATGTAGTAATGATTCATGTAACCCAATGAATCATACTCTCTTATCTTTTTTTTGTCTTTCACTCTTACCGTTCGACCCTTTTTTTGCCTCGGATCCCACCTAAAAATCTATCCAGCAGATTGTGTAAAAGGCTAACTTCAGGGGAATAACAGAATTATCAATTCCACCGTTTTTTTTATATCGAAAGGATAAATTGGATTTCTCGAAAGTTTCGCGGAGACCTTAATATATTTGGGATTTTATATATCGACTTTTCCCTCAGTCAAGAAGAACGGCAGTCCAAAAAAGCGGGAATTAAAAAGAAAGACACGAAAAGAGAAAAACGGAGAGAACTTCTTCCAGGAGGAAGATAAACCGGTCGTGGGACTTGCATCCACGTTTTCTGCGGGAACCGGATCCCTATATAGACTCAAACTTGCCAGTATGTCGTTCTGATCGAACGACAGTGATGCACGACCTTTTTACTCTGTTTAAAGTACGAGAGAAAAAGGAACTAGAAAAGATGGAAAGAGAAAGAGAGAGAGAGAGAGAGTGAGCGAGGGGGGGGGGGGGGAGAAGAGAGAAGGGAGTAAGCTCGAGTGAATCGTGTGGTAGATGGTACGAAAATGAATTCGACATGAAAATTTCTCGGTTCTGATGGTCGAAATTCAGTGTGGTGAATTTCTATTCTCCGGTCACGCTCCTCCACGGGTACATCAACTGTCCAGTTATTCTTGGCACGCGAGACAGGTCACATAGTTTTCACTACTTTGCGAGGCAGGGAAAGGGATGAGAAGAGAGGAAAGCGAGAAAAAAAAATATGATATGTTCATTTTGAGACGGGAAAGATAAGGTTGAATGGAGTACACTGAAAAACCTTCATTTCCTGGTAGATTAGTTTCCAAATCATGTTACTGTACCAACAGACTTGATTGGATATTATGAAGAAAAAAATCCATACAGTTCATGGCCTAAATTCGTAACAGCCAGAAAAAGAAAAGGTTAGGATCTTTATTTGATAAATAATAAATATTCCTCGTTCAGTATTAGAAGAAAGTTTCCTAATTTGTGATAACGAAATATCTTAAGATACCAATACTACTGAAAAACAGCAACAATGTCATGGAATCATTAGGGACAATCGTTTCAGGGTTTCACAACGTTCTTATTGAGGGGGATACTAGAAATTTTTTGTTCGATTGTACTGAAGTGGTAAATAGACAAAAAGCGAAAAAATGTCTTCCATTTTTTGTTCGAATTTCGTTCGAACTAAAAATGGAGTGACGCTTGAATATACGTTGATTTTATTTTTATCACAATGAAAATATTCCCTCAAATAATCCATAATGTCGATACTACTATAGCAATAATTATGGTGTCCAATTCCTGTTCTGACAATAGTTTCAAATGTATCAACATAAAAATAATGATATACAAAACCATTCAATTTAAAACAACCATTTATTTTATGTTTCAATGCTGTCTAAACGAGTGACGCGAAAGAGAAACGAGTAAAAAGTTACGGCAATTAAATCGTAGCAGCGCTTGGTTTTTTGGGCGGACACAATTACGAAGGCACAATGTTTTTACTTTGTAATTGATTTTTTTTTTTTATTAATTTCTGTGTGATGTGTTTTTAAATGAATCCAATAAATATGTCACGGGAATGAAAAATCATGAGAATCTGACGGGCGGTTCGTTAGTCAATTTAACGAGGAACTTCGTTACCATTTTTTTCTCTCGATAGGACTTCAACAAACGATTAAAACCTTCTGAAATTAATATATCTTTTTTTTTTCACCAGTGTACTCGAAATATCGGGAAGAGTTTTGATGCTCATCGTCATTTATTGAATACTGATTTTTATTCTGTCTTCGTTAAATCATATTTCGTTAAAATTTCAAAGTGGTGTGTTACCAGTCGAAGTTGCGAAGAGAAAAATGTTAACCTTCATGAATCGCTATAAACGATTGTCTGATTAATTCGAGTCCAAGCAATATCGTCGTCGCTCGTAAACTAATTCACAGTTGACTGGTCACCACCCCCTAGTCTTCGTTTCTCAACTCAACTTTCCCAATCTTCGTTTTTCACACTCACATTTGCTCGTTCCTCTACTCCCTCGCTTTTCTCGCGATTAGTTAACTACGTTTCACCGAACTAGCGGATTCGCTGGCGCGTAGCAATTTAGACTGATCCACTAATCACCTCTATATACAGTACGTGCTTACGTATAGATAGACGAGAAATAGATCGAGTGAAATCAATCAAGTACGAGACCGAAGAGCACACGATAAAGAGAGAATAATCAAGGGGGTAATAATTAAGAATTCAGACTTCTATCCGAAAAATAGCACAGTATTTAAAAAATAGTACTTTTCGACATTTATACATTCTTTGGTCGGATAATCAAATATGCAATTAATCGACCAAACCCTATACTGTTATATATGAATTGAAATTATGAATCGGAAATGTTGTCCCACTATTCAGCGAGCCGATTAAATTGTTGAGTTTAAATCGAGAAAACTTGCAATGATTTTTTTTTTTCATTTCGATTATACTTTAATGGGATAAAACGATAAAACTAAGATGATTTAAAAAAAAACCCTTCAAATGGTATTTCAATGTGTTGAAATTTGGAACCATAAATCCTGATAAAAAAAGATGGAAGCTGTTAGCTCACACACGTTCGTACACACCCAGATGCATATACATAAGCGCACGCACGCAGAGCCTGATTATTTTTAGTTCCTCACGATGGCGGATGGCAGCTTTCAAGCGTTTCTATCCGGATTTCCGTGCAGTCATTCCTTGCCCTCGCGGTGAGGGTAAAAATCCGAGAAACAAAGATAAAACGAGGAAACGTATGCAGCCCTTCCAGTGGCAAGCTGGCACACTTTGTGTATTTCGCGACGCGGATATACGCGAGGCTGCGCTTCTTTCTATTTTATTTTTATTTTCTCTCTCGCGAACTCACAAGCAAACGTTCATATATACATATATGTATGACACGTACACATAAAAGTGCTTGTGCCTCTCTCGCTCTCTCTCTTTCTCTCTCGCTTACACTGTATTTAACCGAAACTTGCCTCGCAGAATTTAATTTTACCACGGTAATTTACAGCCCTGGGGCGACGTTGAGAGTTTCGCACGAACACCATATACAAACACATATACATAAGCACCCATGGACCAGGAGGGACGACCGACGGATATAACGCATATACGAGGCTTGGTCGCGATGAGAGGATGGTATGTGGTTGGTAGCAACGAAAAAAAGAAGAAGAAGAAATAGTTTTGGCCCGACAAACTCAGGGATGGGAACACTACGACGTCAAAGTACATAAAGCACGTACACACATGTTTCATGTACAATAATGTCCCATATAAAATGCCAATCCACACAGTCCGCAGATTAATTTCTTGTTTCAACAAATTGCACAAATTTACACCTTTTTTTCTACTTTACATTAAGCTTTTTTGTTTCTTTGCTCAAAGAGACACTCGCAAAGTTTCACGTGCACTTGCTTTTGTTCAAAATCTCACCATCAACAGCATCGTTATTTCTCGTAGCGGGTTTTTCGAGGAGAAAGCTTTGATCGAATCTACTTTCCCGGTACATAGAGTTTCAGTCGATAATATTTTCCTCTTACTTATCTCTCTTTTCCGTTCTTGAAAGCTTTAATTTACAAGCTCTTCCTCGTGAAAGGCTTTTCATGAACGACCGGTATACTCGATACGTATAACTTTACACGAGGCAATTTTCACGCTCTACACCACCAAGATGAATTACGATTATAACGAGTTTTCGTTGTCATGTTTCTTCCCTCTTTCTCTCTCTCTTTGCCGTCACTCTTTTTTCATGTTTTTTTGAAAACTTCGATGCGCAACATTTTTTAATACATTCAGCGTTTGGTAGTAAATCGATTGCGACAGAGATGAAAACTTGAACTCTATGAACGCCTCACGAATACTTGTCACGGCTCCAGAAATTCAAGAAAACGTGATTTGTAAAAAAGCTGTCGAGTTGAAGCTTGGAGCTAGCAAAAAGTAGAATTTTTTGTTAGCCCCACCATGTTCGGGTAAATAGAATCCCTGTTATTTTTATTAGAAAAACTCTACAAACCGTTCTTTACGAGTCATTTTCAAAATCATTTTTATTCCTCGCCAATCATAATAATTTTGATTCGACGTAAGGAGTAAACAATCATTTTGGGGAATTATTTCACATTTTTATATGTGTAAAGAATTATCAATCGTACATATTTTTTTTCTTTCCAAAGAAAGTTAAAGCTGGCAAGTTTCTTTCTATTTATCGAATGAAAAACCAAAGTAATTCTCATAAACAATAATTCTATTTACGAGTTCAAACCTTACCTGCCAATTACAACACTCAAATCAGCATGTAAATTACTTTCTGTGCCATACATCAATAGAAGTTAATAAAAGTGTATTATTTCCGGTCTGTTATTGTCGAGTTTCGGTACAAAATCCTGCCTATAATCTCGGTCTGCCTCCAGTTTCATGGCTGAAAATACGCGAAATAGTGCAAAGGATGCAGGATGGATTTAACGGTTTTAATTTTCTACGATAATTTATTGCCACCTGACGTTGCAACAGCCCGGACTGGCGAATCGAAGTAAACAATTAGCAAGTTGCTGCCACTGTTCACGAAGTTCACGCTAACAAACCTTTTCTTTCTCCTCTCGCTCCCTTCTACCTTTTACTTCGTCATATTTCTCCCTGGATTTGTTTTTACTTTTTTTTTCTTCTCTCGTTTCCACTTGTTCGTTTTTACTCTTCTATTCCTTATTCAGCCCCTTCTGCTGTACTCTCTTTAGTTTGCTAGCATGTTTTTCATATTTCGAAACTTTTTCCAGGCACCTGCCGGGAATTGTGTCGAATCACTTTTGTTGTTACAGTATAAATAATAACAGTTGGCAGTACGAACGATGGTAAAAAAATACATGAAAATTGAATATCATTGCAGCTTCAACAATCTTCGTAGAAATGTTGAACGGCTCGTCAGTTTGCTATTCCAGTATTATTTTTTTTTATTCTACGATCTCGTTTGTTCAAGTTTGGCATTTTTTTTAGTGTTTGAAACTGTTTACCGAACGCATCTTTCGAACACAAAACAAATAAAATTTTAGTTCTTTGCGTCAAGAACGAAGACACAAACAATTATCGTAATAAAAATATACGATAAAGGATTGTTACGTTCGTTTCTGGGGGAATATCATTGTAGCTTAATAAAAAAATTTGTTTACTATCGAAAAGAATTTCGGAAAGTCTCGGAAAGAGTTTCGGCGAGACTGTCGAAAAAGAATTTGAAAATATTGTATTGTAACCGTACTATAGCCGGTTATGAATTCGACGAATGACATGCATTCGCTCAGTTATTGACAAGCTGTACCCCGAATACGATATAATATTAGTAGTGCTTTGTAAAAAGGTTCTATTATGTACAAAATTACGTTTGAATTTTTTTCTTTCCATTCACTAGCGAAATCCAACCCAGTGATAATTCAACTCTCGAATATCGTAAACAGCACGGAAGAGTCTCGACAAAACTCCAAAAGAATTCATAAAAGTCTCGGAAAGAGTCTCAGCGAGACTCTCGAAACCAATCGAAAAAGTCCTGCATACGGGACTATGCGATACTCCAGGTGAGCGTCTCAGCGAGACTAATTTTTTTTGTGCGGGTTGGTATCCAGCGGAAATATTGTAATCTCGAGAACTACCAGATTTTCATCATCATTCAGCATTTACCATTGTAATAATAGAATCCATTGTTTTTCACTTTCTTTCCTTCATCACGTTCTTCCCTCAATAATTTTCTTCGTTTTCTTCCTTTTTTTCTGATTGTTGTACCGAGTTCCTTTAGAAAATGACTTTCTGGGCATCGTATGTACCAACTAGACTGAGACATCAGTTTTAACTAGCACGTGAACCTCCGAAGTGTTTAAGTCAGTGGACTCTAGGAGATTTTAAGTTATCCAGGAGCTCCGCGAACGTTCAGTGAAGATAAATGCGTAATCTTCCCATTGCAGAAAGCGTTTAATATATAAGTATATATAAAAGTGCATATACAAGTCCATGTTGCAGCTGTAAATGAGGAGAAGTGAGTGCAAAGGATGAAAAGAGTATGGCCCGATTAAAAATTCTCTTACATCGTCGTAACAGCTTGGACCAACTTTGCCTAATTCACAATTACGTGAAAATGGGGAATTCCGTGAAGAGATGCGCGTGGATTGAAGCGAAAAAGGATGAAGACCTTTAGCTACCCGGGAGTCTTGAGAGATTTCCTTTTCCCTTTCAAATTTCAGCGGATTGAGACAGAACACGAAAGAGAGAGAAAAGGACGAAGAGAATCTTCCTATTTTATCAAACGCTCGAACTAGAACGTCCGCCTCGGCACTTGCACATACACACACAGTTTATAATCCATTGAAAAGTGTTGAAGTATGTTGGTGCATGTTCGATCTGCCTCTGGCGCCATATTAGTGCACCAGAGAGAAGAGGTCAAGCAACCGTTTGAGTCTGGTACCATCATCCACCGAGAGATAACGAGATAACAGTGAGGGTTGGCTCTTCCTCGTACTCACCACTCACCACTCTATACACCCCCCCCCCTCCCTCTCTTTCTCTGCGTTTTTAGGTTTATACTGGAGTCCACCACTACTTGTTCCTTTCGCGTTTTCTATCGCGCTATATGCATGTCGACGTAGTAACGGACCTCGAGAAAACGAATCTCACTTTTTCGGTTATGCTATATAGTGACGCCACAGACCGCAGGGAGGATGCAAAGTGGAAAAAGCTGAGAAAGAGAAGGAGCGAAAGAGAGAACTATCACAGAGAGCTCTTGGACGATCCACCATAAATCTCTCTAATCCTTCCATTTTCGAGTAAAATATGACCCACTAGTTATATATTTCTGTATATATAGATACACAGATCTAAAAGTATGAAAATATATGTGTGTGTGGTAAAGCTGCGAGCTGGAAGAGACACTTAACGGTGACCTCTCTGCTCTGCTCTTCCTCTCACTACATATCCCTGAAAGCCTCCTTTCCATTTCCTCATTCGCCTAGTCGCACCCTGCTCGCGCACGAGATCCGGGTTTTGCTAAAATTTAACTCCATTCCTGTCCTTTCTCTACCTGTCCTTCTGTCTCTCTCTCTCTTGCTCTTGCTATTTCTTTCTCTTTCTTTCTTTGTTACCAGTCTAGTACGCCATGAGCTTTTGCCTCCGGATGGCTTGTACTAAGCGCACAAAATAAAAACAAAAAAAAAAAAAAGACAATTGGCAAATGTGATTTTTATCTCGAACGAGAGACAATGCATATTCCACGCTGTAATTCTCTTTCGTCGATTATCACGTTTTCCAACTGCGATCGAGTTTTCTGTTTTGAGGTTTCAGTACAATAATTGGATGCCCCTAGAATTTGGGAATTGATGCGATGTTTGGGCTCGCGAGCTTTTTCTCGAACTTAACAATTCGAAAATTTTTATGGGTTTTCTGTCTTTCCTTACAAAAAACAAAAAAATCGGCCAAATATTCGAGTAACGCGATGAAAATTTTTCGTTGTTAAAACATGAATTTTAAAAAACATTTTTTTCTATTAAAAAAGAGTGGTACACGGCTGCTATACGACCTCGTGAAGAGACACGCTTCTAAAAATAAAAATGCAGCGATACCGTCGCCGAAAAATAAGGAGAAAAAAATCAAGGCGACATCAAACTATAATCTAATATTTCATCGTAGCAGATTAAAAAATAATCGCCTATTGGCAAAATGGGGAACTTTTAGTGATAAAAAAATAGCTGTTTCCGAGGTGAAAATGGTTGACTTCCTACCGAAAAAAAAACTGACCGGCATACGAAAAATTCTATAATACGCGACGGATAATTGGGTATAGAATTCCGTATCAAATTTATAGGGGCTACATCTACCTGTTTGTTTGAAAATCAAATCGAAGTTAGGATTTTTTTTCCAATCAACTATCGGAGAAAATTAAATGAATTTAATTTACTTGCAGGTACCTCTATTAGAAAGCTTACAAAGAATACGAACAAAAAAGATTTGACTGTTGGAAAAACGAAATTTTTATTCCGAGGCGTTCGACGGTGAACTCTAGTCAGTAACGTTCATCTGATACAAAAAATCAAACCGATTATTCACGTTAAAAGCAATCACGACTTATTGACGTTCTTTTTTTTTTTTTATCGTCGTTCATTTCCTAATAATTGCGGAAAAATAGCAATTTGTTTCACAAATTCCGTGTTTGCGTCTTAATTTAGCACCATTTTGCATATATATTTTTTTTCGATCAGCTTTTCAATATATGTACCTCTGTGTAAAAAATAAACCAAACTTCGGAAATTTCGTTTCGTTTGTTAGACCGCGAAGTAGATGTGACGCCTTAGGCTAATCGGTTGAGTGGTTTCCGAAATATTCCTGTTATCAGTTTTTTAAAAGGTAGTCTGTTCACGAAGCCATATCACGTGCCGTGTAGGGGAGATCGAGGCGAGTAGGCCAACTTTTTAGACTTTTGCTTGTAAAAAAGAAGGTAAACAACATTTAAAAAAACAAATTGTTATTCTGAATAGAGGGTTTATTCTACTATCTCAGATAATTATTTCAGATTTTTTATCGAATACTAAGTAAGTGATTTAATCGTTTTTTTGCAAATTTGTTTTTGAGTCAACTTACCCCAGTAGTGGGGTAAGGGGAAGCTGAGTACAGTACGCATTTCACTGATATTAATAACAATTAGTGAAATAAGTAAAACAAAACGGATATTTATCAATATTTTATATTTAAGAATGCAACAAATTGATGTTTATCAATTTATATGAATGAAATTATTGATGATTATGAACTTCGCAAAGAGTTTGCTGGTATAGCCATATATACATGCATATCCATGTTATAGAGTAATTCTATATTGTATGAAAATGTATTTTGTTGAATGCAAGCGAATTAGAAACAACAATATTAATATAGGGTCGGCTAACATATCTGTCAACTAACCCCATATCAATGTTGGCCTACCCGCCCCACTCGACTTTTTTAGAAACAAAACGCCGTATACACGAATTATAACAACAATCGAAAAAATAATTATGCAATTTTACAGTCTAATATATGTACTTTAATGTAATGGATAATTTGTAACATTCATGTAATTGAGCAAGGCAGGAGGAGATAGTGAAGACCGACTACAAAATTTCGTTTGGTACCTAAAATTTCGAAAATCCTTTTTTGCTTTTGAACGACGTGTCGAGACACGTGAATGAGCAAGAGGTTGCAATGAACGTAATAACAAACACGTATGTTTTTAAATGCAATTGTTTGAGTATTATTGTGAGTTAGTCAACTTACCCCTGCGGTCAACTAGCCCCGGTCGCCCCTATTACTTATTGAAATGAAAAAAATTACAGACTTATTTTGAAAGGTATTATTTTTTGGAGCACGATACAACTTTACAGCCAATTTTTTTTTTCATATTTATTTTCCCCGTGCTTAGAGGTTTCCGCCTATTACAGGGTCAGCCCCAGTCAGTCGCCAGTCCCCCCTGGGGGTCTGGTTTGGATCAGTAACCAGACGCCCATGCGGCCGCATCCGACTTCCCCCTCTGTAGCGCATTCGTAGTAGTAATCATGGTAGTCGATTCCACGGGCTCAGGGAAACTGCGGAAAACCCACGCCACTACAGCCGGTTCTGGGTTCGCCTCAGGGTGCCGGAGCTATGTCACGCCCTGTCACGAGAATGTAAACATGAACTACAGCTGTATATATGTGACATACACATGTACTTGTTTATGCTTCATATATACATCTGGAGCTGGTCACGTTCATATTTAATTCTCGTGAAAAGGCTACGGGACTGGGATTCAAACCGAGGACCTCCTGACACTCTGGCTTACGTTAGAGGCAAACACGCTAGCCACTAGACCAGAGTGCCGGTTAACCTTTATACCCAATTATTTCAATTGTTTTCCAAGAATTTCTGTTTTCATCTCTCCTTTTTGTCTCTTGTAGGTGTATACAGTGCTCCTTTAATTTTTTTTTTATAAATGTAGGAGCTTACGATTTTTTGCTTCTTTTG
This sequence comes from Rhimphoctona megacephalus, assembly GCA_963989365.1. Lineage (NCBI taxonomy): Eukaryota > Metazoa > Arthropoda > Insecta > Hymenoptera > Ichneumonidae > Rhimphoctona > Rhimphoctona megacephalus. Next base: position 27,051,039 of record OZ022414.1, on the reverse strand, counting down.
AATACATGCAGATTTAAACAAATTCCACAATGAATTGATTTCGAATGAAAATTCGCACAAATGTGAAAAATCAATGACTTTCAATGATTAATGAAGTCATTGATTTTTCAAACAAGCTCAAACTTTCAAATTACTAATCATTGCAATATTGCTGAAGAATGATGACTGATAAATAATTGACTATGATTCATTTGATTTTCAAAATACAGCCGAAAATTCTTGAAACAAAAAAATACAATGTTTCGATATAATCCTACACATGATAATCTATTTATTCACTGCTTAACGCAGACGAGTTAACGATGGCAATTTTGTAATAATGAACAATAAAACGATCTATGAATTTCTACATACAATAAATACGAGGATTAAAGACGAGTACGTCGAGATTATTATGGACGATAAAAGCTCTCATGCACATGGTAGTCTCAGAATCTTAAGAGAGATAGAGGGCGTGAAATAAGCGTTGAGAGCAATCAAATCGTCGAAATGCTAATCTAATCAGAGAATGATCGATAAATACGAGGGTCCCAGTAAACCGATATCAGTTTAGAGTGTCGCAATCCCCTAAAGATAATAATAAATCAAGTGATAAACGTGCACTCTGAGAGGAGAGAAAGCAGTTCGAAAATAAAATTGTGGTATAATAAAATGGAAAAATATCTACGTTTATGAAAGTAGCAAAAAAAAAAGTTGCGTACATATATATTTATATTGATACACAGAGAATCTTAATGTGTATTCATGCATACAGAGTTTTTCCGGTGATGTACAATTTTACCACGGAAATTACACTTTTCAGTGGTGAAAGGAAACGAAAAAAATAAAAAATAAAAAAAAACAACGAGGAAGGAAACTAGATCGAGATAAAGACTCCGAGAGGGCTAAACATGAGAAAAGAGAGAAGAGACAGAGAAAAAAAAGAAAGGGAGAAAGAAAACTCGCCTCGTAAAAGTATAGCCGAGAGATCTCCGACGAGAGCTTTCGGAAGACTCTTTTATGGTACTCATAGGCGTCTGCGCTGGGGTGGGGGGGGAAGAAAAAAAATGGCGTAATAACGAAAGACAGCGTGAGGATGGGGAAAAAACTTTTTTTTCTCTTTTTTCGAAGCAAAAACGAAAATAAGAGCGTCATCCATACGCAGTCGGTATAACGTGATGCTGTATGCCATTTACGCATTCATGTATGGAAATATGCGTGTATATTCATGTATATGTGAAACTGGAAATAGCCGGAAAATTCATGGCTAAGTAGTTACGTATCCATGGAGTACATTTATGATATACATCTATATATGTTTGCGCTATGTAAAGCTGAATATGTACAGGGTAACATAATAATTCTAAGCAATAATCGAAGATAATATTCTACTAGTAATTTGAACTGCCTTGTCGTTGCTCGATTTTCAAAATTTTCACAAATTTTTTGCCTACTACTTATCAAGCTAAAAAAATAAAAAAAACATCGTATAATTTTCTAATACTCCAAAAGTCGTATCATTTCTAAAAATAATTTAGGAAAATTCATTGATTTCGGAAAAAAATCTAGGAAAATTCCTCGAATTTACGGAATATAATCTCGAATAATTTCGAATTATCTAACAAATATTTTTTTTTCTTTTCTGAAAGGTCTCGAATGCACTCTGTCTTTTTCTAGACTTTTCTAGAAACTAATAATATCTATTATTAGTTTCTAGAAATCTAGTATTAAGTAAAACCATGAATTTTAGGAACGTTTTGAGGTCTATCACAGGTCATTCAAAAAGTATATATATTTGAATTTAAAACAAAATGTCATTAAACAAAACCGAAAAAATGCAAAATTTGTGAAAAGTATTTTTCCCTAAATCGTCACAATTCGAAGAAGTTCAAGATCCTAATAGTCGTTTTGCCTCACCCTGTAAATATGCCAATGCAGTGATATACATATGACAGAGGGGACCGGAAAATGCATGGAAGCTTTGCGTATTGAGCTCACTCTCGTATCTATACACGTACGAAGCAACATGTATTTTGTATTGTGCATATGTATAAGTATATGCGAGTGAAATGGTAAGAACAATCGACGATGCTGGTTAGCCAGGATTTGTGCGTATACAAGAACCGAGCATCGGAAATACGAGATCATTGGATTCAGCTCGTTACACATAGCTGCTGCGATAGGTGTGCATACATATGAGAGATTCCGCCCCATTTCTCCCACTGAAACATTCCATTTATTTGGAAAAAAGTAAATTATTCCGAAAATATAATTTATTCACGTATAACGATCTTGCCCCTTCCATGCTTTGAATTCGACTCACCGTAAATCATTCAACTGTATAGATATTTTTTATTCGCCAATTATTTTTGATGTCAACAATGCTAGCAAAAAATTGCTCGATAGTTTTATCTTTGGACAAACGAAAGATCGGTATTGTTCTGTTTATACATTTTGAAAGCATCAAAAAAATCCAATGTCAAATATTTTTCTTTATATACGACATTTTGAGAATACAATTGATTTTTATTATTATTTTAATTATTCGGATGGTGTAGTTTTTGCTTAATTAAAAACTCACGAAGTAATGGAAAAATAAAAAATGTGTATTTTTAAATAAATATGGGGTTTATGAAATGTTATTTTGTGGAAAATTTTATTTCAACTCTTCGAATATTCTTGTAATATCAAAAATGATCAAAACACCTCAAAACGATGAAAATTTGTAATTGCTCTTCAGTAAACAATTGCAGAGAATAAACAGAAAAAGAAAAAGAAGAAGAGAGCAACTGCTCTCTTTTTCTTGTACTTGAAATTAAGACCAAATTAATTAAAAATGTCTTAATTTCGTCTTAATTACTTAATTAATTAATTTATTAAAAAATGTCTACTCCGGAAGTGTTATATACACTAGTGTATAAAACACTACCGGAATAGATATTTTTTTATGCATTAACTTAATTTGGTCTTAATTTCAAGTTTTTGAAAAGAACTCAACTATGCGAACTAAATTGGTTTCGAGAGGTCTTATCTCGCCTGGAGGGAAATTTTTTCCCGTTTGACTGCAAAAATTTAAATTGAGAACTCCTGTGTAGAAGTTATAGAGCAAATTTCGTTCAATATTACAGCGTCGAGACAAATTTACTACAAAAGAGGGAGTATATATATTCTTTGAGAGAAAGGGTTTCGAATGGAAATTTCTACAATCAAATACAAAGAATCTTATTATACAAAGTGAATGAGACTTTGTAGAGCCAATTTGTTTGATCGTTGCAAAGTGGACCCTGCGTGAACTTTACAATGAATATATTTTTTACCAATGAACTGAGCTATAAAAGCAAATGTTTTAGATCACGCGAATAGTCCTCAAAGAATTTTGTATAAATACATTTCACAATGCTTTTAAATTGAATTACAAAAAAAAATGTTTTTGAAGTAGTACTCGTAATTACAGCTCGAGAAAAAGCATTTAAAATGGGCGATGTCAATTCAACCATCGTAAAAGGTATGATCCTGTGACTGACGACAAACACACAGATGTGACATGGTAAAATTGTAAGAGTTTGTATCTAGAGACGTTTGTGTCTTGACGCCAAGTATTAAAAAATTGTTTTAAAAAACAAAAAATTCCCGACTGCTATAATAGTATAACCTCATAAAAATATATTTTTTTAAATGTTTTAAAAAAATAATAAAAGAAATGTTTAAAAATGAATTAACTAAAAATTCCCTACCAAAAGTAGTGGTGAACGTCAAAAAGTGTGAAATAAAATTTGATAAAAAATAACGCAGAAATAAATAAGTATTAAAAAATTGTTTTAAAAAACAAAAAATTCCCGACTGCTATAATAGTATAACCTCATAAAAATATATTTTTTTTAAATGTTTTAAAAAAATAATAAAAGAAATGTTTAAAAATGAATTAACTAAAAATTCCCTACCAAAAGTAGTGGTGAACGTCAAAAAGTGTGAAATAAAATTTGATAAAAAATAACGCAGAAATAAATAAAAATCATTCAATCGGTAAGTGTAACTCCCTCGAGAATCAATTTTTCTGGTTAATGTTAATTGACAGTAGGATAAGTAATTTACATTCGAAAATTAAAAATCAAAAAGTAATAATCAAAAATTACATGAATGTACGAAAAATGTAGGTAATAAAAAAAAAGTACAACTTACATAAAATTAAATATGTTATAATTATAATCGAATTCAATTGTGCTCAGGAGACATCTCTAACAGTCACTGAATGAAAAAAGGAGACATCTTCCGACCACAATTGAATTTGTTCATAATTATAACATTTTTTAATTTTATGTAAGTTGTACATTTTTTTTCATTACCTACATTTTCGTACACTCATGTAACTCTTGATTATTACTTTTTGATTTCTAATTTTCGCATGTAAACTACCTATCCTACCGTCAATTACCATTGACCAGAAAAATTGAATCTCGAGGGACTTGCACTTACCAATTGAATGATTTTGATTTATTTATCTGTATTATTTTTGATTAAATTTTATTTCACACTTTTTGAAGTTTACTACTACTTTTGGTGGGGAGTTTTTAGTTAATTCATTTGTAAACATTTCTTTTATTGTTTTTTTTTAACATTTAAAAAAAATATATTTTAATGAAATTATATTATTATAGCTGTCAGGAGTTTTTTATTATTTAAAACAATTTTTCCTCTTCTTTATTTGTAATGTTCTCACGGCATACGTCACATTTTTTTTCTTGATATGATTTTTCAGTACACAGTTTTCAAACTTTTTTAGATTTATTTTTCTGACAACTCTTTGAATACTATTTTTTCTCTGTAACTTTTTTAGTACAATTAAAATTGTATCTATAGATATTTTAGTGTTTTGTTATTTCGAATTATATAGATTTTATTATTTGTATAATTATTGCAGTCGGGAGTTTTTATAAATTATTCATTTACTTTTTTCAACAATTTTTTTCCAGTAAATATATAACACTTGAAGAATAATAATATTTTTCTGTAATGCATTTATTTATTAATTTTTCTTAATATATTTATAACACGAGACGAAATATTAAATAACAATGTGACAGATGACTTCGCTATAACCTAAAAAAAAGATGTAGATAAACTCCGTAGTAACGACGCGCGGCAGCTTGGACTGAAATTAGCAACGCTCAACCGCGTGAAGTAGTCGATAGTCGAGGACTACCTTATATGGGATCATTCCATATGGCGTAATGAGTTTGAATGTAAATATTAATTATTTAAGCCAGTTCATAATAGATGTTGACGAATTATGTCTAAGAACACTATCTGTAACACACAGAAAGTACATGCGAAAATTGGTCAAGACAGTTGTCATCGTTTTGAAGAAAAATGGGGACAATGAAATACTCCCATCAGCTGATCGCAGTGAAACGCATAACTCCCGTCTTCTTGCCCTGCGGGCAGTCGGGAGTTAAAAAGATGGTGTTGAACATCCAAGGCAAAACTCGCCGAGTATCTATACTCGAGATTGGACGATATTCCGTTACTTTCAAACTTTAAGTCAACGCCACGCGAAGACTGTTTATAAGTAACTACAGAACGCTAAGGATTTTCCTGTAACCCGAAATAAAAGTCCTAGGTCACGTGGTTTTTTTTTCGGGAAACTCAAAATAATTCGTTGTGTAAGAGAAAACCTGGAAAGTATATTAACTCTTGAAAAGGACACTGGGCTGAATTGGGACAACTAAAATCCGCGGTATCGGACTCGATTTAAAATCTCACTTAAGGTTTTTAATATTGTGAGGAGTCTGAAGCAGTCAGACTTGTTAGTTGCTGAAATTAATTACAATTTGTTTTTCTTTTGTGAGTATTTTGTTTCAAATGGTAATTTGGGGTTAATGTTCGACGATTAACGATTTATTAATTTCTATTAATAAATGTATGAAGTCTAGATATATTAATGAAGTAGATTGTTCGGTTATCGACTGAGAAAATCATATAGGAGATGTTGAGAGTGCGATGTGTACAAGACGAGGCTCACACGTAGAGAGAATATGAGTCGAGAGCTGTCTAAACGGCGTGTGAGCCGAGAGGCATACAACGTCTTGTACATTACATTCTAGTTGATCGAGTTGTGCCAAACTGCAATTACAATTGATGCGCAAATATGGATCTCATGTAAGATTTGGAGTCGATGATTAATTCGACTGATAGTGGATTTTTGTAGAGAAAAGGCTCACCTTGGTATGTATGACTGAAGAATTAAAACGATGAATGTTTAAGGAATCGTTCCGGTGTTAGTTCAAATCGTCGAGCTGAAGTTACTTAATTTGTGGAGGTTTTTTTCTTTTCAATTTGCCATGATCCTCACTGGTTCGCGATTAAAAACTTGATTGTTGATTCTTGTTTCCTTGGTTTCCATCAATTATATATATATATAGATTCTTTTTTATACGATGTTCAGAATCAACCGGCGAATGCCATAATTAAAAAAAAGGGGGAAGAAAGTAGGCAATGACATGACTCGTGTTAATCATTTTATTTTTCAGCAATTATTTTGAACATAAGGGATACTCATTTAAAGGGAAATAATTCAAAATGAAAGTTGCTTTCAAAACTAGAGAGTCAGAGTTATAATTTGTGAAACAAATGTTTACTCCTGCGATAATTAAGAACATTACAATCACCTTTAGAATTGGCTTTTAGAACAGTGTACCTGTCGAGGGTTAAATATCATTTATATATCATTCAATTTACCATGGATGTCAGAATTTAAAGCAATAAAGTATCTCATTGCTTCAAACAAAAAAAAAGTTCGATGTCCTGTGTGTGTTTTTTTTATATTTGCATACAACATGCCCCAAATACATTGAGACAGGGCCAACGTACGTTATATACAATGGCGACCAAGAGATATGTACATATGTCATATAAGTCTGAATATGGATTATTACAAAATGAAAGGGCTCCATGGACAAAATTCAACTCCAGGATCAATCCAATTTACGCCCTTACGATTTCTCACGATCGATATATACAGTTATCTCCATGTGACATCGTACAGTCACATGTATATTGTGTATACATCGTATTGTTCAGGTCATAACAATGACATGGTCTTCCTGTGTGTATATGTAACATTGGAGCTCGAATACCAAAGTAGCCAGGTCTGCAATTCACAAAACTGGAGCAAGCAGGGTAAGAGAAAATGGGTAACTTCGAAGTCTCTGCTACGTAGGCATTTGTGTGTAATAGCGATAAACTCGGCAGGCTTTAAGGTAAGAGAGTAAGAAAAAAAGAAAACAAGAGAGAGAGGAAGAAAGAGAAAAAGAGCGAGATGATAGAAAAGTAAGAAATAAAATTGCAGCAGATTTTGCATCATTTGCAAAGAAGAGTCGAAGAAAAAAATCGAATGAGAAAAAAGTTAGTTGGAATAACTTGGACGATTTATCTTACAACTCGTGCTTCAAATTATTTGTTTTACTTTTTTTCTCCACGCAAAGTATGGAGAGCTACGGAAATGGCGAGCAAAGAAATTGCGAGCGCAGTTACGAAAAAAACTGTATTTATTTACGTACATATTAAAATAATGTATGAGTGCTTGAAGATGATGGCTCGCTTTCTTTTTTATGGGAACGATGAAGGATATTTAGCGTGTATTCCCGTATTTGGAAGTTAGGCTTGCCGATAATATCTCCAATTTTTCGTGTGTTTGAAATCTCCAGCTTTATCAATTATAATTTAATATTCACAGTTTTTAAATAGATCACATTATTTAATGATCGTTACTCACGTATTAAACTCACCAATAAATGTTTAATCATACCAAAATTTAATTGAATACTCAAATAAATATTATTTCCGTTGCAAATATCTACTCTGCAAGTGGATTCTTTTTCTAAATATTGTTAATTCTTTACAAAAAAAAAGCCAACTTTCAAATATCAATATTTTTCATACGCCAAGTAACCTTCAAAAAAAGTGACGCTTTGAATAATTCTAAAATCCCGATTATTCCATCGCCAGAAATTGGGTGCTCGTAAAAAAATGGTCGAATACTAAATTTTCAAAAAATAACGAATACTAAATTTTCATCCAGTCTATTTATGAAATTTTGAAAACAAAATGTTCGACACTCTACGATCTATAAATCGAAAAACTCAAATTTAGATACTAAACATAAAAAATATCATTCCACAATTGAGGATGTAGTTTTGTCATATAAAAGAAAAATTATTTTTTTTTTAAATAGTCAACTAACGTACTTGGGTCTTGCAATTTGTACATTTCAATAGTATTGTTTTTGCTTGATCTACTACGAACCGCTTTTAATCGTGAGATGAAATGACTCGTTGCCGCCGGGTGTGCATCTGTAGTATCCCTCGTGTAAATCGGTGGCGTGTTCGGCAATGAGCTTGCTAGTTCCCTTATCTAGCTTGGTAAGTACGGATAGATCGCTGGACGAAAATACGTCGAGAGGTTGACCATTTCTTGTCCAGTTGAATTTTTCGCCTTGCTTGTGACCCGTGCATTCGATCGTCCATGGTTGGCCCTCGCTCACGGTCGTTGGTCCCGTGTAACGCACTTTGTCATTGAAAACAAGGGTTTTTTGTTGTTGTTGATGTTTACGTATCACGTTGAATTCAATTATATTATTTTTTCGCTATTTTTACAAATATCTTTTTATTTTTTTCTCGAGAATTATTTATCTGGCACCCTGAAGGACGCAAGCGGATGTACGAAATGTACAGGCAAAAGAGTGAGTGAAAAATGACTCTCAAAGAGCTTGAGGTACGAGCCATATACATATAAAAATATATATGTACAGCGAATTTAGAAAAAGCAACATGGAGACAAGCGGCGCAAAAAATGAAAGAAAAGAAAAGAAAAAATGGAAAAGATTTCGTCCTCGGATAATCTTTTGGTTGAGTTCTTGGATTATACATAGTAGCGGAGAAAAGACCAACGTATTAGCGAGCAGTTTTCAATATATGATACACGTGAATCGTCTTGTTCGATTTGTAGAGATTTCTAAAATTTTAAACCACTGAATCCAATTCGACGAAGGAAAATATTTGATGCTTTTCTAAGTTTTTGCAGTTACTTCAACGTTGTTAAATTTTTATATTTTTCGAGGTGTTAAAAACTTGATATAAGGTGAGAAATGAGCGGGAGAAATATAATATAAAACGCTTATTTTTGGAATACCATAAACAAAGCGCGTCAAAGAGCATGGAGAATGTAATGTAAAAGAGAACCTTGTTGTTTTAGTACGAAGAAAAATTTAAACAAGATTGGAGAAAGCATAGTGATTTGCAGTACTTTACAGAACATAAAATAGGAAAAATTTTAAAAACGTGAAATACTGCAAATCAGGAGAGGATTGAAAAATAAACTATTTTTATAGCTCCATAACTTGATTTTCATTCACTCACTGAAAACCCAATTTTGTTGAAGCAATAAAATATTTTGTTGGACACGTCCAACAAAATTATTTCGTTTAAGCAACAAATTTTTTATTGTTTCAACAAAGTTTCGTTTCAGTTGAACGAAATAATTTTGTTGAATACGTCCAACAAAATATTTTAATATTTCAACAAAATTGGGTTTTCAGTGCTTTCATGTCGAATTTAGAGACAATGTTTAACACATGAATCTCTACTCATGTCGAGAATTATCATCAATGACAACAATTTACTAATTTTTAAAAACAAGAATTTAGCAAACAAGCTGAAATCGGATGAATTCGTAAATTTTTTATTCTTCATGTGAAATTGTTCGACATAATAATGCCAATCTTTCTCCGCACAACCAGCAAAAGCCAGCATTATCTCAATTGCTTATTTGTGTTACATTATTATGCCAGTACCACCCAAATTATAATCTAAAAAAAAATCATAATCGCATGAAAAAAAAGAAATGAAAAGATTGCTCCAAATACGAATTACGGAAATTCGTTCGTTTTGGGCAAATGATACGGTTTCATGTTTAAAGCTCAGCATTACGGGGTCTAAAGGGCATGGGAGGTGAAAATGTTTCAACGAAAATATATGTACAAATAAAAATAATTGTTTTTCATTTTTTTTTAAATATATTTATAAATATGTTTAATAAATAAATATAAAACCTATTTATAGGATACTTCAGAAATGCTAGACCTCGGTCTGACTTTCAGTGTCGGAAATTACATCCATAATTTGTCTTATCGCAAAAAATCAGCCTTTTATTTAATTTCTCTTCACTATTTCTTTGTATAGGTAATGATGGGTTGCAATCGCATTGTAAAAGAAACGAGAAAAAATATTCATTCTATGAATTCGAAAAAGTTTTTCTGTAACTTGTAGCATAAATATACATTTTTTATTGACTTTTTTTGACAAAAGTAACCAAGACGAGTAAAGCCTTGTAACGGGTTCTTTCAAAGTGAAAAAAAAGCTATAATACCGACACGAAATATTGCCGATTGAAAATTAAGCTAGTTATGTGGCAAACTAATACCCATTTTTTATTCCTATTCCTGTATAATACGGGCTTCAATTTGAACACATTACAGCGATCGGGCTTTGAAGAGGGTTCCCAAAAAAAAGTGTGACGATAATACTTTAAACCCTCTTAGAAACGCCTACATAAAAGTGACTTTTTTAAATTCAAATTAGTTGTAGCGCCAGTTAGGGTTACGTCAATTTGTCGTAAGATATCCCATACTTATGATTATATATATAACGCTGTTCACGGCCCCTCCCAACACGCAAGGGCTTGTCGAATAATAAGTCGATCGATTCGAGGTCGTGAGATTCTCGAGTCGGCGCGTTCCGACGAAAAGGAAAAAAAACGAAAAATAAACATCAACGAGTAATACCAAGGGAGTAAGAAAAAAAAAAATTGCTAACGACGGTCAACAAATGTTTTCTCGTATGAGAAGAGTAAGCTTCGCGAATGTACTAGTCGAAAAGTTTGAACAAGGTGAAAAGCTTACAACGATGCTCAAAAAAAAACGAAGATCGTCTAAGACACGAACAATTGTTTGACATTATTACCAACGCAGATGCGATACAGCTTGAAACACTTTCATTACGAATACAAATTGTTTACTACGATTAAATTGAACTCAGACGTGGAATCGTTAAATTATTCTTTAACTTTAACACTTGATTATATTTTCAAAAGTTTTTTTCGTAATCATTTTCCCCTTAATTTTTTTCTCATTAGTTCGTTTTGTATTGCCCACTTTCATTTCGTATCAAGGCAATTTTTTGTTCACAAAGAACGGATTTTTTTTCTTTAATAAGAACATACATGGCAGTGCAATAAATCATTCATTACGATCGATCAGTGTAGGACAATTCCCAAAAATAATTCTTCTTGGTTTGAAAATGGGTTTACTCAACTGAATCGTAGTACTTTAATGGACCATCAATACTACCTTTGGACTGATCACGACGATGACAAACGACTTACTTTGACATATGTATATCCACGCACACACACAAACACATCCCGCAAAAGTATTTATACAATAATAACAAATAAATAGTAAATAAAAATAAAGTAACATTTTTCCGGAATTTGTGAGTTTTCGGTGATAATGTACGACCGAAAATCAGGATAATTATCTTGAAGCTCGAAAGGCAATGTCGAAAAAATCGAAAATCTTAGGAATTTTTAAAAATTAGTTTATCGTTAGAAGGAAAAATTATGTTCATGATTGGAATTATTATCTTTTGTACTGTACGCGATTTCTTCAATTTAATAACAATGGCTTAAAGCTGTAAACAGTTAAATAAAACAGCTGTGGCCACTAATTATATTTAGATTCAGTGATTTTTTTACAAACAATTTTTTATTACGCGACAGCAATTTTTTAAAAATTTCAAGCATTTCCCTGAAGTTTAATAACTTTACATGCAAAATAATCAATTTACGAGAGATTTTTTCTCTATTTTAGAATTCACATGAATCAGAAAATGCATTGTTTGAAAAGGGGTCTGATGATTATTGAAAAATAATGTTTATCGGAAAAAAAAGTTATTTCTTTAAAAATTTCTTCCAATTTTTAGACACGATTCTACGGCTTTGTATATTTTTTAAATACTATACAAATATATCGCAAGGTACCCAAATAAATTAAGACGATGACGAATGAGACAAATGTATATGTTTGATGACGAACACAAACATTAATTCCACTGTAACGTGTCAAACAAGATAACTATATTGGATATTTCAGAATGACGACAATTATATTCTTTATCCATCTGTCTATTCAACGAGCTCATGAGTCACGTGACCCATCACACTACATGATCGACGAAGGTTTTTTCAACGTTTCTCATGTTTTTCTCCCTCCCTCCCTCCCTCCCTCCCTCCCTCCCTCTCTCTCTCTCTCTCTCTCTCTCTCTCTCTCTCTCTCTCTCTCTCTCTCTCACTCTGTGCTCGTGACCAGGAGAGGAAATTAGAGTGGGAGAACAATTATACGATTATTTTCTCGCAACTCTGTAATCGATTGTACTGGTACAAACGAGATAGAATTGGGTCGACGCATTGAAGAAAACAGCCCCGTTGCTATGTGTAATCAAACTAAATCAACAATGAATCTAATAAAACTATTATGGCGTAAAAAACAACCGAAAATTTCTAAGATCAAAAATCCATGTCATGGAAAATCACCATATTTTTTCGAACAGATCTTCTTGTGATAAAAAACGCTTACAGCTTTTCTGCTATGAAAGATCGCGAGCGAAAGTTAACTCAATTTTTATTGGCTGTTCTGAAAATTCGTTCATCGAACTCTCACAGATTTCGTTCGTAGAGAGGAAATGTTTTGCATCCAATTGAGCGAAAGTTGACACTATCGATCAGCTTCGGTGGGTTATAGGTTAACCTCGAAGAAATTCTCTGTTGCGAATATCGATCCATATATATATCTACGTGTTTATGGGGCACTCCATGCCAAACAAATCAAATTCTAACTTTTATCCTGTGATAAGTGGTTCGTTATTTCTCTTTAGTATCATGTTCCTCCTCCAAAAACCTATTTTTTCATTCAATTTTTCACACCAACGAATATCACACTATAACTTTTTTTTTTGAAACTCATTTATCCCGAATAACATCAGATTTGATTCTTTCTTTGAATAGACGGATATGAAGGTTTGGAAATTTCACAGATTCGATTTTCTGGATTCGAGCGACGTTCCCACATATTATTTTAATTTATTTTCGTTTTATTTAAATGTAATAATTAAAGCTTATTTTAGGCATTTTCAAAATTGGTCTAAATCCTTTAAAATGTTATTTATTGATTTGCGAAACAATATTAATGACAAATAAATTTACTAACTTTAAGAGTTTTTTGACTGAAGGAAAAGGTCAGATACCAAATCCGAGAGGATGAGGTTCAACGATAGATCGATTTGACGTTGAACGGCTTATACGTTGTACAAAAACCACGTGGTTTTCTAATACCTCCTAGAACCCATTAAAACACACGCAGACACAGATACAAGCACACAAACAAACGCAAGCTACACTCACACAATGTCAAGTAACCTGTTTGTCGGAAAACGAAGGCTGCCCCCGATGTTGATTAGATTATAAAACGAACGAATTCTATCTAGCCCAGAAATTCCATACCAGAACAAACGAACGGTGTTCTCATTGACACTATGTCCAAATTCGTGCTTTTTTCTCTTCTTTCAAAATCCCCGCATAAAAAGATGCCAGGGATTGTTGAAAAAAAAAAACATGAATAATCCGCGATTTTCACCAGGGTAAATAATAGAATAAAAATCCTTTTCTTGTCACACGGATATTTGTACAAATAAAAGCGTGCAACATAAAATTAACATAAACAAAAGAAAAAAATTAATCGGAAAAAGCAATTGAAAAAATGATAATATACCCTCGTAATAACGTGAGCTGAAATTGAAGCGGGAATTCAAAACGTCAGCATGTTACAAATATTATGGGTTTAGCGGAAAAATATATACAAGTTAAATATTTTATGACGATCAAGCAAATTCGTAAATTTTGCGGAAATATTTGTACAGTGATAACGAAAAGGAGATGAGACAAGAATGATGCGAGGATTGGAAATTACGATTGTGAACAGAATTTATATATTTTTTTAATATCCAGTATTTTCCAGGACAAAATATTTTTTTTTACCATACAAAAACAGCTGCGACCATTGGATTTTTCCTATATCCACATTGCCGTTTATTTTTAAGAAATCACATAACCTAATGAATGATCGTGAATTTTTTAGGGTATTGTTTAATAGAGAATGTTCACGAATAAATACAAATTTTTCAAACACGCACTTGGAGCCAAAAATCTGCGAGTAGAAATGGACAGAAATTACATTCCCAATGAATTAAGTATTGCGTTAAAAACATATATCAATTTATCAATATTCTCAACACGTCGAGAAAATCCTTTAAAAAATTTCCAAAATTTAAGCAATCTTATAACCGTCGAATGTCCCATTTACAAGATGTATGTACTTGAGATAAAATCTGATAAGAGAATATAGATTTCAAGTTGTACATTGGAGTTGTTGGTTATTATGGAAGAAACATTTATCGCACAATGAGTTCTCAAATATATTTTTTCTGGGTAATTATTTTTAAGGACAATTCTTGTTGAAAATTCAGGTCGAAATTCTTTATCCATTAATGAAACTCTTGTACAAGACTGTACCTTCAAAATATCTTTCCTTCTCCCATATCTCTAGACACTAACGAATTTAGTATGGAATTTAGACATTATTGTTATTACTATACTTTATAGCTCAACTGACAGTCACGAGGTGCGATTTTACCTACAACACGTGTTCTCAAAATACAGAACTATTAACTTTTGTACTATTACGAATAAATCTACAGCTGGGCCAAATTCACGAGAATTATTATTTCATGTGTTTTTCAAACAATTATCCATTTTTTAAATTCAATTTTCCTAATTTTTTTTTATTTTTTTAATTTTGTTCTGTTGCTCAAACATTCTTAACCGATTAACTAACATTTATAATTAATACCGCTTATTACAAATTCGAGTATATATAGTTTCGGAAAAGATTTAACAAACTATTATTCAGTATTGGAGCTACTCAGGAATATCCAAAAAGCAATAATGAAAATATTTCAAAACTGTTTCCACTATTTTGCCATAACATGTTTTGTTGATACAAATATAACAAAAAAATAGATAACGATATAATGTGTTAAATAAAAGTTTTATATACTATGCTAGAATACTAGAATGTCAGTTTTCATTTATCCATTGCGAATGAAAAAAATTTGCATCGAGGAACGATTAGATTTTAATGTTATACCACTTCAATTGTGAGTGTTGATGAATTTTTTATAAGACGAAACTTATAAAGGTTTCATATTAAACTTGCAATCTTATAAATCTTGAATCAATCACAATTTTTTTGAATTGTTGTATTTAATTGATTTGAAAAAAATATAAAACAACATTTGAGTTTAATCTACCGTTTTGTCAGTAATAATATCTGAAATTAGGTCGACTTTTTATTTAGCAAACACCAGAAATAAAAATAAAAAATGAAGTTTCTGGTCAACAGACCATAGAATAAAAAATCTTCATGTTAAAGTTTGCATTGTTGGAACGTAGAGAAATTCATTTTTTTTCTTCAGTAGAGTATAAAATTTATATGCGATTTGATTTTTATGGTATTTTGGCTATGATAATTGGACAATCTTTTTTTGAAACTCAACATCTGAACATGCAAGAAAAATTATATCAATTGCAAATGTTAAAGAAGTAATTGATAAACAAAAACTTTTTGTCGCTGCGTTCTAGCGATACAAACATCAATACAGTAAAGAATTTAGATTTTGTTTGATAGTCGTTATTTTTCCTTTACACTCTCTGTAAATAAATTACTCCTTGTAGAAAATGCTATAAATGTTCCTTGCAAATATAAAACTTGTAACAACTACGTTTTTAAGAATCTTACACTTTATAGGCACAAGTGGAACCCTGTACTTCCTTGAAATCAATACACCATGAATTAAAAAGGTCAACATAAACTCGCATATCCTACAAACCGATGTCATACTTTTTACCCAACTAATTATTGAACGAATAGTAAATAGCTGCATGGGAGCAGATTTTTTTTTGACTCGATGAAGGTAATGGTCGACCTCTCAAACTAAAAATCAAAGCTCCGGAATGGCAGCGGAGTCTGCATCATGGAAATTCCGACAACTCCTTTTTTGCAAGTATTGCCGCAACATTTCCTGCGTTTAGCATTTTTTTGGCACATTCTTATGATAATTTGTACAACTTAGTTCAAAGTGTTTACAAGAATCTATATTAAATTTAATCTCAGAAAAAAACTAAAGACAATATTACAAAGAAACATATCATTCAATGAACAAAGAAAATTTTGCTTAAATTTTAATAACAGAAACTTTAGTGTCATGTATTGAATGATAAAGCCTCGTTATAATTTCACTGTGTCAATAACATGTTCCTGACGTCATTAACCTAATGGTTGATTGAAGAATTTTTAAAACGGATGCGACTAAATTCCATTAATTGAGACATTAGTCCGTTTTAACAATTTTGTAATTCAATTACTCTGTTAACCTCTAATTTCATATCTAAAACATATTTTCTCATACATACGTGCCTATTTTCAAAATGTCAACATTGCCAATGCACCATTTGCAGGGTCGATATCGTATTGTAAAAACTTGATCCTCATTTGAAAACTTTTTTTTACCATTCTTTGTTTGTTGTGCGATTTTCAATTTCATGGGATGATTCAAACTGTGTCACTGACTCGAAGCGGCATGAAACAGTCTGATTTTCTGTTTGAGAGTCACCAAGGTCTTAAAACTTTCAATCTCTATTTGAACTCACATCGATAAATGGATAATTATTTGTAAAGTAAATTTGGGTCTGGTTTATAAAGACAGGACTTAATTAATACTACAATTTTCGTATAAATGATTTGAACAGGAACTCTTTCGGCAGAACCAAAAAATCGTTTTGTTGAAAGCGGCAAGACTTTCCGCAGCTAATTTGGTTTGTCGGAACAACACAGACATTGTAACAACTTGACAATTCACAATTCAATAAAAAGTGAAAGAAAATTGTTCAGGAAATTTCGATAATATCGAAAGTATGCTAGTAGTGCAGTTTTTTTGGAGCACTATTTTGTCCAAAAAGTAAAAATTATTGCAACGAAGTGACCTCAACTTCAAAACCTCGAAGATGACTCAGAATGGCCATAACCTTTTTCCAATGGTCGCTGCAGCATTTTTACTTCGAATCTTTCGCGGCCTTGAGCTTATTTTTTCATTGTTTTTCCTCATGAAGGAGATCGAGCGAGGGAAGGGGTTGGGAAATCGCGAGGCAGGAATATACAGCATACATAATGATACTCGAAGTATACGGAAAGGAAAAAAAGGCAGATTTTTCTTGGTGTAATATTTTTCATTGGACTCACCTGCCTGGACGGTGGCAAGGGGGCTCGCTAAATATAGAAAAGCGATGAGTACGAAAGCGGCCTGGCTCTCCATCTCGGCTTCTTCGTAACTTCCCAAAGGTCTTTGCAAACCTTTATTTTCTTCTCTATCTATATATTTCTCTCTCTCTTTCGTTACTCGTCTGATCAAAACTGTGTTTTTCTTCTTATTTCACTGCTTTCGTTGTGTTCGACTCGGAACTCAGGCTCTTTGTTTCTCAAACTTCGCACAATAAACACACGTACACAAAAATACAGAACACTCGAGAAAAACTTCGCGAACTCGCGATTAAAATGAGACGAACGGAAAAAAAAGGATTAGAATCGATTAATTTCGGACGTTTGGAGTTTCCGTTAAATGCGAGATTATACGACCTCAACTTGGACGATCTTTTCACTCGTGTGGATATTAGAGACCCGTTGAGGCTCACTGGGACTTCGACACGAGCTCTTTGCTCTCTTTCTCTCTCTCGCTCTTTCTTTTTCTCCCCCCGCAGAGTCGCCGCTATACGTCATTCGCTATCAGTCGTTCTCACTCGCCTTTCAGCGCTCTCGCTTTCGCACGATCCTAACCCCACTAATGCTCTTTCGCTGTCATTTAAGTTTTAACATGGTTGTTTATGAACAAAAAAAGTTCGTTATCATTCTGTGACACCGAATTTTCAATATTATTATCGAAATCTTTGATCTTTATCTTTGCTGTAGCTTTGCTCAAGCCAAAAATGAGATAAAAGTGCTAAATGTTTCTATATACATATATATATATATATATATATGCGTTTATTTTAAGTGCATTGCTATATATATATTCAACGAATCATGGAAAATCATCCAATATTTCAGTTTCAAATCTTCTGAGAGTTTGTCTTTTCGTAAAACACGATTTTTCCTATTTTTTATTTTTCTCTATATCTCAATATATTTCCCTCTTTTTGTCTCTATCTCTCGAGCTTTTTCGTCGTGTGTGTGATTCCATAAAACACACCCACATACATACACACAGTACACACGAATCAGGAACGACGGGAACATACGTTAAATGGCCGACACATCTTTTGTGTTGTTCAGTGCAATTTTATGTCTGAGATCAATGTTTTTTTTTAAATTTATTATTATCTTTAGTGTTTAATGTTCTCTATATAATTAACGTTCCTTTATCTTCTCACTCGCTTTAACGCCAAATTGCGATAACACGATTTGTTCACGATTTCTTTTTCGGGAATGGAGTCCTGACGGGCGAAACAAGAGGGATTCAATTTTCAAGTGGAACGTGGATTCAGAGCTTCGGGTGTCGTCCGCTTGAATGACTCGCGCAAGTGCGCCACTTGTTCGCTTCATTTTTCTACTTGTCCATAAATATACTTTATAGATAAGTAAATCAGAAATAATTTACGAGTATAGAATGAACCTTGAAATTATAAACTTTGATACCTAAAAAGGAAGTTCTGATTTCTTTGAAAATTTAATGGAGTAAACATTGATGAAATTAGTAAAAAAGTAAAATATACAACAAGAAATTCTGTTTCGTTATCATTCGTAACTGTTCAAACATTGACAATAAATAAATTCTCGGAATTGGCATTTTACCTTGGATGATTCCGCGTTACTAAATCGTTTTCAAGTTGCAATGCAATTTTGTGGTTTATAAAGGGACACAATAATAAATATAAAAAAAAAAAATACTGTTAAATGGCTTTTCAATTTTATAATATTTTACATAATTATATTCAATACGATTTCGTATTGAGCGCAGAATCATTCAAGCCAGCAACGAATTTCACAGATTTGACGTTTATATAAAATTTTGCGTTTAAAAAATTGATTAGTACCGACAAAATTTTAATAAATCGCTGCAAAGAATGAGTTTCATCAAATTCGAAAATTTTACCTACTGATGCGTAAATGAAAACAATTTTTATCCTTCTATATTGCGCAGGAAACGATTAATAATAATTCAGACGGGGTTCACTCTCGTAGTAGACGTCCCTGCGAATCTGGCGGGTATCACGTGAATCTTATGTAAAACGGGAAAAATGCGCAAGTCGAGAGGAAAACTACGAGAGAAGGTCTCAGTCATGCGCTCCAAGCGACACCGGCGCCACAAAGCGCTCGGTTCATGACATACTCAAACATACTTGAATATGCATAAATATCTTAGACAAATATTTTTTCTTTTAATTATTAATTTATTCAACCGGAATGTAATTTCTGAATTTTGTTAAATTAAAAATATTTTTAGCAATTTTCAACGTTATTAGAAATAATCGTGTTTATTTCAGCCAATTATTTTTATATGTTCATGAACATATTATGCGACCAATATTTTTTCATATCCGTATTTAAATTGTTTTTGTCTTTTTTTTCTTTACTTTTTACTATTTTTCAAAAGAGATTTCTATATTTTAGTATTTTCTAAAAGAAAATCGTACATTTTTATGTTTTAATTTGCCAACGGCTCTACAATTCTCGTATCACGTATAGAGGTTTTATAGTTCGGTTGGAATTCATGTGTTGTTATCCGTTATTCTTTCCGCAAAACTGGAGCTAAAGCTTTTGCCGACTGATATTAAGAATCGCCGACTGATGGCGCTAGCCGTCGCACAGCTCTAAAGTAGATTTTATAGCATGCGTGGAATACTTTCCCCGAAGCCGAAGTAATATCAATTTATGGTGCGTCCCAATTGTACATACTTTATTATTTTACTTCCGTCCTAATGCTTACTTCTATGAACAAGCTAGCATTTTCATTTCTTTTTTTTTTTATGAACAAAGCCATTTGGTGGAAGTAAAATTAGGGTAAATTGATGACAAGTTTCCAGTTTATCAGCTTTCTTTTTTTAAGCCCTGGCTTTAATTGTTACTTTATATTCAAAGAAACACGACACAAATGATTTTAGAATGAAATTTTAATATTTTTTTTCGTTAGAGCTGATCTGGACAATGTTGAAAACATTTTTTCAAAACAGCCTCTATGAAGAATCAATGTATACACAACATCCAGGTAGTAAATTCCAAAACAGTTATTCAAAAGTTCACTAAGGGTCGGTTTTTCCACGTTCACGTAAATTTTACTTGATGGTTGTAGCATTGGATAGCAGACATTTAAGGGGAGCAACCACTTTAGGAGACCGAAAATTTGATGATTTTTTTTTATTGTTAAAAAAACGGAATTTCCGCAACTCTGACAATAATTTATTCATATTTTCATACATCTCTGGTAATTTTTTAAATTATTTCATGCATTAACTAAGGTGTAATCCGCTGTGTTCCTTGACGTGTTCTCATCGTCGTTGTCGATTTGCGGGAATTGTGTAACTCGCAATTCGCATCTGAAATAGTTCAACAAATTTTTATACATTCTTGAGATGTTTTTTAAGAATATGAACCTAAATATTGAAAAAAAATCGAGAATTGAATGTTGGAAAGTGTTTGAAAAACGTGATCGATTTTTAGCATTTTTTCCCCGGCATTTTACAATAATAAATATGTTTCAAACAATCTAATCTTTCCAACTTTAGGTTCAGGTTTTAATAAATTATTTTATGTTAACGTGTTCCAAATTGGAAGATGATCCATCAATTAGTTTTTGAGTTATGATTCCTGTAAATTGAAAAAATGTCGTTTCGAGAAAAACACGTTTAAAGTTTGAGCGCACTTGGGAGTCGAGCGGAGAGTCTTTATCATTTTTATAAATACCGTTAGAAGGAATCCGAATATCGTTTTGAAATTTTCAGGGTATATTCTTAAGATATTTTGCTAACGATTTATGAAATAAAAAAAAATTGATTTTTTGAAGCATCTAAAGTGGTTGCTCGTCTTAACTGTCGGGTAAAATCTACCGGGAGGTGGAAAAACCGGATCTAAAGGATGTCTCGTGTCCGTTCGAAAGGCGTCCAAAAGTTATCAGACGTGTGAAAGTTTTTCTTTCGCATAACTATTAACTGGTGGATACGTTCCGGACGGACATTAGACATCGGTTAGATAATTTTCGAATTACTTTTTAGAAATTGCTACCTAGGCAACTCTCGTATTTTTTAACCAGTCCGTTTACATTTTTTCGACAATATTCTTTCAGATCATTCCTTAGGGGTTACGATGACTTTTTGCAAAATGTTGAGGTAATTATGTCGAATCGCGGCTAATCGCTATTCAAGTTATATACCCCCCTAGATTCGAACCATCTTAGGTTTGGATTGTGTATGGTTTTAAACCAAATATGACCAAGTGTAAATAGTATTTTCATGTATTTAAGATCTCTACCACTTTAGGTTTTAATTATATATGGTTTAACACCATATATAATATAATTCAAACCTATGCTGGTTCGAACTTAGGGTGCATAAGACAGTAAATACATGGAAATACTAGTTTTGAGGCTTTCACGACCATTATTGTTGCAATGACCATGCGTATATAAGGACTACCTAAGACCAGGGAGCTTCAGAGTATAGGAGCTCTTAGCCTTGATGATGCGAACTGTAACGTTTGCTAAACGTCGGCAATACGTTGAAACTCTACACGGCATCCATCGGGAAGCCATAAACTATTGTAACATGGAAATACTATTTGCACTTGGTCATATTTGGTTTCAAACCATATACAATTTAAACTTACGGTGGTTCAAACAATCAAATAATCAACTACGATAACAATAGCGACAGTGATTGACAAAAATGAAATAAAAAAAAAATATCTGAAAAAAAAAAATTTCTGATAATGAAAAATCATCCCTCCTCCCTTCCCCCGTTCTAAAATTATTTGTTACGTCATTTTTTATTCATAAGAATGGTTAAAAAAATTTGGAACAGTTTTGAGTTGTTGCCGCGATTTGACATTCTTACCGGTATAATTATTGATTATTAATAATTGAAAATTCTTTCATTCACAAATCTCAAGGCAAAAATGTTGAGTATTTATCTAAAAAGCGCATTCAAAAAGATGAATATGTGGGGCACTCTAAGGACGTAACTGTAGAATTTTGGTTGCAGAGTTAACAATTAGCGTGCAGTCTAGCACTGGGTGTAATTATCTGACTGTGACATTTTTTTTCAAAAGTTAACGACATATCATCGTCGGTAAATCTATAAAAGTATAAGAAATTGCAAAATTGTGAAAATGATACAACTTTAAGGCGAGCAAGTATTTTTTGAAGCGATGCTTCAAAAAATCAATTTTTTATTATTTCATAAATCGTTAGCAAAATATGTTAAGAATACATCCTGAAAATTTCAAAACGATATTCGGATTCCTTCTAACGGTATGTATATAAATGATAAAGACTCCGTTCGACTCCCAAGCACGCTCAAACTTTAAACGTGTTTTTCTCGAAACGACATTTTTTCAATTTGCGGGAATCATAACTCAAAAACTAATTGATGAATCATCTTCAAATTTGGAACACGTTTACATAATATAATTTATTAAAACATCAATCTAAAGTTGGAAAGATTAGATTGTTTAAAACATATTTATTATTGCAAAATACCAGGGAAAAAAATGCTAAAAATCGATTATTTTTTTTCAAACACGTTCCAACATTCAATTCTCGATTTTTCTTTCAAAATTTAGGTTCATGTTCTTAAAAAGCATCTCAAGAATGTATAAAAATTTGTTGGACTATTTCAGATGCGAATTGCGAGCTGCACAATTCCCGCAAATCGACAACGACGATGAGAACACGTCAAGGGACACAGCGGATTACACCTTAGTTAATGCATGAAATAATTTAAAAAATTACCAGAGATGTATGAAAATATGAATAAATTATTGTCAGAGTTGCGGAAATTCCGTTTTTTTAACAATAAAAAAAAATCATCAAATTTTTGGTCTTCTAAAGTGGTTGCTCGCCTTAAATATGAATGTGATTCTTAGTATCCATTTTTACCTTTCTTTCGCTGAAAAGGTATAATTGGTTAAATTTATGGAAATTCGAGGTTTGCCACCAAGAAAAAATAGTATTCTAAAAGACCTGAAAATTTAAAGAAGATGAGATTAATAGTTTTCAAACTAGGGGAGAGCGGTTGTTCTAGTGGCCAGAGGTTGGGCTCGTGCGACGCGGGTCCGAATCCGAGTTCGAACTCCGGCCGAACACCAATGAATATTTTAAAATTTTTTCAAGTTTTTCTACTGCAATCCCGGGTGATTGGACTCCGCTTTCATAAATCCATGCCTAAAAAATACCTTGTTGTGATGCATGAGCGATCGGTGTACGGCTTTGGTGGCTTCCCATGGACGGTTCGCATCGTGTGGATGGTGGCTCTCTAGCTGTGCACTGGCCGGCTCATTGCATCACAGCTAAGGTGATGCGTGCCTGAACGCCTCTGGTGGCCGTGCTTGAGCGTGCTCGTATTGCCACGCGAGGAGATTAGTCAGGTACCGGCTGTATCGGCAAGGTTTTCTGCAGTTTCCCTTCGTACTCCGTAAATACGATATAGGATGGGAATAAGTCGGTTGCAGATATGGGGAAATAGATGGAAGGGTGGACCCTTCCATCCATGGAAGGAATGGACCCTGGGCCGTGGAAGTAGCAATTTAGATTAGTTACTAGCTGCAATAAAAATAAAAATAAAAAAACAAAAAAACAGTTTTCAAACTATGTTTCACGCCAATTAAACAAAATCCATCGCCTTTTAGAATCTCCCACGTGCCTGCCTGCTTAATGCGCAGGAAGAAAATTCGTCGTAGCACAGGTAATATTTGGAGTTTTGACCAGTGACTTTCAGGGTACATTCTTCGAATATTGTTTTGATAATTCCCGAGAGAAATCGATTTTTTTCAGCGTGACAAAGTACAATTATAGCTAATATTGGTTTCATTGTTAATACAATGGATTTATTATTATTACCAAATTTTTATAATGAACGAGAAATTGTTCTATTACCAAAAGTTCCATATTCAAATAGCCAAAGTTTTGAATGCCCGTGAGACGCGTTCATAAACTTGAAAGCGTTAATAAACAAGGTCCAATTTATTATGAACAATTTTGTATTTGCAATTCGTGTTAAATTTAGGTGAACGAAATTGATGAAGGTGTGAGTGATTCCGTATTCAAGAGTTGTTGGATTTTTGGAGCAAACTATGCAGAATCCATTATTCGTGGTTAAGCAGTTATTATTGGCGCAATTAGTTAGATTTTTGGATTACTATCGACGATGTGTACCTTCGAAATATTCGAGATATTGTCGTATGTTATACTGATACGACAATTTATTATTAACAATTTATTTGATCCAGAAAAGGGCCACACCCTATTTTCGATGTCTATGGCACGTTTATAAATTTCTCCATCGCTCTATTTTCTTATTTTAATATTTGCTAGTGTTATTTAGTGAAGATAGAAGCAGGTTTAAATTGGTTATGGAGGTTTAAAAACACAAAATGTTATGAGAAAATTTCTAAAGGTCCCTGATTTGAGACAGCAAGAATTTTTGAGACTTGTGAAAAAATGCAATGGCAAAAAACATCGGAAAAAAAAGATGAGAAATGCAATCAACAAAGAAAGCAGGAGCATGCAAAAAAGAAACAAAATATGTGACCTCGTTGAACGAAAAAATTCATTTACTTGCATTTTTTGTAGCGGGAGTACTAAAATATACAATTTCACTTAAAATAAAAAACGGAGATCAACGGTTTCATTCTCATAATTATTTTCATTCTTCCTGTACTGCAATTTTACTAATTTGGGACTTCGGACTCGTATTTCAACTCTTGAAATTTCATCGTTTCCCTATTTTCAGTCAAAATCGAAATTTTCGAAAAAGCATAGGTGGGGAAAGATTATCTGAAGGTACGTGCTTTCTAAAATGAAATTTTTCAAACAATTTGTAAACATATTTCAGGACCCCGTAGGAAAAGTTTTTCATAATATGTACTCTGAATTTCAACCAATTGGATCTCCATTTTGAGCTTTAGGGCAGAAATGTTTCCGGTAGTAACCAAGATTAACTTACCATTAATATGAAATCAATTTCAAATGAAATAAGAGAAATATTAAATAAAATTAAATTATTTGAAATCAATTTCAAATTAAATTAATTTAATAATAATCTACATAGAAATAGATGGTCAACTTCGATCTGTATATTTCGACCACTTCAAAATATTGTCATCTCACAAATCATTCGTAAAAAGTTTTTGTGCAATATTCTTTTTTTCTGGACATGAGCAGAGCTTTCCGGCTAAAGGGTGAAGAAAATTGAAAACTTGCCAGATCTTCGTCTATTCCTGAACGCGTTAGAGAATTCAATTTGCCAATGTTTCATACGCTCTATCTTGCATAGTGGAACTTCATGCATCGTAACGTTACATGTGTCGCATACGAGAAAGATGGGAGTATAGGACTTTATCGAGAGGAATATCGCGCTAGGAACGACGCGATGCACAACGGGCATGAAACGAGAAAATAGACTTCGATAGCAAACATGTATATCTATATATAAATCTGACAGTATAGGGCTTCAATCGCTGGAGAGGAGTGGATGGGAGATGTGATGTGAGGAATCAATTTGTCAAAGTGTCCGATACGTTGAGAAGCAACGTCGACTCCTCGTAAATTCGAAGAGACCTTTTTTCATACCAATTCACATACAGACGAAAAACTAGAAAACCTTTCGTGCCCTCTGAGAGTGTTGGAAAGGATAATTTTTCCTTCCTACGCTCCAGGTTCTTGTGTTCTTTTTAAAAATTTTTTTTTTTTTTCGTTATTACCACATCGTTTCACAGGGTTATGGATTTTACGCTCAAGAGATTAAACAAAAAGGAGAAAGCTCTCGTTCTTTTTCATTGCCGCATGGGAAACTTTGCTTATCATAATATTTGGCAGTAACGCATGCCAGAGAGTTTCCTTTGATTTTGTGTGTAGCATATATGTTCAACGTAGAAGCGTGTTCGTTTAGACTGCGAGAAAATTATTTCAAAAATCATGCTAGAAATAACAGTTTTACCATCAGAGTACAGCATAGTATGTGTGTGTGTGTATGTGTATGCTGATTTTCTCCCTTCCTTTCTCGTTATCTGAAGTAAAGGTGCCTATATTATATGTATTAATATATTATATATGAATTCATCAAAATTTTTTATTTCATCTTGAGCTTGATGAGTGAGTTTGTACTAATACAGAAAAAAGAAATGATCAAATGACAGATCCACAGATCCACGGGATCGTTTTTATGAAAACATTCCGTGAAACAACAAAATTGTTGGTATTTTATTAATTGATTTGTCACGTGTTAAAAATTTGATGAATCGAATTTTAGTGTATTTTTTAAATATTATTATTTTAGTTACGAGATTCATGTGCATAATTCGATGTATCTCGGATATTGAATTAATATGAATTTCAAATATTTGAGAATAAACCCTGCGTAAAAATATAATTCAATACATATTTAAACATTTCCGCCATCTATTAATGTTGCTCGAACCAGAATTGGGTATTAAATTGGGTCAGGCATTGTTTTCTACTCCAGAACACATCAGTTTCAAGTGATAAAATTGTATATTTTTGATAATAATTCTCTGGATTCATAGCAGGAGGTTACTATGATGGTATTAAAGTAATGTTCGATGTAATTGCACCAATTTCTCGATATTTTTCCTCATTTCCTCTCTCCTCTTTGGTTTTCGGTTTAATTAGAATCTTGGAGTATCGAAGCTAGCCAATTAAAATAAACTTTGCACCACATCTAAACATTTCATTGGTAGTCGACTAGAAAAATAAATATTTACGCGTGTGCTTGAGAGTAGCAAGGGTAATAGGAAAGTAGCTTTACCACATTCATATCAAACCACATGAATTTCATGTTGTGATTATGAGTTGCGAAAATTATGCAAGGTTGGCTCGAATTAATACGCTCTTTTCAATGTTATTATATTATATCTACTAAAATATTTGGTTATGAAAATTTAATAATTGGACACAAAAATAGTACGCCGATGAATGTATAGGTTTTTGTAATTAAACCCTCGCTGGTCACACGAGGTCCAAATGACTACACGCTCCATTTTGGAGTTAAAAAATGGTAGGTTTTCGTTGTCCAATGCTATCCAGCCGTCTAGCTAAGGTTTGAATCTCCCTTTGTAAATGGCAACCAACGTCGAACGATCGCAGCGCCAATTTCCGGTTGGCAGCTATAGCAAAAAGTTTTGGAGTGGGCTGGGGTCAACCCTATCTGACTATAGGACGTCGAAAAAAGTTTTTTCCGATTTTTTTTTATTGTTCTACGTTTAGTGGTCACTCATGAAGAGTAAGTAACATTGTTTGATGAGTTTTTATTTACGCGTATATACATGAAGAGAGAGAGAGAGAGAGAGAGAGAGAGAGAGAGAGAGAGAGAGAGTCCTTATGTGTCGAATAGGGGGGACAGGAATAGAGTTATTTTGTTCAATTTGATCATTTTGTTAAAAAAACAAATAAATAAAAACATATTCTGCAAAGATTTTTCGATTTTTTTTGCTCTAAAATAGAACACATTTAGATATTCAAATAAACAACTTTTTTGAAACGTCCATAGAAAACAATTTTTTTTTCCAAAAGTACCCTATCTTAGGAGTATGAGTATATTTTATCAAAAAATATTTAAAAATAGGGTATTTATGTTTTTTTTAGTGAAAAAGTTTATTTTTTCCGAATTCAAATGTTCGAGATTTTTCTTCACGATTTTATTATAAAATTTCTTACATTAATACGGTTGTTCCATATTCGAGGATGTTCAATGTAAAAGTCATATTTTTTAAATTCCAATTGGATTTATACCTTCAGTACAGCAACTATTTACAGACGGCTGGGGTCGTTATAACCCCATGTGACCAGCACGTAAATGTGCTGATGTGTGACCAGCGCAGTTCAAAGAAATATTGTGAAGAAAATTATGTTGTATGATTAATTGTATTAAATCCGATTATGAAGATTACATAAAGAAATGCTTAATTTTTATGTACAATAGTAACTCGGTTTGTGAAAATTTTCTTCTCTTTTCGAATGATTCATTCTTTGTATGCTAATCCAAAATATTTCTTTCATAATTATAATTGAAAAAAAAGAAAAAAACACATTCGTATAATATTGAAAACTCGTACTGTGCTAAACTGAGAGTACAAAGTTCCTTTGTCATAAGGACAAAAATGATTAATGGATGTAGGTTAGTCGTAAATTAATTTGACTGCGATAGTATTGAAGAGAATAACCCTGCAGCCAAAAGCATATTAATACACAGTACCCAGTAATTAATTAAACGAAGTATCGAAAACTCAACAACGCGTTAAAATACGAAATCAAAACGGAAATAAAAATGAAGCGTTAAAAAAATGAAAAAAAATTCAGACCGTTTCCAATTAGCGAACATGAGGCACGTAACGATGGCGAATGCTAGATTTACAATCCATAAATCAATTGGAATGATTGCATAATGTCTCATAAGTTAGCAAGCGTTTTGCATGTGGCTTTGGAATATCAAAAAAAGAAAATCCTTTTTTTACTTTGATTTCTTGATGATATTATGAAGTCCTGGTTATGACGTTGGTTGCTCATTGGGAAAAAACCAGAGATCGGTAAAAATATTATTTTTAAGGTAATTTTTCAGTATTATTACTAATTTTTCAAAAAAATTACTATTATTTTTCGGAAAAATATCCATTATCCGAAAAATTGATAATTTACGGGAACATATTGTTAATTACTCAACAAATGTATAATACTCACGTGCAAATTACAAATTAAAAGAACAAAAAAAACATTTTTAAATATATTTCTAATTACCAGAAAAATTACGAATTGTAGAAAAATTATTTCTAATTACCTGAAGAATCGGAAAAAAAAATATTACTAATTGCTTGAAAAATTAGAAATATTGGGCAAAATATTTTTAATTAACCAAAAATAAAAAAACAGAAAAAAATATTTTTCTAATTAGTTGAAAAATAAAAAATTATTGGAAAACACTTTTCTAATTACCCGAAAGAAAAAAAATTAGAAAATAATCATTTCCTAAATACGCAGATAACAAAAAATTACAGAATTTTTTTTTTCTAATTACTTAAAAAATAAAAAAATAGTAGAAAATATTTTTCTAATTATTTGGGAAATAAAAAATTAGAAGAAAATATATCTCTAATTACTTGAGAAATACAAATTGGATGGAAATATTTTTCTAATTATTTGATCAATGGTAGTAACCGAAGTTTACTCGATTACTGATAGCGGGAGCTTTTCTGGATTTATAGTAGCAGTAGCGATTTTAGTCTGGGTCAAAATGACCCAATGTAATAACCGAGGTTTTCTCGGTTACAAGTGGCGGGAACGGTTTCGGTCTGGGTAAAAATGACCCAATGGTATTAAGCGAGGTTTTCCTCGACATAATAATTGAACGAAAATGAAACAGATACATAAAAGTAGAGAAGGAGTTATTCAGTTTTTCTAGTCAATGTGAATTGGCATTCGGAAGAGTAGTTACCATGTGAAAATTAAAAATCGAAAAGTAT
>OZ022414.1:26996101-27016101 GCA_963989365.1 Rhimphoctona megacephalus | reverse complement strand
ATTTCAATTTTTAACCGAATTTTGGTCGTTCAATGGTTCAAAAAAAATAGAAATAATTTTCGGAAATCTTACTCCTTCGTCCAATCCCAGTAGAATATATCTGAGAAAGTTGTGTTAAAATTGCAGACTGATCGGTTGAGCCATCTTTGAGAAATCGTGACCACCGACTTTGAAAACATCGTTTCGAGATAAATGCGTTCAAAGTTTCATAAGTGGTGAACACATGGATAAAAATTTTTTTTTACAACTTACAAGGAGTCATCTATTCCAGGGCCATAAGAAGTTCCCTCTGCATCATCAGCAGCTTCCAAATTGTCGAATTGCAGTCGTCGGCGAACCATTCTTCCTTCGCGCGTGCGCTCATGCGCTCTTAAAATAGAGATCGCGACGCGCTCTGCATCCTGTTTTTCGGCATAGGCATGGGCATTGGGCCCAATCGATAGACCCAGTGCACTCATATAATATAATAGTGATGCCGTACCTTCATTAAAGGTGCCGGCTGCCATGTGAGCTGCTATTTCCACTATTTTTGGACCACTAGGAATTATTTTCGGTGTGATTTTCCAAATCAACTGATTATAGCTTTCGTTGTTATTTTGTGTGAAACCACCAACACATCTTTCAAGCAACTTTTCATTGCTCAGATCCGTGTAGATCGGAAACAGAGCGTCAGCAACATCTTGTGGAAATGGAGAATAATCGTGTTTATAATCCGATAATTTATTCGAAGCTCGCGCTCGCTGCCAACAACACCATGACTCAGTTCCGACCGGGCATCTTTCGTGTTGAGGATTTTCATCTGTTGAACAATAATGGTAATATGTTGCCCATATTGCATTATACATATTGTCAACGGAATCACAGTGCCTCCTGATTGCCAAGCCATAATAAACAGTCAATTTATCGATCAGTTTGGCTGTGAGCTTTCCTTTTCCACCAAGTACTTCTTTTTGCATTTTTTTCCCACTTTTATTTACAGTCATCTCGGTATTTTTTTTGACACAGTCTCGGAGTCGTGAACCCATTCTTTTTTGAACGTGTCCAATACATTCTTTTTTTACCACTTCGTTGTTTCCGTAAGGCACAGCTTTCAAAATCCCCGAGTAGGTTTTCGAGTCACCGTCGCCGATGTAATTTTTGTATTGGACGTTAAATTTTTCCATTGAACGCTTGAACATTTCTACGACCGCATCGACTTCCATTTTTCCTGAAGAACCGTTATGATTCGCAGCACAAACATCTTTGTGATCGTCATACCATTCGTTGTACTCTTCAGTGCCGATTTTTTTTTCCAAACCTCGCATTGTTTGCAGTACGAACTTTTCACGACGATATCGATAATTTTCCCCGTATAATAACCGATCAGTGATGTTACTCCGTATAAAGAAGTAAACCCTCGTTTTTTCCAGGTTCCATCGCCAGATATTGTCAATTCTTCACAGTTTTCATCGCCTCGATTTTGAGCAGACGCTTCTTTTTCTTCAGCACAAGCTTTTCCGAAAAGTTTTTCGGTGGCCATTTGCGTGCATGAATGAATATTTTTGACGATCAAATCCTACGTAGCTTGCATCACAAAAGGTGGCATGTCCATCAATCCACAAAATTTCGCTGCACCTTTCAATCCTATTCCGAGAGTTCTCATCACAAATAAAAATCGTCTGTTTATCGCGTAAGAATGTTTGATGAAAGGACAAGAGTTTATGGCTCGAGGATCGCACTTATCACACAGAATGACGATTTTAAAACCGAGTCCTCGTTGTGCAGCCGTTTGAAATTGCACTTTTCCTTTGCAAGTTTTACACTGGACGTATTCACTTATCGCTGCGAAGACCGTTATAAAATTGAAAATGCGATATTCAATGGAGGAATCACGAGGAACTAAGATCTCCTTCTGATTTTTCAATTTTTTCGCGGATGTACTGAAGCTACTTTCATCGGCCTCGACTGTTTTTGGATTGTATGATTGTTTTCGCTTTTTCCCTCTTGAAATTTGCGTCTTGTCGGATAGTCTCCGTTGTCTGGTACACTTGTAAGGCATTTTTATTCGCAAAACTACGAAAACGGAGTAAAATTTGAACGCGCGACTTTACACTGTGGCAGAGCTGGTTCGACTGACAAAATTCCTTTCTTCGGTATAAGAAATGACCACGCTTAGCTCTCGCATATACCATGTATGCAAAAACAATGAAAAGGGTCATCTCAGGCACGCGGGCCACAACAACCGCTGCCGCTCGGGCCGTTCGGAGCGCGCTTACTTTGTAATGCTCCAAGCGTCCTTTCAAGTACGCATGTATCTCTACGAATATTTGCCGTATCGCTTTGAAAATTTCAGAGAATCTATTTGACTATATGTAGACTCCAAAAATGCAACAAAAAAAATCGATTTTTTGAAATTTGAAATTAATCATAAAATAGCATATAACTCCGACATTACTTGCTGGATTAATTTGAAATTTTCAGAGAATGTACTCAAATGTATGTACATTCTGAAAATGCCATAAAAAAAAAAATCGATTTTCTGAAATTTCCAACTGTATATAACCCCTTAACAGTAACAATAATATTAAGTATAAACGATAATGAATTGAATTATTAATAAAGAATACATAGAATAATATTTGTTATTATATGATTGATGTAATAATAAATATGATTATGGTTTATACTTTATTATTAATATGTAATAATGATTATTCATTATTTATTTATTATTAAAAATTATTTTTAATTGTCTATAAATAACTAAACATATTCGAAGTTGCAAAAATAAGCTTTATTGCTTAAAAAAAAAACACGTTTGTTTGTGAATTGAAATGAAAAAAATAGATTCAGATTTTTTGTCCAATCGGAGGAATCCACATCAGTTTTGATATTAAATATTACAATTTATTTGAATGAGAGCTATTCTGATGAAGACGGATTAGATCCTCAAAAATTTAACTAAAACGCATCATTTTTTATAATAATAATCTGGGCGAACCTGACATTTGATAATGCCCGTCTGGGTCCTCAATAAGTTTCCTCACTGAAGCCTTTTCTTGTAAACTCAACCAGCCCTGTTATTCCCCTTCTAGGGCCTTGTTTGGCTGTGCCGTGGAAATCCCTAGTAGGGAATCCATATTTTGGCCCTTACGGGCTCTAAATTTATTTCGGGCTGCCCGAATAATTTTCCACACGGGGAGCGTTTTTCTTGTGAAAAGTCAGCTGAGATCGCTTTAGTATCAGATATTTCCCGCGCAGATAAATTTAGTTCGGGACTCTCACCGGGACTCTCGCCGAGAGTCTTGCAACAGTCCTGCATAGACACGTTTCCGGGATTCGCAGATCAGCCTTCGATAGTCTCGTCGAGACTCTTTCCGATACTTTGCGGAACTCTTTCCGAGTACCGCCAAGACTCTTTCCAAGATTTTTCGTAATTCTTTTTGAGAGTTTCGGCGAGACTCTTTCCAATACTTTCTGAAACTTTTTTCGAGAATCTTCCCGAGACTCTATTTTATTTTTTTTCCGATTGTCCCACCAACTCTCTCTGATACTTTTGTAACTCTTGAAAAGAGTTACAAAAGGCGGCGTTGGTATCGACCCCATTGGTCCTTGAAAAAGGCCTATAGTCAGCGACTTGATAGTATCAGGTTAGCGCCTTACATACGTCCAGCAGCGCCTAAAACGCGCTAAAAGAAAAACTGTTTTTAGAAGAGATAGCAATAGAAATTAATAAAAATAATTTATACATTGATTATTAGTATTTAAACTTTATAAAAAATTTATTTATTTTTTTTTTTTAATTACAACATAAAAAATCACGTTTCCCGAAGCACTATGAAAAAAAAGTTGCTCCACGGTCTGCATCATTTCTTCTTGAAATGCTGATGGATCTGCAAAACGTAAAAAAAATTCTTGTAAAATAAAGTTGTAGTTATAGTCTGCCGAGCCGGATTTTTGAAATTCGAAAAATTTTGGCAATTTACGGCAGTTTAAAAAAAAGTGTGCATTTTGTGTCATAAATGTCACACTTTAATTATGTTTATAAAATTTTTTAATCACAACATCAAAAATCCGACTCAACAGACTATAGAGAAAACAATTTCGAATATTTAAAAAAAAAAGCATCAAAAAATATTATAAACTGTATGAGTTATCATGTGCTAGAAAAAGTAGTTTTGAGAAAAATGCATTTAAAGTTTCAAGTGCGTTTCGCTCGAGACATCTACCTGCGCGCATCAGACTCTCGTTGGGCAGTCACGTTTTCTATAATAACTTTCGATCTATGAGGAATTTGTACAATCGACTTACACAGAAATACGCCTAAAACTATAGAGAATAATAATCTGTAAAAAAAATCGATTTTTTGAAAATTCTGGACGTATGTAAGGCCTTAAAATTTCCGCCCGGGTTATGTAAAAATTAGACAGGTTACACACGGACACGAATAACAGGCGCTCTATGCCACCTACTGGCTAGATAAGCAAATTTGTGGCAGAGTTTCCAACTTGGCCCCAAAGATGGCGTTTGTTCGCGTCTGCGGATAATCTGCTTGATACTCACATAATCCAGTCGGGATTTCAACTCAATACTATTAGGTCCCTAAGAGCGGGCTGTTCCAACTTTTAGGTAGCTTATCTGGCGGTTAAAAGCATTAACTTGCAGACTTTTAACTACCAGATAGGCTTACCTAGAGGTTGGAACAACCAGCGCTAATTGGATTTTTTCCCCAGAGACCAAGGATGTCAACAACCAATGGTTGTTCTTACTCACACTGAAAATAAAATTTGTTGAAAAAGCCAATTATTTCGTTGAATATAGCGAACAAAATATTATTGGAATTACAACAAATTTTTTGATATTTCAACGGTATAGTTTGTTGGCAGTCCATTGAAATTGTTGAAATGACAAAGATTTTGTTGGTAATCCGATAATATTTTGTTCGCCGTATTCAACAAAATAATCTACCTTTTCAACAAAAAATTTTTCTCAGTGAAAAGCCTAAAAATTAAGTTTTTTTCTATCTATCATTATATAGACAATAAAGTATCTCGGAAAGATTCCCAAAAAAATCTCACCGAGAATCTCGGATAGATTTTTGACGATCTCCCAGAGGTTTCAGAGATTCTTTGAAATTTGGGAAAGAGTCTCGGTGAGACTCTCAAAAAGTGTTCCTTAAAGTATCGGAAAGAGTCTCGGCGAAACTATTGAAGAATGATCTGCGCGTCCCGGAAACGTGCCTATGCGGGACTGTTGCCAGACTATCGACGAGAGTCCCGGCAAAAGTCTCGCCGAGACTAATTTTTTCTGCGCAGATTATAGCAACATAACGAATGATGATGAATAAACGTTTCATTGAATGAAATTGTATAACTGCGGATGGCCGAACACGGACACATCAGGTTGCCTCTAATTTTATGGTAAGAAATGTAAGTATATTCGGATTAGTAGTTTCTGCTGGTCGAATTCCAGTCTAAAAATATTGTTTAACTTTGGAAATTATAGGACTTATATAGTGAAAGTTCTTATATATATACATATATAATTCACTGTCCTGGACGTTTTGTTCCCTTTGATGTAACCGGAAACTCTCTCACTCTGAGCTTTTCATCTTCGGTCTGCTACCTGTACCTTTCTCATGACCCGGCGTATCAAAGCGTGTTCCGTTACAGGGAAGTCAAAGGTTCATAAGGAAATAGGTAAGCAATTAGGAGCCTAATTTGTCGAGTGGTGACTGTACCCAAATTTCACCCGTATTTTCGATGGCTTTGAATCGCTCTTCCGTCCATTCCTATTTTTCTTTGTGATTTCAAGAATCACCCCACCCCTTGTACCCAGTACGCTCCTTCCGATACAATTGTCTCGCGATACCGTCGATTTTCATCGAAATTTGTCGATGTTATTTTAAGGATGCCCTTTGCTCAAGAATGCTGAAAGCCTAACAACCATTTCATAGTCCAGGTTTTAAAATTTGAGGAGTGCTGTAAAACTTCTCACCCCACACACTGGATGGCATCATCTCTAATATTTTGGAAACATCTGAGCTTAGCATTTTAGAATATGACCCTAATTATCTACCCCGTGAATTTTGTGAGATTTTTCCTAACATGTTAATTGGACGAAAAATGTGTCGGACACAAATGTCCACGTTAACCGGAATCGAGTGCCGAAAAAACGTTGACCGCGTAAAGGGTTAACAAGTACCAATTTGCAATTGCTTTACACTCAATTGAATTCAAGTGTAGGGATAATAAAATATATTTGTCTATGTCATTCTAGTTGCCAATGAAAATTCCGTGTCGTACAAACACGCTTTGATGTTTGAACCCATAGTGCACTTTTCTCTCGAATTGAATTATGCGGTGCAGTATTTAAAAAATTGTCAGTAGAAGGGAAATAAGGTTTAGCCATTAAAATGCAAAAGAGTCGTCGTCATTCTCGGCTCATATCAGAAGATAAATAAAAAAATTCACACACGTGCTCTCTACCGCTCATGTCCAACTGTACACTTCGTGTTTTTTTTCTCGCCCTCTGTCTCTTTTCGTCACTTTCTGTGTCTACTCCTTTTTTGCTTTCTTTCTTCCTGCACTACGCTAAATTCTCAATTCATCACGCACGAGTGCATGGCTCTAGTTTCGAGCAGCTCTTTCGAGTTTTCCCGTCTCTTGCCGTGAGAGTTGAGCTCGTCGACGGATTTTCCACTTCCGCACACACGAAATTCACATACGTACAGTGGACACGTACATGTCCCGGATGCTCTATGTACTTTAGCACTGGGTGCAGTAAATCCTCGTGTGCAATTCACCAGCGAGAAAATAAAGAAGTTTCATTTCAGTGACTCGCCCTCTTCATACTCACTCGTATCGCAGTTCTAGTAGACTAACATTGATACAAAAGTGTACATATCTATGGGTGTGTTCATCAACTGAATAAGAGAGAGTCGAGAGCAGTAGGTAAATATCTGAGTGGCATGATGTTTGGGATATATTCTTCTGTAGCACCCACGCTCGACGAGTGTCACAAAATACGTTAAAAGTAGATTCGTACAGTTTAGCTTTATAATGTTGAATCGTTACGTAGTTAAACCTCTGACTGATCAGCCAAAAGATAATTATTAGCTTAAAGAGGATTTTATACCTTTTGCAGAAAGAGAGGAGATTTCTGGGAATGTCTCCATGAATTCTTCATTTTTTCCTCCTTTCCTCTTTTTCTCCCCATCAGTCTGTCCTCACCTTCTTTTACGCCTGTTTGAAGATTTCTTTTCAATCCTCCTCTCTTGACTGACGAAAAAAGTTTCCACTTCCTGCGTTGTAAATGTTACTGACCAGTTCTGATTTGAGGACAAACTAGTTTCGCCTTTTTTGAATGAACTTGTTTATTTGAAGAAGAAACAAACCACTTTATCCTGCAATTGGGTTTTCTTAGTGTCGCATTTAATGTGATCCCTGCAATAGCATTACGAATGTCACAAAAGCCATGCATATATAACCTAATGAGGATGTACATAATGCCAGTACTTAAAAAATCAACGTAGAGACGATGTTAACAAATCAATTACAATTTAACGAGGTCCGATATATACTATTGTAATGCGTTCGTAATGAGAGAGAGGTACGGTAAAAAGTAGTACAAAGCAATTGGATAATAACAGCTAAAGTGAGCATTTGGATCAACGTTTCAGTATCAATTTAATCTTCCACAATAGAACTTCACAAATAGTAGAACTGAGCTGCTCAATTTTGTCTAAATGTATGTGGCTGAAGTTCAACATTTCTCAAGTGTGTAATTGTCACATATTTTATTTTTTTCTAACCCAACTTTTTCAAAACGAGTGTCCATTGGAATCTCATGTTGCCACTCTCTCTAACGATTATTTTTAGGTACGTCAATGTTTAGGACTTGTCATAAGAAGTACAAAGCAGATACCTCTGAAATTGGTAAAAACAAATCGATCTGTGTCATTAGCGATCTGTAACAATCGAAATTTTAGTTAAACCATTTACTTTAAAGCCAGGTCTTAATATAATTAAAATCTTATACGTTCACGGTATCGATAAGGCGACTTACACTCGTTTTCTAGTGTCACCAGGTGTTCTAAAGAACTTGGATTGTAGTAACTTACGCATAGTACATAGTTTACTTGTAAATAGTGACACTATACCTACCGACGTATTCGGCAAACAATCACTGTATAATAGCGATTGAATCTTCGTACTTCGTCCATTTGGACTTCCTAGTAGAACCATGTTGAGAGTGCCATTCTCTGTTTCGGATGGCATAACGATAAACACGTATTATAGTTGGCTATCACGTGTGCGGTAGTATCACATAATATAAATGGCCCAGTCCTGCTCAAATATAGTCGTACAATACACATGTGAATAGCCAGACTATAAAACAGTACTATGCCACCTTCCATATATCTACTTTCTATTTGCTGCAATGCTGCATTGCAGTTTCAACATTAAACTATTAGCAAATTCAAGGTATACCGATTATACATGAAAATATGACCGATATCTAAAGACGCGGCAGCATCTTGTGTGACGATACTGAAACATCAAAAGCGAAGGGACGCAGTACCAAAAACTTGAAATAATCTCCAGCGTTGACATACATCTCTTTGACGAAATACTACGTCACACGAATTCTGAGGACATTTGTTTGGGTATAATATCGTTGGGAATCAGAGGAATCTCGCAAACACTAATTTGCACTTCTTCAATATAGAATCGCGTAATGATCCTGAAAGAACGGCAAAACTTCCTCTGCTGATCCATGATAATAAAACTACACTCAATTAAGCATTTTATTTCTAGATCGCTCTCAATTCCTTTTAGGTGATTTTGTAGCTCGAAAGCGTACAGTTGGTTCGGAAACTATTTTTGTGGCATTGAGAGAATTCAAGGTTTCTTATTGGAAAGAACTTTGATCAGCTTTGGAGCATCTATTGGTCACTGCTTTATGAATTAGAGTACGGTTTTGTTCCATTAGCAAATGGTGTGCCTCAACATGGGTCATTCGGTTCGAAATTGTCCGCGCAATTCGGCATAATCTACTCCAACATCATAATTCATTAATTGCTAGTCATAGTGATCACCTACTCAGCAAAACAGTTTCAGTATAGTCAAGAAAATATTGTGTAACGGGTGTTATATTAGATACACCATTGAATCACAGGCTCCGGGCCTAGGGATAGACCGGGGCTAGTAGGCCAACTTTTTAGACTTTTGCTTGTAAAAAAGAAGGTAAACAACATTTAAAAGAACAAATCATTATTCTGAATAGAGGGTTTATTCCACTATCTCAGATGATTATTTCAGATTTTTTATGGTATACTGAGTAGGTGATTTAATCATCTTTCTGGAAATCTGTTCTTGAGTCAACTAACCCCAGTTGTGGGGTAAGTTGACTCGTGGTAAGGGGCAGGTTAAGTATAGTACGCATTTCACTGATATTAACAACAATTAGTGAAATAAGTAAAACAAAAGGCATGTTTACCAATATTTTATATTTGAGAAGGCAACAAATTTATATATAACAATTTATATGAAGCAATATGTAAAATTTGTGATGATAATTTTCTGTTATTTTCATCATGTAGATGGATGAGGTAGCATGGAGAACTGCTTGACTAGATAAAACTTACATCTTTTAGTGATGTAGTTAACACATATCGATGGCACGTATGAGCTCCCTTCATCTCATTTATATTTATGCCAGAAAAGCTACGATTCTGTGATAACAATTATTAGACATATTTGTTAGATTTTTCGTACATAAAGTTTTCAAAAATGATCTAAACTCTGTTTACTGTGTAACGACATCACTGAACTTCTTTGATCTTCTACCTTCGTTGAATCAATAATTCCAGACATGAAGGTCCATTATACTACATGCAATTAACTAAATTGTGGAGAAATATTCTTAGCAAAGAGGTAGTTTTGATGAAACTTTCACATCAATGAAGACGATTGTATTATCTAAACTATGATCGAGCTTGGGGACGGGTTGAAATTCCGAACTTTAAAAATCAGAACGCTCAAAATTCCGAATTTATTTATCTAGAACACAATACTCCTGGAAATTTGCAATTCCAAAATTTTGTAAACAGAATTATTGTATAACCGCAAATAAAAGTCCACTACGAAATTAAATGAGAATAATCATGGATCCGACCGATAAAACGTCAACATAAAAACATAGCACGTAAAACATGTATCAACTTCTCATAATCAGAGAGTCCATAGTTCCGAAAAAATGTAGAGTTATATATTCAAGATCCTGAATGGTGATAGTTTTTACAGAGAAAAGTTCCGAAAATAGAAATATCCGATAGGTGTAAACATCCTGATATTATATGTTTACAATAGAACGTGAAAGATGATCAATACTCAGAAAAAATTCTACCGAGAAAGATCAAATTTCCGAAAGAATAGTACTCTGAAAGATCGAAACTCCGAAAAAAATTTCCCCGAAGATCGAAACTGCGAAAATCCATGCGATACAGCAGTGGTGCTGCCATCTAAACGCGTCAGGCTTACATGCTATCTGCTTTATTATGAGTTTTCGGAATTTTGATCGTTCTGAACGTTCTATATCGGAATCTTACACTATCTAAACTTGAGTTTTCGCAAACTAGATGATCGAAAATATGATTTTTGGATTTCAAAACTTTCGGGAACCTGACGAATCTCTTATTAGCTTTTATTATATTTAAACTTTCTGATATAGTTCGTTTTCTAGAATAAAAATTTCGGTAATTTGTGGCATGTTTAATATTACATATTCGAAGTTTTGTGAGTCGAATTACTGGCCATTCAAATAAAGCGTTGATCTCAATCATACGATTTCTGAAAATTATCTCGTGTAAGAAATCACATTTGTATCCTTTTCCTATCGCTATTCGTACCGTTCTACATCATTTACAGTCAACTGTGTAGACTTTCGCTGGCATGATCCTTACGAAGCTTTCAGTTTCGGTACATTAAAATTAGGAATTTTAAACCGTCGGAGCATTTAAAGTTCGAAATTTCAAACCGGCCCCATCGAGCTGATTGTCGATATTAATCTGTAAACAAAATTTATCAACTATTTAGTGTGCAAAAAGGGCAAAATCCTATTGTGCATACTTTAGATAAAAGTTTACTGCATTTCCCCTTAAATTTTCATCCAAATCGGATGAACGGTTTTCGAGATTTCATCAATACCATTCCGAAAACCGTAAATCCGCATTTGATGCTATAACTTCATTGCTAATGGAATTATTTTCAAGATTCTTTCCAAATTAGCGCTGATGAAAATAAACGACTAACTCAACTAAAAAAATTCATTCCTCTACCATTATGTATTGTTTAGCAAATCAGTTTTGAAGATAAGCTTATTTTTCAGCCTTTCAAGTGAAGTCTACTCACTTAATGGCTTGCGCCGATGAAAGATAATTGTCAAAGAATTCCGGGTACTTGAGTAAGAGCATACGCTGGTTACAATTAAAGGCACGTCCATCAGCGGACTGGTAGTCTGAACCGTGCTTTTTTCTGATCTTGATTTCGCAAAAAAGATACTCGAAAAGATATTCGGAAAACTATATAAAAAATTGCTAATTTCTAGGAATCATATCGTCACTCTGAGGGTTTTTAGTAAAACCATAGTATTATAATGTTTTATTTGACAATGAGGGGAAAATGACTTTATTTTTGAATTTTCGCTCTAATTCGAAATGAAAAATACTATGTTCGCTATAAACTCTCGGAGCGATGATTTGGTATCCGGCAACTATAATAGGCGACTCGCAAATCTTCTTTCATTTGTGAGTTTTTCTTTTGCCTCTTTGATATTGTAGTATCCTTCGCAATCCAAAGATAAGAAAAAGATCTAGTGGTAGGAAAAGAAAGGAAAAGATGACTTGAATTTCCCAAAACGTATTATATCGAATGCAGTAAACTGCGGATCTTCTGCCCGATATCTCTGCACCCTTTATATTTTTTCACTCTTAGATAATTCTGTTATGAAGAAACCTTCCTGTGTTGTCTTAACTATATCGTATTATTCTCTTCGATCGATTTCTATTTCTTCAGTAGTAGCGACACTGGACTTAATACTTGAAAGTATTGAAATATGGGAATGAAAGTGGACAATCTCATGATCTATCCATGTTTTGTTTTGTATTTTAACTTTCAACTAATCTATTCTTTCAGAATAATGTACCACAATTGAATTGATCATTCGTAATAATTGAAGGAGTCAAGAACATTTCAATCGGAATTCTATTTTGATCAAACTTAAGTAATTACAGTCTGAAATAATGACGACAAATGATGACACACTGTTCTGCAGTTAATATTCTGTTGACATACTGAGTCCACTGTTTATTTAAACATGGTAAAATCGAAACTTTTCATTGCCATCAACGAAATTTGCGAAATCCTTGAATATTCACGATTATCATATATCATTAATGTTTGGTATACGGTACAACACGTTATCGGTAAACGTTTCACTGTCAGAGGTTCTGATCTCGACGTATACGGCAGGGCTTACATAGAAGTGTATTATGTGCCTCAATAAAGCGTAAGCGTTAAACCGCTTTAGTTATTACATTCGGTGAGATGGCTGACTATGGTATCTGTAGGCTGTCTGTACCCTGGCACGGAGGGGGGCCGCATCAGACGGGTCACGGCATTATCGTATCTGCCGAATGATGTTAACGAGGAGAGAACAGTATAAGCCGTTACCTGGTGGGATAAACACATCCCGGGGAAGACCAATCAATCCCCATTCCTAAAGCCTCTTGCGAAGTCTCACTCACTGTGTGCCCCACACTGGAATTCCATCAGTGAAACGGTGAATATTCAAAGGACTGAAGTAGAGTTACAGGCAGTTCTATCGTCCTATATACAACAGTAGCAAGGCTTTAACTGAAGCAAACTAATACAGTGGGATAGATGGAAAACGCGAGTAGAATCCGAGACTGCAATTCGGTCGGGAGTGAATTTTCCATCAACCACTATTCGAATGTCGAATTTTCGTTGAGTACGCAAACAGAGACAATGTATAGCATACTTTAAGATAGTGAATTCAATTTTGATATCTAAGTGGCTTGTGGGTGGTTTCAAACAAAATAGCGAATGTACTAATAGCCGTATAGGAATCTATCAATAGAGTGGTTACGTATGATCATATGAATTATACCAATTGTATATCCCAAATTTCTTGGAGTTTCATCAAACCAATAATTTCCGAACATCAACTGATAATATATTTCGCCTTTTTCTTATCATGACGAAAATTTGAAGAAATTTTGCTTGTCAAAGAATAAAACATATATGAAATATTACATGAGTAATAAGATTCGTAATTCTTACTGTAGACACCGAGACGTCTTCTGAGTGGAAACTTCACGTACCTTAATCTGGTCGTGAATTAAATGAATCACAAGTACTGCTTTAAGAACTGGATCTATTGAGGATGGTTGTGAGTGCATTTCACATCAATGAGCAGTGACACGAATCATAATTTTTGTCCTCTAAAAACAGGATACAAGTTGCTTAATAGAGCATCTTGTGGTTGATGTAAAAATGATTCAACTCGTTGTACTCATTATACTTCTGGCGCAAAATCTATATTTTGCCCACACTGTTGTGATGTATTCTCTGGTAAAAAGAGAGGTGAGAAAAGGGTATATATACATGCTACTCTAGCACCGAATTTTTGCTTTCTTCTTCACCTTTTGTCGTTGTTACTTTTAGCTATTGAAGAAACATCTACGTTTTTGTATATAACGGATTTCTGGCGCGTAGCATACATCTTTACACAGCTATTGTTCTTTTTTTCTTCTCATAACGCAAGACTTCTTTATCCGTCACGTTAGTTAGATATTCTCTTTCCCCCTCATTTTTATTGTCAGATAGTTTTAATCAATCCTAATGAGCTATATATATATACATATATATATTAGGGCGATGCAAATAAAATCAATATTTTTTTTGTTTGTGCAGAAGGGCGTTAGTACATATTAAAAAAGTAATTCTGCCAAAATTTGGGATCTCTAAAAAAATTTTTAGAGGTCGCTTAAACGACTTTTTATCTTTTTCCAATTCCGGCTAAAAATCATGAAGTAGTAATTTCGGTTTTTCGGTATTGCATCAAAAAATGTTAGTACTTAATGGAATAGTAATTCTACCAAAATTTGAGTACTTTAAATAATATTTCAGTGGTGGCGCAGCCAACTTTAAAATTTTTTCTTTTTCGATTTTGGCTGAAAAACATAGTGTAGATATGTCGATTTTCCAGTGTTGCAACAAAAAATGTTACCCCTTAATGAAAAAAGAAATTCTCCTAAAATTTGGGACATGATAAAAAAAATGAAGGTTACTCGAGCGACTTTTTGAATTTTTTTTATTATTCTGACTAAAAACATGATATTAATCTCGTTTCATGGAACAACTAAACAAACAGTGCATTAACCAATATGTATTTGGTCTTTAAGAGTAGCTCGATAAAAATAAAATGAGAAAAAAGTTTGAACAAACAATCAAAATGTTTCAAAAATAATAACTAAACAAAAAACAAGAAACTCATGGCCACAGCAAAAATATTAGTAAACTTCAAGAAGTCTAAAATAAAAATTGATTTAAAACAACAGAGATAAATAAACATACAAAATCATTCAACTGGTAAGCGTAACTCCTTCAAGATTCTATTTTTCTGGTCAATAATGTTAATTGATGGTAGGATAAGTAGTTTGCATGCATAAATTAAAAGAAATAAAGTTATAACAAAAAGTTGAATAATTGTATACGAAATATACAGGTAATGAAAAAAATTGACAAATTACAAAAAATTAACAAATATTATAATTATAAT
Source organism: Rhimphoctona megacephalus (assembly GCA_963989365.1). NCBI lineage: Eukaryota > Metazoa > Arthropoda > Insecta > Hymenoptera > Ichneumonidae > Rhimphoctona > Rhimphoctona megacephalus. The sequence continues at coordinate 27,001,257 of OZ022414.1, read as the reverse complement.
TGAATTAAGCTGTGGTCGGGAAACGTTTCTACGCTATTTGAATGAGAAATGGAGATTTTCCCCGACCACAGCTTAATTCGATTAGAATTATAATATTTGTTAATTTTCTGTCAGTTGTAAATTTTCTTCACCAATTGATCGTTACTGAAAAATATGAAAGTTGGTGGATCCGAACGATCGTTACCGATTCTTACATTTTTCGGTAATAATTAATCAGTGATAGAAGATTTCGAATGACACATTGTTTTTGGTAACGATGAATTTAAGTTTTGTGGACGATAAACGTTAAGTTTGGTGCACTCGTTAGTGCTCGTCGGTTTGAAAGAAAGTCATTAACGTTCTACGAAAATCACGAATAGACAAAAAAAAGTCCCGCTGTAAATAAACACGTCGGATATTCTATTATATCACATTGAAAACTTATTCTCAAAGACCAAATGCATATTGTTCAATGGACTATTTGTTTAGTTGTTCCATTAAAATAAATTAATATCATGTTTTTACTCAGAATAATGAATAAATTTCAAAAAACCGCTCGGGCGACCTCCAATTTTTTTTCCATATTCAATATTTTAGTAGAATATCTGCTTTCATCAAGGACTAACATCTTTTGTTGCAACACCGGAAAATGGACATATCTACGCGATGTTTTTCAGTCAGAATCGAAAAAGTAAAAATTTAAAGTCGGTGCGCACCACTAAAATATTTTTTAGAGGATTCAAATTTTGGTAGAATTACTATTTCATCAAGTACTAACATTTTTTGATGTGACACCGAAAAATCAAAATGATTATTTCATGATTTTCAGCCAGAATTGGAAAAAAATATTAAAAAGTCGTTTGCGCGATCTCTAAAAATTTTTTTGGAGAGTCCAAATTCTGGGAGAACTACCTTTTTATCATATACTAACAGCCTTCCTGTGCAAACAAAAAAAAATATAGATTTTATTTGCATCACCTTATATATATATATATGAGGCATTCCACGCCAAATCGGCCACTTTTGAAATTCGCATTTTTTATTGTTTTGATTTTTTTTCCTCTAATAGAGCTCATTGAAAGGAACTCGTCTGATTTTTTTTAAATTTTTATGTCAACACGTTGATCGGAAACGAATTTTAGAAAAATTTTCCGATTTTTTTCTTCAGATATCAATAACTAGCTCAAAAATGCAGTAAACCTAATGGATGAGGGGTTAAAATTTTAGTTTTAAAACGTACTTTCGTTTCAGAATATGCAGTAAACTATCAAAACATTACATGAGTCCATTTTTTCAATTCTAAACATGAAATGTTTTTTTCCACACAGTTAGCCTCCTTCGATTTTACTGTTAATTTTTTATAAAAAACTATTATTTTTTTGAGAAATTTTAAGCTTAGTATGATCGTGGGAAAATCGTCCGTTGTATATTTTTATAATTAAAATATAGATTTTTTTTACAATTAATTATCTATAACTCCCTGAAAAATCGAACAAAGCGAATCGTCTAGGGGGTCAAAATTTTTGTTCTGAAATGTACTTTTCTTTAAAAATATGTGAAAAATTATTCCAAGTTTACATCACCTAGCTTTTCCAATTCTAAGATGAAATAACCTTTTTCATAGCGATTGTACTAATTAATTTGTTTCTTCAATGTTTGTACGAAAGCAAGATTCATTTAATGAATTTTAAGCTGAGTAGGAACGTGAGGAAATAGATAGTACTATTTTTCAAATTGTCAATGTTATTAAAGATTTTTGTTGTTGATTAAACTAATATTTCCCCACAATTATACTAGTCTTAAAATGCATTCAATGAATAGTAGTTTCCTATAAAAATTTAACAGCACAATCAAAAGAGACTAACACTGCGGGAAAAAACATTTCTTGCTTGTAATTAAAAAATTGATTTATGTAATCTTTAAATAATTGTTGATATATTTTTAAATGAAAGCACCTGTTAAAACGAAAAATTTGACTCCCTTATCCATTTGGTTTGTATGATTTTTCAGGGATTTGTGCATGATTAATAGTAAAAAAAATTCACAATTTAATTATAAAAAATACAACGAACGATTTTCCCGTCATCAAACTAGGCTTAAAAATCATTAAAAAAATGATAGTTTTTAATAAAAATTCAAGAGCAAAATCGAAGGGGGTTAACACTATGGAAAATAATATTTTTCGCTTAGAATTTGAAAAATTGTTGTATTTAATAGTTTGATGAATTCCTACATATTCTTATACGAAAGTACGTTTTAAAACTAAAATTTTGACCTCTCATCCATTCGGTTTACTACATTTTTGAGAAAGTTATTATATTTGAAGAAAAAAATCGGAAAATTTCTAAAAAAAATCGTTTCCGATGAACGTGTTAAGATAAAAATTAAAAAAAAATCATATGAGTTGCTTTCAATGAGTTCTATTAGAGAAAAAAAAATCAACACAATAAAAAATGCGAAATTCAAAAGTGGCCGATTTGGCGCGGAATGCCCCATATACATATATAACTCATCCGAACGAATATAACACGCATATCATAAAGCTTTAGAGCTTCATTGCACGCTTTGCATCTCACGAATATCCTCATTACGTGCCAACCGACTTTTCATCACTCGCCTTTCTTGCCTTTCATGCTGGCTTCCGTTTTCCCCCTTTTCTTTCCTTTTGACGATTTTTCCTTCCAAAGAGATGTGGCGGCTATATCCCACTTTTTCCGTTTCTCGTTCTGCTATGATGCCTCAGCTAAGTTCGCTACTTGTTTGCGTCATTCACTCCAGCCCACTGAGATAATGAAACGCCTACTGATTTCTTCCTTGTGTAAATACATAGGACATCCTCTTGATGTATTGAGATTCAGAGCTTCATAACCACATATAAACAATCGCAGAGATTGTACCATTATGGTAAATGAATGGTAGATGTTCAGCACGGAATTAAAAAGAGAAACAGAGGAAATAATAATAAACGAGTAAAATATACACCGGGAAAGATCGAACTGCTAATGGCAAGGAATGTTCTGAGTTGGAAAATAACGAGATTCCTAATCATGGAGGAAGTGAAACCGCAAAAATTTTGAGGTCTTTAATGGATAATGTGAAGAAGGAGTAATTCACAAATCTGATTGGGAAACGTGGAAAATTAATGGGTGAGTGCATGTTCCGAACGCAAACGGTTTCCACTCAACTTTGAGTCTTTTTTTCACATTACTTTTCTATAGGGGAAAGCTTTTCACCGGTCTCACAGATCTGTACTTACATGCTCTTCAATAAGGTATCCGTTCGTTGACGAAAAGCCTCGGCTTTTGTCTCTTCCAGCTCTTTTCCCTTTTCTCTCCATATCATCCTGGTATGCAATTAAAAAGGGCTGTGACGTTCAAGTGATTCAAAAAACTCAGTCACCAAGGGCCGTACTATGTATGTGGTGTCTTTTACATAATACACTAATGACTAATCAGTATAACTTGACTTCAGATGAATATTTACTCGTTTGTATTTATCTCCTTTCTCTACATCACCCGTTATTTACCTTTGCACCTATTCGTTATTCAATTTTTTCATAAAACCGTTTTTGAAAATCAATGAGAAAGGGAATAATATTGTTAACAATGCCTTCAATAATTTTGTCCAATAATGATTACATTATAAGCCTTACAGACCATGATACTTCGATCGATAAAACAAAAGTTAAAAGTTTATTTGATTTGATCAGTCTATCATTGGGGCTGTAACTAATTGCGAACGTCATTAATTAAATTTCATGTATTACTAGATTGATTCAAATCAAACTTTTTTATGTATGCGTGAAGGAAGGCTTATTTGATGATAGCTTTTCGGCTATAGAGCTTTTACCCAGACTCCACCATGATAATTCGTCTCTCATCGTCTACTCCCTGATTTACCACGTTTGATTAATGATGAATTACCGATGATACGATTGTTCAAATCTCCAACGCTGTTCGCTCGTACCGTTCAATTGTGTTGATCTAAACCGTAGTTTTGATCATTGTAGATGCGATGAGGGTTGTGTTGCATGTATGCATAGCTCCATTTGTGTTTTGCCTCGATTCGCAGGTGTGTCATGAACCGTCCGCAAAAAGCGATGCAGGCTCTCCGCAAATGTACAAAGGAACTCTCTATACAATGTTAGGTTTGTTTGATTGACATCCAATAGCAGTGTTGACGTTGGCCGATAAAAAAAATCAACAAATGACTATAAAGCCATAATATACGTTTTTCACCACACCTCCGCGAAGAATTTTATTTTCTGCCTTGCCAATATCGAATTTTCTATAGAAGTGTGGAGAAAAATAGTAAACGCAACACGGGAGGGGAGAAGGCATCTCAAAATGCGTGCATGCCACCCGAGCTGAAGAGGAGGATGGCAATTTCGTACGCGGTTTGAAATAATCCACTTTCCCTCTTTAATTGTGTAATATATTATACTATTTATAATCATCCTGATGGTATATTTTAGTATACGAAAAGAGATAAATTTGGTGATGTGAACTAAATTTAAGAATCAACTAGCAGCTAGAATCCATTACAATTTCTCATTGCATAAATTTACTAAATAACTCATCATCAAATTCTAAAAACCTATTTGCAGTCTATAAATACCTGAAATAATTCATCGGAAAATAATCATAGAAAAGTTTGTGTTAAGAGCTTATCGTCTAAAAAAAAAAATATTTTCTTTCATAAACTAGTATAAATTTTTAATAATAACTTGCAACAATGTAATTAAATAATTTTTCAATTCCGAGTGCACGATTGGTTGAAATAATCATATTCAATAAATTAATTCAGTAAATAAATTTGTTCGTGACAAAAAAAATTTATCTTTTCAAAAAACGTATCTCATTTTACCTCTCCGTACTATGTTGTCCTCTGGCCTCCTCTTTATATTGAAGTTATTCGATCATTGCATCCAAAATATTTCTGCACGAAATTCTCAAGAATGAAAAAGAATGCTGCTAGTGTTCCATAACTTCACGTCTTGTTGACCGATATCCACAGTTCGCCACTCTCCTGAGACTTCCCATAAACCATTCTCGACTACCGCAACACTCGAAGCGACCCACTGAAAACTCTCGAGATCGAATGACATATGTATGTATATATATATATGTGTGTGTGTGTGTGTATGCATGTATGTATGCATTGTTATACTTATATAT
>OZ022414.1:26804424-26995901 GCA_963989365.1 Rhimphoctona megacephalus | reverse complement strand
ATTCACGATATAATGCTGGTTTATAAACGATGAAAAGTTCTAAATCTCCGATATTCCTTTCGATATATCAATTTTCCACGGACGGAGCGAACAAGGTCTGGCAGAATACGCATTACTCTTGCTCTGTAAGTAACAACGATACCCCGCTACAATATATTGCAAATACCAGAATATCTTCAATAAAGAAGGGCCCACGATGATATATTTATTTCTGAAATTCTCGATGTAAAAACAGAGCCGGTAAAGGCGATACGAAATATACCGACCACGACGATAAGGAGGCTCGTAAACTTTGTTACATTGGTAGCAACGTTTACGAGCCTCTGCTCGTCGCTCCATCTATTCAATGGGTTGAAGCAACCAAACGGTTTTCAGAGCAGTTTGACACATTTCCGAATTGCTAATTGACGCTCTTTGGTTTAGCCGAGCCCTCTGACGTAATATTTTTCTTCAAAAATGGATTGACCAATTAAGGAATAGTTATGATCAAGTCAACATCGTTTAGTAAGAATTTAACAAAAACAGGTGCCATCATGCGAATCAAAACACTTCTGTAAATAAAAAATTGTAAATATAACTACACTTTACTCAGTTTCTTTTTTACATTGGTCAAATCAAAGTCAAGGTCTTCATGGTCAAGTGAATATTTTTTTTGAAGATTACTACATTATTCGGATTATTGAGAAGAACCCACCCACATCGCTGTAGTACCTTTTCCTTATTTCACTAACTTCCATGTTTTTATCTATGCCGATACAGTCGGTTATATTTTTACTGAATTGTTAGTTTATTAACATCACTGTGGCTAACCCAGAAAAACAGTCTTTTGCGCAATGGTCGATGCACGAGCTTGTATATGGATGAACGGCCACCCATCAGAGTATAGATTTCGCCCGTAGCTGCTTAACTCGGGAAATTATCGAAGCCACACACCGACGGCGCACCAAGCAATATAGATAATTAAGATTATGTAATTTAAGAGAATAAATTAACATAATTCAGATAAATCTGATTGAATCATTCAGTGGAAATTTTCAAACGGGAGAAACCAGTTTAGGATGCCGAAATTTTGGTTTTTTTCGTGAATTTCTTTTATCAGGGAAGGAATAATCAGATTTTGTTTAAACTTGGAGGATATTTTATTCATGTTTTGAAGTACACTTTGTAGTTTTTCAAGTCATTTCCGCCGAAAATAGTGGAGTTAGAAGCTGCTGTCCATGGACGACTTTTTTTCAACTGGTGGGCATTCTAGCTCAAAAAGTTATTGACCAATCGTTCTGAAAATTTGTGTGAATATTCTTTATTCAATTACAATCTATATAAACCTAACTTTGGGATGATATTATTATTAAAAATATTTTTTTTAATGCAAAAAGTGAAAAAACTTGGTATAAAAACATGACATTGTGTTCAAACACCTCAAAAACATGCAATCTTCAACTTTTTTGATCACAATTAGGTTCATATCCTTAGGAAATATGTTGTTAACGAAAAAAGAAAATTGTAATGATTACAGATAAAAATTGTGACTTCAGGAATGCCCACCAGCAAAAAACTTGGATGGCGATCGTCCATGGACATCAGTTTCTAACTCCACTATTTCCGGCGGAAATGTCTTGAAAAAATTACAAAGTATACTTCAAAACATGAATAAAATATTCTCCAAGTTTAAACAAATTCTGATTGTTCCTTCCCTGTTAAAAGAATTCACGAAAAACACCAAAATTTCGGCCTCCTAAACTGGTTTCTCCCGTTAGAAAGATTTATTTCACAGAATTAGAATTCTTGAATGGTGAACATTATTAAGCTCAATGGGCAGCTATGGACCTTTGGTTACTGTGCTGTTAACTCTAAATGCGTTTTCCTTAAGGACTTATGCCTAAGTAGATGAGCAAAAGAGAGGTCATATATGGATGTTTTCTCGCTGAAAACAATTGCTTTATTTGAAAAAAAAAAAAAACTTTTAAAAAGCTCATGTACTTTCGTATGTATGTGAATTTTTTTATCAAAATTTATCCACAATAAATATCGTTAACGGGCGTCAGGGTAAGCCCTATTTTTAAAAATGTCTTTTCCAGTGTTCACCATTTTGGATTGACAAGTCATCCGAAACAAAAATAGGCATCGAATTCCTATTTAATAATAAATAACAGAGTTAGCTACGAGCCAGAAAAAAAATTTGCCAAATGACTGTTTGAAATTTGACATCATTTTTTGACCTAATCTTTGAAGTTTACAATTCATTTTTTATACATTTGTATGAATCTTTTTCGAAATGTCTAATCGTAGCTAACTAAACAAAGCATCCAAGAATATCGTGCCCAAATTGGAAGAAGATCTATCGATTCGTTTTCAAGATATCGTGAACACCGGTTTTGACAATCATGTTTCAAGAAAAGCGCTTTTACAGTTTGGGAACAGATTTGGAGTATCATTAATGATATAACTCGAAAACGGCTCATCTTACGAATAAAATGCAACAGACAAAAAGTTTTATCTTGACGAGAAATTATGAATAATGATGAACAATTTTTTTTTGTTAATTAACAATGAAATGATTAAAAAAACAATTTTTTAATTTTTCCTTTATTCGTCGATTCCTCCGCCTCGCTTCAGTGAAACCTCCGTAACTTCTACAATTTTTCAAATTTTTTAATAATATTTTAACATAATATTCTCAGAACTATTTATATACTTTCAAAAAATGCAAAAAAATCGATTTTCACAAAATTCTACTCAGGTGTTAAGTCCTCATAAAAGTTTGTTCGCGGCTAGTTCGCCACATAAAAAAAAAGTATTTTATCCATCGGCTTGAACGTTCGACTGTATGTTGAAAAAGGTATTTTTTACATTGAAATTGAAGTTTGATTTGCTGCTTTATCAGCAATTTTTTTAAAGTTTTATCCCAGTCATATACTTACATTATATTTATTCAAACGGAACGTTATTGGATTTTTTGATATCAGACTATCTGAACAGCAATATTCCAGCTACCCATCAAAAATATTTTGCAGAGTTATATTAAACGGATTTATAGATGATGTGATTGAACAAGAAATATTATAAAATTGTTGTGATTCAATAAAAGTATGTCAATAACACGAAAAGTTTAATTAAAAACGTCACATACACGGAGAGAATTTTACGCGATAAATTACTATGTTCACATTGCGGTGTGGAACCATGTCGCCATTTCTGAGTAAAATTGACTATGTTTTGAATAGAAAAACATAGTAAATTTCTTCACAACGATCGACATGATACCACACCGCAATGTGAACATAGTAATTTATCGTATAAAATTCTCTCTGTGTAAAAAAAGGAACATTTCTGAAAGTTCTGTACTAATAATCTTCACCACTCCCGTAAATATTTATATGCGATGATAGAACCGTAGACATATATACGAATGTGGGAAAGTATGTTGTGGGGTAAAAAAGCGAATGCGACTCATGGAGGGTTAATAGCAAAGAGATTTGACGATAGGACCGTCGAAAACAGAATGAGAGAGCGAGTTTAATAGCAATTTCCGAAGGCTTAACAATCACTTATGAGGAAAGTAAGGGGAGTTCTCATGAGTGGAGGTGACAACGCTAGAGAGAGAGAGAGAGAAGGGGATAGAAGCAGGAAGGATAGTCTAAAGCCGTAAGGTCGTCAAAACGTGTTCTCGGGCCCATGATGATCTCGCCTAATCAAGGATCGACCGCAGTAATCACTAGTTCCGTCTGACCAATGTCGGGCGTATCCACCGGGCAATGGCAAAGTTGCGAAGGGAGCTTTCACTGATGCTCCTGGTCACCCTTGCTGGCTTGGGGGTGATGAGGACCAACCACAATTCAATCTCTCTCTCTCTCTCTCTCTCTCTCTCTCTCTCTCTCTCTCTCTCTCTCTTCTCTCCCTCTGCGTCCGAGCTATACGTAACAGCGTGGAATACCGGCCAGTGGCACGTGCTAAGTTGTGTCAGTGCAACATCGGTTGTATCCCGTAACAATGTTCGATCGAATCCGCTGTTTCTCTTCCTCAGCTTAGTTCCTCTTATATACATATATCTTATTCATCCTCCCCATCGACTTGCCATTGCAAGCATGCGAACGCCTCAGGAATATTCTCTCTCTCTATCTCTCGATCTCACTCTCCCTCTCCTCCAGTAACAAGCGTCAAGTTACCAAGCGTACTATTATAGAAATAATTGTTCAAACTGTTCATCCGAGAGAGCCAGCTCGAAACACTATCTCTAATTTCCCTGTGAATTAATGAATCATAATTGATCCGGTCGAATTCACACGAATGTATAAATATATTACACAGTGGTCATACAATCGTTATCCTTATTATATATAATGATGGTTTTTAACGGCTTAATAAAATCAGTGGAGTAAGGGGTGTGAAAGCGAATAATTAATTTCCGATCCGCGTATAGGTATGCATTGTCGGATATGGAGATGTTACCGATCATATTGGCAAATAACGAAAATGAATAATACATGTTTGAAATATGTTCAAACATGTTGGATGTGTGCGATTAATATACTTCGTCATATTTACACCAATCGATAGCATATATGCGTTGGTCATCTATTCTCTTTTAGGAGAATGGTGGTTCGCTCTTGCTGGTATGTAGAAAACGAAAGCGCCGAAGACCAATTCGAGATTTGCTTGCAAATAGTATACGGAAGTTGTGATGTGATGTGACTATTCTAGGATGTTGTGGAAGAGAGACTGAGAGACGCGGTGGTAGCGAAGATAAATCGAGCGATACATATATATATATATTGCAAAGGTACCGGTGTGGAGGGGAGTGACCAATATCTATCGGCACCAGTAGCAGAGTCAGAACAAAGTTATGGTGGTTTGGAACGCATCGAACCTCCGTATAGTACTATATCTATTCATCCAGATATAAAGGACTGTCTCCATTTGAAATAGATTATTATCGTTGTTGGTATTATTCTAGCGAAATTTTGATTCATAAAATGTATATAAACTATGCAAATAAAACTCGCTCTCTTCGTGCATCATCTATATTTTCGATATACTGAGAAGAATATTATTATACGGAGTCGGTACCAACCTAATTTCCATCGACAAAAAAACAATGTTTTAAACAAAATATAATAGATGTATATTCTTCGAATAAACAGTCATGTTGACAAAAATAAAGTCAAGACTTATGGGATGTACAAAGCTACAAATAAATTAAAAAAAAATCAATCACCCGTTTTTTTCTCTCTATGATTAACGGATCAAAAGTTTTGTAAAAAATTTATTTCATCGCCCAATTTTAAAATGTGACTATAATTTAATGATTCTTCGGGGGTTTGTAACCAATCGCCCCCGTGACTGTTATTTCCACGGCCCAGGGTCCTTCTCTTTTTAGGTCCCCACCTCTTTCTAAGTATCCCCCCCCCCCCCCCCCCTCCTGTGCTGACTTATCCCCGACAATATCGCATTTGCCGGGGGTGAAGAGAAACTGCAGAAAACCTTGTCGATACAGCCGGTACCTGACTAATCTCCTCGGGTGGCAATGCGAGCACGCTGAAGCACGGCCACCAGAGGTACTCAGGTAGGCACCTCCTCAGCTATGATGTAATGAGCCAGCCAGTGGGGATTCGAAAGCAGACAGTACTGCCGTACAGTTGTCTTTCGTGCTCCGTAGTTCAAATCGCTGCAGTCGTTATAAAGAAAAATTTTTAACAACTTTCTGTGAGCATTCAACAATGTTAATAATAAATACATACTGTCTACTGAAATAAATCTTTTATTAAAACTATAGAAGAGAGCCATTAAGAAATAATTAATAATAATTAAAAAAAAAAAATTTAAAAAGAGATAAAAAAAATCAATGTAATAACAGAAGAAAAAAAATAAAAATAAAAATTCATTAAATCATCATATAAATCAAAACACCTTGGGCAAATCTCTACGCCTGGGAACCCTCATCCACAGAAAACCCATCCCCACAGCTGGATTTTCGGGTGAGCTCTTTCTAGTCTTTTCGGTTGAGTCATTAATACGAACCTATAACAAAAAAAAATTAATTAAAAATATTTTACGTTAATTGTATTATAAAAATAATAGTGTGTTCTTATTAATTTTTCACATATAAATCTGGGATACTATTACATGCGTGTATGTAAGTTATAAGTTTTGATCTTGTGGGCTGCACACACGATTGAATTACGTTATACATATTAAAGTATTAAGATCGATAGTACATTCAAAAAAAGAAGAGAAACGATAAATACGTGCTTGTATACTGGAATATACCTTTTTATACGTATCTATTTGTTCGTATTCATAATCATATGATAATAATACTTTTCAAATAATTGTGTCTGATCTCTCTGGATCCTCTCCTATTATCGAAAATAAGGTATATCGTTAGACTCTTGGTTTGTCCTTTATTTAGGAAGGTATAGAGTTGTAGATGCACTGTAAAAAATTTCCGTATGAAAATTAATACACATGTACAGGAAGTTTTTACGCGGATACCGTACATGAAAATTCAGATACGCTGAGGAAAATTGAGAGACGCGGTATTTTAATGAAACGAGCACTGTTTAGTAAAATTAATATACTTGTGTATTTGAAAAATCATATATATGTAAGAAATGTTGACTTTGTGCATATTAAAAACACGAAACATCAACTAATATTACTATACAGGTATATTAAAGTTCATGTTACCAGCATAGTAATTTTCAGATTCAAGATACTAAATTTCAGGCACCGTATAACGTTTTCGCATTACATATGTCTACGATATTTCTAGAAATTGTATCATAAAATTTGGTGATCCTTTTTGAATATTAATATACGAATGAATATTAAATAAATTCAGCTATTATGAGTTTTTACGGGGAATACATTAATTGATGTACTATTGTGTTCGATTTTTTAAAGTTGAAGGTCGAAATCATGCAGACATCTCAAGAAATTAATTAGAGTGACTTATCACCACTTGATGCCGTGGCAATCAAGTCGAGCAATTATCACCGTAAAAATTTTTATTATAATCTTAACACCTTGTGTTAAGTTTGGTGTTTACCATTTTCATGTTTTACACAATTTTCTTAGATTCAAGCGACTTGTATATATCCTCGTCCGAAGCACGTGCCTCCTATGAGAAAGTCGATACTCTGCGCCACACGGTGGCCAGAGCGCGAAGCACGGTGCCCACAGAGCGTTACGAATTTCCTACACTTGTGTATTAATTTTAATATTGAGATTCTTATAATTAATACATAGGCAAATGAATTTTAATACACGGATTTTTTTTTATACTGCAGGGTATATTAATTTTCATTCCCATTTTTGTACCGTATTTTTAAGAGATAGAGTTAGGATGGGAAATAACATGTATCGTATTATTAACATTCATGTGTATCTTATTTTTCAGTCAACTGTCAAGAAAAGTGAAGATCATACTGTAATTTTAATACATTGTTGATAGTAGATGAATTCATATACATTTGTATTAATTATCAATCAAACATATGATTTATTTCAATTCATGTCCACAAAATTTTCAGATTTCATATGAATATTCAATGTTATGCATCTTAAATTCCACATCAGTAACCAAAATTTATGTTCATATTTCAATTTTGGCATACGAGTGCAATAATTTTCATTTCATACACCCGGTTTGTAAATTTCATTTACCGTCGTATTGTAAAAGTATTGTAAATTTCATATATTTTTTAACAGTGTGGAATAAGACGTCCTTTAATTTACTCTGTATGAATAATCTACGTTCAGATGAATATGCATCGATCGAAAAATTTTTACGAATCCTTTGTTTTCTAACATAATCTAATTGTATATACTGTATATAATAAAAACTAATAAAATAAGTAAGAAGAAAAAAGATAATAATTAGACATGGAATAATATAGTCAAACAAAGAATAAAGTAACAAATAATTATTTGAATATGGAAATAGATTGGTAAATTGTAAAGCAATTTATCCCCGTGAGCTCTATTCAGGGCTTCACGAAACCCTTCCCTTATATATTTTAAGCCAGAGGATTCAAATTATTGTAATGGTCCAGTATTCCATCTAAATAGACAATTCACAAAAGAGAGAATATAGGTGGTCGTAGCGCAGTGGTTAGCGCTCCCGACTCAGACTCCGAGGACCCGAGATCGAGCCCACTCGGCTTACTTTTATTTTCTCTCATCGTCACTGGACCGTTCCTCACGCTCTCTGCCGTACCGACGGGTTCGACCATTACATTGGTGTCAGAAGTTTCCGAACCGATAACACGTTTATACAAATCTACGAAAAAGCCCACAGCGGCACAAACTAAAGCCCATAGACGGCACAAACTAAAAAGCCCACAGCGGCAAAATCTACGAAAAAATAAGTGACGTTAATCGACGAGGACGTCGAATTCGGAGAGGGGGTGTGTGACGGTCCAGAATTCTATCTAAATAGACGATTCACAAGAGAGAGAATATAGGTGGACGTAGCACAGTGGTTAGCGCTCCCGACTCAGACTCCGAGAATCCCGCGATCGAGCCCACTCGGCTCACCTTTATTTTCTCTCATCGTCACTGGACCGTTCCTCACGCTCTTTGCCGTACCGACGGGTTCGACCATTACATTATAATAATCAAAAATACTATATCGAAAAACTAGTTTCAAAGTAAACAGTTACATTAATGAGTTTCCAAGCGTGATAATCAAAAACAACGCAGTGATAGATGATTCGGTTTATCAACCAATTAAGAATCACCTCGTACTATCACACAGCAACAGTGATAAAAATATCGGCACCTGTACACAAGTCGACACTTATACACAAAAAAAAACAAAGAATACTTGGTGTGAGGAATACTCCTAATACCCCATCGGAGTCAGTAAAAAGGCAATTTAGGATTTCCTCAAAGGATCTGCCTGAGATCATCCAGAATTACCTCCCTGAATTTATCCAAAGTGGGTCCAGAGGAGTGAATCAGAGTCCTCAGTTCCAACAGAGCAACGAAGAGGAGTCTTCCGACGAAGCTATGTCTGAAAGATGTTCAATTGATCCCAATCCCCAAATTCTGAACATTCAAGATATTGTCTGCTCAGAAATTTCAAGAATTATGAAATCGTACAATACGATACTTTTCGAGACGATCAACTGTAAATTTCCTGAGTTCAGGGAAATGATTCAATGCATAATTGCTACGGGGGAGCAATTCCTGGATTCCTTATAACATAAATGAGCACAGGAAAAATCAACTCCAAATCGGCCTATGGAACTGCGGGAGCGTATTACATAAATTAAATGACCTCCAAAATTTTATCTCTAACTTAAATATTTTATGCCTTCAGGAGACATGACTCCAGGGAAAAAAATTCGTTTTCAATTTCAATGTTTAACATTCATATAATGTCAGTTAGTTCGACAAAAGGTTCCACTTATTGCAGATTAGCAGGTCCATTCAAGACCGCGTCTTGGTTCCACCGTGGATATACGAGCAGGAGCTATATTAGCATGATAAACCGGATTAAAACCGGGCATACTTCAACACCTGCTCACCTTTTTAGAAAGGGCATAGTCGAGGATAAAAGTTGCGCATGTGGTTATTATTCTTGTACCCTGAACCATTTATTCTGACACTGTTATCTGCTTCACGAAGCTAGAAACAAAATGAATCCAGTCCTTCGTAGACTTAAAGTAAACTTAGGAGAAGATCTTACCAAATTGTTTTTAACAGATATAGCGTTAACACTCTTATTCCAATCTGCGATTTCTTTATAAACAACAATATTCCCTTGAATGTGGTGATATGTAGGCTGACGATAATATAAATAAATATAAATAAATAAAAATATATACAAAACCCAAAACTATCAATTTTATACCGAGAATTTGCATGGCTCAACTCAGCGCACAGGCGTGTAGTTCGTCCTAGTGTTAAAAAATTAGAACTCGTAAAGGATCAAAGTATAAAAAGGAAATAAATATCACAAAAAAGAAAAAAATAAAGGGATGCGTAATAAGCCTAATAAGAAAGGAGAAAAAAACAATGAACAAAAATAAAAAAGGATATATAAAGTAAAAGTATAAAGGAAAATTTAGGCTGGATGCGAGCTCACTTCAATAACGCTCCAAACTTCCCGCCAACCTACGAGTTGTACCAACCTAACCTCTCCTCTCAATCTAAATTATAATAAAAACAAGTAAAAACTAAAGTTAAATCAACTATCCAATCATTGTGGCATATTCCCCAATGCAGGGAGATAGCCAAAAAGGAGAAGAAGAGCCAGCCAGTGCATGGCTAGAGGGCCACCATCCGCACGATAAGAATCGTCCATGGGAGGCCACCAAAACCGTACACCGACCGCTTATGTATCACAGGGAGGTGTTTCAGCCATGGATTTATGAAGATAGAATCCGAACCACCCGGGTTTGCAGCAGAAACACTTGAAAATTTTTTCAAATTTTCATTGCTGTTTTAGCTGGGATTCGAACCCGGAACCTACGGCGTCCGAGCGCGAGCCCTTATCAACCGGACCAACCACTCTCTCATTAATTTAATGATTCGTGATTTTGCCCCTTTGGATGGCGCACAATAAATGATTTCATTCCAATCGAATGAACATAAGTTTAATGAAATAGAGTAAAATACCCGGTCGCGCGCCATGCACCAGTAGTCGGCCTTGTATGAGTGGGAAGAGGCCGACTACGGAAGAGTGTGGGAGAGTCTTCCGCACTTCTGGCCGATTACTGATGCATAACTGATGACTGGGTACTTCATCCTACATTGAATATTCATTATCAATGCTTAAGTCGTAAATAACAACCTACAAATGCGTATATGTTGGATTAAAAAAAGTGGAACTCTGAATTAAGAGAATCTTTGCAAAATATATAGAAATAGATTGTTTTGTGGTCACTTCGATTCGTATAGATATCTGTAGAACGAAAAGATGAACGAAAAGAAAGTCTTTCTGTCTAGATGTAATTAAGATACTTCTAGCAGCGATTTTAACTGTCTTGTTGAATAAAAAGGGAAAATCGATTTCATTTTTTTTCAGTTCACTGTTAAACGTTTCGATCTCAACCGTTACATCGTTCTCGATCTAATCTCTCTCTCTCTCTCCCCCCCCACCCTCTCCCCTCCCCCACCCCTCCCGCCGCTCCCTCCCTTCCCGCCTCCCCTCTCCCTCTCCCACCCTCTCTCCCTCTCTCTCTCTCTCTCTCTCTCTGTCTGTCTGTCTTTTTCTGACTTTTCCAATCGGTTTTGCTATTTTACATATTCGAACTTTGTAAATGAAAAAGTATTTAAAATTTTTAATAAAAGATAATGGGACTTAAACATGAAAAGGGCATATGGGGAATAAAAGAGGAAACAAAACGACAAAAAGTAAAATGAATGTAGGTTATACATGTCGACGCGATACGTCCGTTTTCTGAATGTAGGAAAAACAGAAACAACCATCGTGCTCCAACCGAAAAAAATTTCTACTTTGTTGACCGCGCAAAAAAGACAGAATAAAAGGATAAACAGCATGGGAGAATAAACACTCCTGCGAGCAATTAGATTTGTCTGAATGGTTCGTATGGAACCCGCGGGCGCGTTGAAGAATGAAAAATAGATAATTAAATGCTCGTGTGGGTATAGCTCTTTCTCTCTCTCGAGAAAAACTAGGCTGAAAAATAGAACAAATATGAGATAAAAACACAAAAATACAAACCAAATAGCTAATCTTTTTAGCTTTGCATCGAGTTTTTTTGATTGTTTACCACCCAGAGAAATTTCTCAGAATTTCCTTTAGAAAATTTAAGTTCATGTGTTCCTCGTTAGTCCGATTTTGACACTTGAACTGTGTATAATTTTTAAAATATCGTAAACATGAAATTTGTATATCAGTAAATTTATGCCAATAATGCGTGGAATAATGAGAATAATATGGTATTCACTCAATACGTAGCTAAAATATCTTCAGTTTTTGAATATACTTGCTTATGAATGTCGAAAAAAGATGAATAAATTAAGTAAAAATATTTTAACATCCAAAATCTTTTGACAAAATTGGATTCCTGATGTGGCGTTAGATATCTCATTTGAGTCTATAAAATAGAAAACCTTATGGATTTTATAAACCCCGGATTATCGGCGTTAAAAAAGAAACAGCGCTTTGCTTTACGCCTCTTCGCTCACACTCCGATCTTTCTTTTCCTCTGAATGTATATATACTATAAATACAAATATATATATATATATATATATATATATATATATATATATATATATATTAGACTGGGCCAAAAAAAATGACTATTTTTTTTTTTGAAATGGCTATCGAGAATATCATTCAGGATGACAAAAAAAGAATTTCGTGAAAGTTTGAGCCCGTAATAAAATTTTTTAGAGGTCTATCATCGCTATTTTTTATTTTTATTCATGATCGGATGTTTGAAGTCAGAACTGCCAAAACATTAGAGTGAAAGAATTTCAATTATGCTTATTTCTATATAAAATCGAATTCCCTACAAAAAAGTTCTGATTGAAAATTTTCGCCAGACAAGCGGTTTCCGAGTAATTGAGCTTAATAAATCGGTATATTTTTTCGATTTGACCTTTTTACTTTGGGATTTTGTAACTAACGAATCAATGAATTTCCAAAAAAAGGTAATAACGGATTCTTAAAGGAAATTTTGTTTCCTACAAAAAAGGTCTCTTAATATTTTAGCTTAAATTTACTCCTTCAAAAGTTATTCACGATTAAAATCGAAGAAAAAATGAAAATCTCAAGTTTTTCGCTCTTAATTCCATTCTTTTCACTTAACGCAACAAATTAACTTTTTCTATCATAATTAATCATTATTCGTAATAAATCTCTGAATGTTTATCATCGTTCCTAGAATTTTATTACAAAAATATATAAATTTCACAATAAATTTAAATTTATTTTTGCTTTTCTAATCATTTCTCAACGATAACATAGTTCTACTGTCTCAAAATAATTTTTGAGTGAACAATTATTTAGTTTTACTGTTGAAAATTATTTATCTCTTATATTTTATACATTTGTGAATTATTATATTTACTAATATACACGAATTCGCATAGATAAATAAAACGAAAAACGAAGAGCAACTTCAGTACTTACTACTAGTCATTAGTGAGAATCGAAAAAAGTACCCGAACTGCAATAAAAACACCTTAATATAATGAGATGTTATTATTAGTAGTTGATTATGATTGTTAAACTATAAAATCCTATAGATTTATTATGAAATATGAATTATAATTGTTATTATTAATTAAGTAGCCATAATCTGGTTTTTCATCCATATAAATGTATAAAATATTATGAATAAATCGTTTTTAATAGAGAAACTGAATAATTATTTACTTAAAAATTATTTTGAGACAGTAGAACTATGTTATTGTTGGGAAATGATCAGAAAAGCAAGAAGAAATTTAAATTTATTGTGAAATTTATATATTTTTGTAATAAAATTCTTAGAACAATGATAAACATTGAGAGATTTATTACGAATAATGATTAATTATGATCGAAAAAGTCAATTTGTTCCGTTAAGTGAAAAAAATGGAGTTAAGAACGAAAGACTTGAGATTTCCATTTTTTCTTCGATTTTAATCGTGAATAACTTTTGAAGGAGTAAATTAAGGCTAAAATATTAAGAGACCTTTTTTGTAGGAAATAAAATTTCCTTTAAGAATCCGTCATTACCTATTTTGGAAACTCATTGATTCGTTAGTTACAAAATCCCAAAGTAAAAAGGTTAAATGGAAAAAACATACCGATTTATTAAGCTCAATTACTCGGAAACCGCTTGTCTGGCGAAAATTTTCAATCAGACCTTTTTTGTAGGGAATTCGATTTTATATAGAAATAAGCATAATTGAAATTCTTTCACTCTAATGTTTTGGCAGTTCTGACGTCAAACATCCGATCATGAGTAAAAATAAAAAAATAGGGGGCCGGTTTGAAATTCCGAACTTTAAATGCTCCGACGGTTTAAAATTCCTAATTTTAATGCTCCGAAACTGAAAACTTCGTAAGGATCATGCCAGCGAAAGTCTACACAGTTGACTGTAAATGATGTAGAATGGTACGAGTAGTGATAGGAAAAGGATACAAATGTGATTTCTTACACGAGATAATTTTCAGAAATCGTATGATTGAGATCAACGCTTTATTTGAATGACCAGTAATTCGACTCACAAAACTTCGAATATGTAATATTAAACATGCCACAAATTACCGAAATTTTTATTCTAGAAAACGAACTATATCAGAAAGTTTAAATATAATGAAAGCTAATAAGAGATTCGTCAGGTTCCCGAAAGTTTTGGAATCCAAAAATCATATTTTCGATCATTTAGTTTGCGAAAACTGAAGTTTAGATAGTGTAAGATTCCGATATAGAACGTTCAGAACGATCAAAACTCCGAAAACTCATACATAAAGCAGATAGCATGTAAGCCTGACGCGTTTAGATGGCAGCACCACTGCTGTATCGCATGGATTTTCGGAGTTTCGATCTTCGAGGAAAATTTTTTCGGAGTTTTGATCTTTCAGAGTACTATTCTTTCGGAATTTTGATCTTTCTCGGTAGAATTTTTTCTGAGTATTGATTATCTTTCACATTCTATTGTAAACATATAATATCAGGATGTTTACACCTATCGGATATTTCTATTTTCGGAACTTTTCTCTGTAGAAACTTTCGCCATTCAGGATCATGAATATATAACTCTACGTTTTTTCGGAACTATGGACTCTCTGATTATGAGAAGTTGATACGTTTTACGTGCTATGTTTTCATGTTGACGTTTTATCGGTCGGATCCATGATTATTCTCATTTAATTTCGTAGTGGACTTTTATTTTCGGTTATACAATAATTCTGTTTACAAAATTTTGGAATTATAAATTTCCAGGAGTATTGTATTCTAGTTAAATAAATTCGGAATTTTGAGCGTTCTGATTTTTAAAGTTCGGAATTTCAACCCGCCCCCAAAAATAGCGATGATAGACCTCTAAAAAATTTTATTACGGGCTCAAACTTTCAGGAAATTCTTTTTTTGTCATCCTGAATGATATTCTCGATAGCCATTTCAAAAAAAAAAATAGTCATTTTTTTTGGCCCAGTCTAATATATATGTTTGTATATATTAAGTTGGTTAGATAAAGTCTTCGACGAATTCCGTACTTGTTCGCGGGAAAGGTTGTAGCAGGTGCTAGAGTTTGCTGAAAAAGATGGGAGAAGGCAGAAACTCGAGGAGAAATGGTACGGGGTAGGTTTCTCATAGCGTTCGGAAAGTGCTGCCCATTCTCTATAGTTCCCCTGCTGTTCTTCGTCGACCTGGGTGCCGGAAAGATCTGCTGGTTAAAGCTAACATAGAGTGAGTAAGAGAGACGGAGTTATATAGAGAGGAAAATAGTAGAGCAGAAGGCTGTGGGAGAAGTCAGAATAGAGTCTCTCGGTTGAGACATCTGGCGCTCGGTGGGCTTTTCCTCTTGAATTGGGAAAACGAGAGTATACCGAGAGACACGAGAGTGCGAGAGGATGGAAAGGAAAGACCAAAAAGGTAAGTGTGAGGAAAAGAGAAAGAGAGTTAGAAAAGGAGGGAGAAGGAGAGAGAAAAGGAAGGTGGTGAATTAAAGGAGCGGCGCACGTCCTGTCCCAATTTCAGCATACACCGTTGTCTTTTCCTTCGTTATATGTATACGGAGGCTACACGTGAGTCTATGTACACCGATATATATATATATATATATATATATATATATATATATATACGGAGTAAATCTCCCTCATCTTTCTCTCTTCGTCGAACTCATCTTTTCGAAGCCGGTCCCCCAACTCCTCTGCCCCATTCGTGTTAATTAACAGCAGACTCGCGAAATCAATTTCGTCGCAGGTTATTTAACGTTGGAGTTTTCGAACTCAACATGTATTTGGTGTATTATATTAATACAAAGGTTTATATATACGTATAGAAGTATGTGAATAAATTCATTAAATTGATTAAATGGCCCGTGTTTACATCTAATTTTGCTTGTAGTGAATGCATCATACATCTATAATTTGCTATATTATTTCTGCCATATATTATTGTTATTCGACATATTCAAATAGCTGGGGTATGAATTATAATTTACGATTTATTCCGAATTAATGTGGACTCATTTTGTCCGCTTCTAATTTGGTTTGGTGTACAATTATTTATTCAATTATGTACTTAATTTTCTCTACATCGCTACATGTTGGGTTTCGACAGTTCGATTAATTTCACCACACCTTATAAGACCCTCAGGCACTTCGTTTGCTGGAAATTCGTAGAATTTATGCGTTCAACAGATTTTTTAATTCATATTATTTTATCATTAAATATTGTTAAAAATCTCAATTAATTTTCAAATGATGATGAAAATATAGAATTTAATAATGAGTAACGAAGGGGATGTGTGAGTTGATTCTCGGAGATTTGTTGAAAGTTGCTTTTGAAATCTTGAGGATATTTGGGAAGTTCTTTAAAATTCATGGACAGAAGTTTTTTGTATTTTTTAATAATTCTTTTTACTTTATATTCAGGGTTTTATAGGGTTCGAGGATATATTAATGTCTATAGTTTTGGCATCAGCAAAAAGTTGTGTGGATTTTCTTGGTAAAGTTTTTAGAATTATTAGTTGGTGTGGAGTTTTGTTTTTAATGTGGATTTTTTCAGGATTTTGTGAAGGGGTTGGTATTTCGATAATTTTAATTTTTTATGTGGTTTTCGGTGATCGGTTTTCTAGGACGTGTGTTTTAGCGAGTACATGTAATATTGTTTGTGATATTTTCTTGAATTTGATTCGGGATTTTTCATATTTTTGGATGGCTTCTTTCTTCTTGTGGAGAAATTCCGAGAGAATGATTAGGAGTTGAAGGTGTGGGCTTAGAGAAGTGTATTAGAGAGATGAGTGTTGGAATATCCCAGTCTCGGATGGGTAGGTTCGTCTTGATGAATTTTTTTAATGGGCAGCGCTAGTATGGGACCCCTGATACGGTCGTAATCAGGCCTTCCATAGTAACTGACAAATGAGGATAGCCTGAAACGGTCCTAATCAGGTGTGATTTGTTGAGGCCCTACTGACACATGCCTTAATCAGGCCTTGGTATGGCGAACTCCAATAATGCCCAACTGAGATTTGCCCTATGTGGCCTTAGTACGTTTCACTCTAATAGCGCCTCCCTAAGATTTATCTATAACGCCCCAGTAAGGCCTGTCTTATGACTTCCGTGCCATTGCTACAATCTCGAAACGTGTGTCTCTAACCTTAAAAGTTCTGAATTCGCGCTCGAATACTGCTCCCGGTTTTATCGAGTGTTTATTTATTTAGTTTATTATAATATGTATATCTGCGGTGTCAACAATTAGAGATTTAATTTATTTAAACTATTCGAGTAAGGATATAGCGTTGAATTGCGTGTATCTGTTATAATTATAAATGGTTCCTGAAGAAAAAATCTAACCTGACAAATCACCACGTGGTTACACAGTTACAGTGCGTGTGATATGTAAGTGATGTGTTCAATATACTCATTAGGGTGGTTCAAAAAAAATCGCTATTTTTTTTTTCGCGGGCCACAACGGAAATTGTTAGTACATTATGAAAAACTAATTTTTGCAAAATTTAAGTGGTCGAAAAAATTTTTTAGATAGTGCTCAAGCGACTTTTTGGTATTTTAAAATACTTTTTGTTGATAATTTCGGCATGAAAATTCTTTTGTTTATTCTCATAGCAGGAAGTGTCAGTGCTTGATGAAAGTGTTATTCGTTCAAAATTTGGATGCTCTGAAAAAATTTTAACAGCTGCCACCAATAATTTTTTCGCATTTTTTTTTTCAATTGTCGGCTAAAAATCACGAAACAATCGAATCTTTCACTACATTAGTTAATTTTTTGTTTTCTCTCATAATAAGAGGTATAAATATTTGATAAAAACATAATTTTCTTCAAGCATTAATGCTCCAAAAAGTTTTTTCAATTAGCTCAATCGATTGCTTTCCATTTTCTTGTGTATTCAATTAAAAATCATGATAAATGATAACAGAATGATTTCGAGATATGCGTTAAAAAATATGTATTCTAGTATGTGGCATAAAAGAATTGAAAAACTTAATTCAGCATCCAACTAAACGGCTTTACATGAATTGCTATTTGCAGAACGCTGTTAAAAAAAAATATACCCCAATGCCAGAAACTCTATAATCATTTCTTGGATGAAATTCCTGGTAGAATAGAGAAAAAAATAACGTCATAATAATTTATTCTTTTATGAATTACAAAACATTAATTTTGCTGAAATACGACGTACGATTCTTCTTACCATCCTATTTTGAAGATTTGAGCCACTTGTTATAGGCCAGCAAACCTGGACAACGTTTCGCAAACAAGCTCACATTTTTTATTTCAGTACATTCTATACAATTAAAAATCTTGGTAAAATTGGTAATAAAATGAAATTGGTAATAAAAATAAGTCAAATTAATTGGTTAAGAGCAACTATTTTTCAACTGCATCTTCGAAGTAAGCACGTAAGTTTGTAGATACTCGTATGCTGTTATCTGGAATACGTGTTTTCAAACACATCTTTTGAAATTGTTTTATTTATTATTATCTTTCGACATGCTTTTTAGCTAGAAGTACAAGAAAATAAGAATCCGCTTAAATTAGCTTAAAAAATGTTTTGAAGTAAAAAGTTTTGAGAAAATAGTCTCATCAAATATTTACGACTCTCGTTTTAATAGGAAACCAAAAATTGATTTTTGTAGTTAAAAATTTGATTATCTCGTCATTTTTATCGAAAAAAAGAAAAAAAATGAAGAAAAATTGCTTGAGGCAGCTTTTTAAATTTTTTAAGAGTGATCAAATTTTGCACAAATCACGTTTTCATCAAGCACTAACACTTTCCGCTATGAGAGCAGAATAAAAAAAATTTCATGTCGTGATTTTCAACAAAAAATAGAAAAAAATATGGAAAAGTCGCTTGAGCACTATCTAAAAAATTTTTTAGACCATTCAAATTTTGCAAATATTAGTTTTTCATAATGTACTAACATTTTCCGTTGAGGCCCGTGAAAAAAAAAATATCGATTTTTTTTGAACCACCCTAATACTCATACGAAAACAAAATATCAAAACATTGAATTAAATGAACCTTCAAGAGCGATAAGAATATAGTGAAAAAGTATTAGTATATAATGTGAAAAGCAATAATGAAAGTCCTAATCTAAAAAAATATATACATAAATGTGTATGTATTAAGAGGAATCATTATAATGGTACAGTCAGGCAGTTCAATCAGGTCCGTGTTTAGCAATCCGATCAAGGCCTGGTCACGCAGCCTGATCAGGACCCAATTAGTCAGCTTATAAGCGCCTTTATACGACAATGAAGCAATATGATAACGACCTGAGAAAGTCCCTGCTATAATTTCTCGGCGGGATGAGCGGTGAAATTTTTTTTTTATTGTGCCTTTTTTTAATTCACTTCTGTATCGCATTTGCACGAGGGCCAAGGGAAACTGTGGAAAACTCGGCCGATACTAGTGGCTATATTTTTATTGAGCTTTAGTTGATTAATACCATCAGAAAGGCAAAGAAACTGCTTTTCGCTCAGCGGTGAGTGCGCGAGTTGGTGCACGGCTAAGCGGCTATCCAACCAAATAACCGTGTGGAATATTATTAGGGCAATCCGAAATAAATTTGGGGCTCGTAAGGACCGAAACGTGGATTCCCTACTAAGGACTTCTACGCCACAGTCAAACAAGACCCTAGAAAGGATATAACAGGGCTGGTTGAGTTTACAAGAAAAAGCTTCAGTGAGAAAACTTATTGAGGATCGAGACGGGCATTGTCAAGGTAGCCTTAAGTTTGTCACTCTAATACTGCCAGGCCAGAACCCGATCGGGAAATGTCAGGTTCGCCAATATTATTAAAAAATTATGCGTTTTTGAGTTAAATTTTTGAGGATCTAGGCCATCTTCATCAGAGTAGCTCTCATTAAAATAAATTGTAATATTTAATATCAAAACTGATGTGCATTCCTCCGATTGGACAAAAAATCTGAAACTGCTTTTTTCATTTCAATTCACAAACAAACGTGTTCTTTTAAGTAATAAAGCTTATTTTTGCAATATCGGATATGTTTAGTTATGAATAGACAATGAGAAACAATTATTTTATAATAAATAAATAATAAATCATCATTATTATTACATATTAATAATAGAATATAAACCATAATTATATTTATTATTACATTCATCATTTAATAATACATATTATTGAACGTATTTTTGATTAATAATTCAATTTCTTATCGTTTATACGTGATATTGTTGTTATTGTTAATTGGAACTTAAGTTTACTGTGACTATTTCACTCTTACTTCGAGAACTCTGTCACTTATGGATTCATTAAATATATTATGTAATGTGTACATGACCTATCTGCAGCTATGTTACATTTTTGAACCTAAATTTCTCAACTAGATAATAGTATAATGGGTGGTGCGCGTGCGTGTTGGATCAAAGATCAATAGGTAGATCGGATCGAATCCTGATGTAGGTGAGAAAATTTTTTCGCCCAAGTTAATATCCGGAGTAATGCAAATACTGAAATAAGATGAGCTATGATCAGGTATGCAATTTTAATAATAAAAAAATACTTTTATTAACATTTATTTTTTGCTAAGGCTCTAATAAGGCTTCCTTTAAAGGCCCTGACGTTTTTGCCCGGTTGGGCTCTTGTTGACAAAGTGTGACCGGCCCGCAAGGGACCTGTCGCGCTTCCATATTGGGACCCTTCAGAAAAAATAATCAGGGCCTAGCCAAGGCCCTAACTGAATTTCCACAATTGGCCTCGCCCGAGGCTGCTTAACTCAGGCGATCATCGGAACTACACACGGACCACGCACCCATCATTTTCTTTGAAGCGGTGAAAAATCACAGTATACTTTTATTGGCTATTGAACAACACTAAACGTAACGATAGTAAGAAGAGTTGGATTGTATAAATAAAATAGTTTAGGAGCCAGTGAACTTTTGGCGTATGAGCGCACGGCGGCTTTTTTTTAAACAATGTAATTTTATGACATGTAACCGAAAACCATCGTCTGACAACATGTGGGCGCGTCCTTTGTCTTTGACATAATTAATTAGTTATTAAAAAAATGAAGACATTTCACGGCGGCTAATTTTTGCGGCATATTATCAAGAAATATGTCATAAAATTACTGTGAAAGTATAAGACGTTTTTCGCGATTCTAGCATGCTATAAGACGCTTTGAACATGCAAAAAAAATTGCTCGACTCTTAATTTTCGAATTCAATTTCGATTTGAGGCGATGAAATGATATGCGTCAACGAATCGAGCAATTTATAAACAGGTGAAATTTCATCGCATAAAAAAAATAAAATAATGAAAACATTACAAATAAACAATTAAAAAACTAATTTTTACGAAGAGAAAAACGAATAAACGGAAATTTTCCCTCGAATAGACTCGAAATGACCTTCTTGAAATCCCGACATTTCCTTCTTCCTTCTTAAACACATAGCCCATTTTATATCATTTCAATTAATATCTGTATTATATCTTTAAACAAATGCATGCAAACTCGTGTTACAGACGCTTCTCTCTCTATCTGGATGTATCTCTATTCCTCTCGCTCGCGTACGTGATCACCAGCGTTTGCTTGGGGTACGTTATCCTCTTCCCGGCGATGGGCAAAATACCGAACTTCAACGTCGTTTCACAAGGATAAGGACTTGCCAAAACCATCTTACAATGGGTGCATTTGATTTGTATTTTTTTTCTCTCTAAATTAGAAAAAAAATCGAGTACTGTGAAGAATTTCCGAAATTGCCATTTTTTTACATGTTCAAAGCGTCTTACAGCACGCTAGAATGACAAAAAACGTCTTATACTTTCATAGCAGTTTTATAGCACATTTCTTGATAATATGCCGCAAAAATTGGCCGCCGTGAAATTTTTCCGTTTTCATTTTTTTTAAATAACTAATTAATTACGTCTAAGATAAAAGATGTGCTCACATGCTGTAAGACGATGGTTTTCAGTAATATGGCATAAAATTACATTGTTTAAAAAAGAAAATTAGTCATCGTGCGTTTCTAACGTTTAAAAATTGACTGGCTCCTTGACTAAAACGTTCAGATTCAAAAATATTAATACAGCGAGAAAAATGAAAATAGGATATTTCGCAAACTCTCATTGTTTGTTTCGTCTTATTCCTTGCTGCCACCTCCTCGCCTGCGTTCACTTTAGTAGAGTGACTGGCAACATATAGATCGTAGATACACACGGCCTCCCTCCGTCTCTCTCACTCCCTTTTCCTCTTTCTTCACTTAGTGACATAAAAACCGTTTACTTCCTTGACAAGTTGCCAAGGTGCACGAACCATTGCTATGAAAGAAGGTTGATCTACTTACCTGTCTATATATACATATAACCATTATTTTGTATTCATATAGTAAGAGAAGAATGTCAAAATACATATCTCACACCCGGACTCAATTTTTGCCTGAAAAATCTCCATCCTGCACATTTTGTACTTACTTCCTCTCTCTACTCCTTCTCTCTCCCTCTCTCTCTCTCTCTTTCTCGCTCTCTTTTATTATTTTGTTCTTTTATTCTTTTTATTCTTTTTATTCTTTTCTCTTTTATTCTTTTTATTCTTTCATTTCTCTATTTCCTCGTGCGAGTAGGTCTTTCTTATGTGCCTACTTTGAGTCCTCGCCAAACTTAAACATTTCGGAAAGCTGCCCTGACTTGGCCCCAAAACAATTTTTCAAAGCCACGCTTTTTCACTGACTCCTTTGTTCCATTCACTTTTCTCCCGACCCTCCCCCCACCCTCCTCCATGCTCTCTGTCTCTCTCATGTCGCAGAAAGAAATTCGGGGCAGTTGCGTATCTCGCATATACAGTCCCATATATAAACCTCGGAGTATGGAATCTTTGAGTCTCACTGAATATAATATCTTCAATTTTTCTATTTCCTCGTTTATTTCCGTTTACCGAGAAAAAAAAATGAGTTTATCTCTTACTCATAATGCTTATTCGACTGAGATATTATTACGGCTCATATCAAAATTTATTTGGCCTTGTTATCAATCTATTATTCATTGTACAATATAAGTCCCCTTGTATATGGGGTCCACGCCAAATCGACCTACGTCAGACCCTTCCATTCTTTGATTTGGCTGAAAATTTTATATGTTGTATGATCCATTGAAAAAAGCTCTATTGATTTTTTTCAGATTTTTTTGTCCATACACTTGTGAGATATGATTTTTTTTCAAAATTCTATTTTTTTTTTCTTCAAATGACTGTAACTCTCTCAAAAATCGACCAAATCGAACTTTTTTTTTAGGAAGGTTGGTTTTTCACCATACTGTTAGAAAAAAATATGAAAGAATGATTATTATTTGTATTCCGCATTTTTTCTCAATTTTTTCTTAATTTAAAGCAAAAAAACATTGGTTTTAAGATGTTTGCCCTTTTTCATTTTTTTCAAAAAATTCACAAAAAAACTTTGACCAATTAAGTGATTTTTGAGACTAGTTCCATCGTGGGCAGATTTTTCATTATACTTTTTTCCTCATTTTGAAAAAAAAATAATTTTTTTTTCAGTCAATTTGGATCAAAATGAATCATTTTGTAATGTAGGTTTTTATCAGGCTCTTGGAAAAAATTACGAAATAATGATTGAAAATCGTCCCCTATATTTTTTTCAATGTTTAAGCAAAAAGTCATTAAATTTAAGATGTTGGGCACTTTTGATTTATTTCAACAAATTCACAAAATAACCTTGACCAATTAAATGATTTTTGAGACCAGTCCCATCGTGGAGAGATATTTTCTCATGTTTCTTTTCTCAGTTTCAAAAAAAATTTCATTTTTTTTAAGTCAATTCATACCAAATAGGACTTTTTTATATTAGAAATGCTGGTGTGAAACAAAATATCAAAAAATAGTTCGATTTGGTTCAAATTGACTGAAAAAAATGAATTTTTTTTTTCAAAATAGGACAAAAAATATTTAAAAAATCTGCCCACGATGAGACTGGTCTTGAAAATCTTATAATTGGTCAAAGTTTTTTTGTGAATTTTTTGAAAAACATTAAAAAGGGCAAACATCTTAAAAACTATGTTTTTTTGCTTTAGATTGAGAAAAAATATGGAATACAAATATTAATCATTCTTTTGTATTTTTTTTCTGACAGTACGGCGAGAAACTAGTCTTTCTAAAAGAAAAGTTCGATTTGATCGATTTTTCAGAGAGCCACAGTCATTTGAAGAAAAAAACATCGAATTTTGACAAAAAATCATATCTCACAAGTATATGGACATACAACATATAAAATTTTCAGCTACATCAAAGAATGGAAGGGTTTGACGTAGGTCGATTTGGCGTGAAATGCCCCATATATATATCCATTAAACCTAGTATGTTAATTACTGGAGTTTTATTGCTTCCCACTCACAATAATTGTTCAAAATCAATTGTTTATTTGCAATATATTATACACCTTTTGGAGTATATGTAGACAGAAAAAAGTTACATAATTATTGGTGACTGGATTTTTTTTGATGTAGTAACGGTTACTACATTTTGCGACAAATTTCATACACATTGGAAACAATTATTGAAAAAAGTATGTGAATTTGTTGTGCATATGTACAATTTGGATATGTCGTAAAATATGTTAACCATATAAATTTTCGTTGGAAGTATTCTGAAGTAATAAAAAAAATATTGAAATAGTTTATCACGTTTTTAATTATGGTTAACATGTTAGAATTTTTGAACTTATAAAATTGAGATTGAAGTTTATTAAGTAGGTCCATTTCGTTGGAGTAACTTCATTTACGCGAATTCATTTCCATTAAGATTTCTGGATTGAACTATATGCAGCGGATAAAACTTCTAATTAATTATTGTCTCGTGATCACTGAGCTATGACAACTAAAGTAGAGAAAACGAGGTCGACTGGCTAAGACAAATTGATTTAATTGATGATAAGAAACAACAACCATAAGCAAAAGCTCTTGGGAAGCGGGAAAGCCTATAGAAAGATTCGAAGGATAGAGAGAGAGTGAGAGAGAAAGCGAGAGGGGAAGAGGAGTGGGAAATGAAGCACCTTAGAGAACAATGTGGACGAATTTGGAGCATAGAGATGTATACGAAGAGAGAGAGAGACAATAGCTGGATAACTACTATACGCTATTTAGGCGAACGTAAGGTCGTTTAGATGAAAAGGATGGATAAACCGCCGTGCTAGGTTCATCGTATAGGTGCGAGTTTCTCCTGCTATGAGTACAGAGTTATAGCACAGCAAAGAGAGAAAAAAGGTGTGATGCGGAGAAGAGAAGCAGGAGAAGAGGAAAGGAAGAGAGAAGTGAGAAAGAAGAGGTTTGGGCCATTGTATAGTCCTTCTGTCACTCCCAACTTTGCCAATGGTGCGTATAGGGTTGTACAAGAAAATAGAAGAGACGACGATGTGCTTGCAAGCTCCCAGTACCCTCGGGAAAATCTGCATGAATGCCTGCAATCAGAATTGCATTTCAACGTCTATACTGCTCCTCTCGCTGTCCGTCTGCCAGAGGCCGTTTTGTTCGATTTCCTCTTTCTGTCTTTCGTCCTCTTCCTCTCTTTTTTTTACGTGTATCCACGGATATAAATACATATACGTATATGAGTAGCATGAGCGTATACTCTTTTGAGCTGCAGCTCCGTTAGTTGCTTTTTTTTTTGCATGTCACTTTTTCATTTCCTATCTCTCCCATCCGTAATACCGATTCCAACAACGCCATACACATGCATTATTTTCTTTTATGCGGGTCATTTTTGCTTCCCAATTGGAATTTTCTACTCGCAGTCATTTCTCCTACCTTTACCCATGTCCCGTAGACCAAGGTCACCTTTATTCGTATGACTTTTCATCTTAAAAACATTTTTGAATCCTGTACAACTTTTGCTCTCGTCATTCTGACTCTTGGTGATCCTCAACTCCTTTTATTTCTTATTCACCCACGAACACAAGATTATGTACTTTCGCAGATTTGTTGTTGAGTTCGTATATCATAACTTATGCCCTTTATTAACTCAGGCCTTGGTCTACACCGCTGCCAGCGGACATCTTTTATATAATGTAATATACATCTTTTATATACATCATATATACATAAATAATATGAATGTATATATTATATGTATATACATACAAAGCGTGTAGTATGTGTATATTATAGATATAGAAACGTACTGCAGAATTTCTGACTCTTCTATCCTGGGGCTTTACGAGCTGGCTGACCACCAGTTCACCTTTTTCACATCCAACTCTTCCCGTTTTACCCAGCTATTCCCTCGCCTCACCAAACCTCTCTCGGCAAACGGACCATGATGTTTTAAAAAGTATTCATACGTGAGTTACCGTTCTGCGGTTCGATCTCTCTGTCCTATCTCTTTCTCTCTCTCTTTTTTTTCTCTTTTGACCCTATCCCTTGTTCCGCACCCTCTAACCTAAATGGCCTTTTTTATTCAACCATTCGTGTCTTTAAACTCAAATATTCGTCATCAATATTTGATTGCATGGTGTTCCATTGCCATTTTCATTGGTTCATCGATAAAATCGATAGGTCATTTGGAAAATTTGTTTGACCACGATTGTTTTTCGTCTCAGTGTTATGCACATTTAGATATGCGCACTTTTTCACGCATTGTATAAACCCATTTGAGATTTTTCTTTCAAGACACGTACCACGCCGAGTACTTGTGGATACTTTTTATGATGGGCATTAAAAAAAGAGATAGGGTGTAGAACGAGGAAACGAATTTTTTTACTGTCCATGGAAAAAAATTCACAGAGATAGATTGACGAAAACCCCCTTTTTACAGTATACTTTAGGTTTTTATTTATAGTTTATTTTTTTCTTTAAGCTGTGATCAAGGCTATAAAGGAGGCAAAATTCCTCGACCGCGCTCTGAGAAAATTATGTTATCAAGCTGTTGAATTTTTACTGTCGAAAATATGTTGTTGGGACAAAAAATGTTGGCTTATTTCTGATATTCAACCATTTTAGGTCAATTTTTTCAAGTTGATTCTTTTTTGGTTTCCCATGGAAAAAGTTTTATTTTTTGAAAATTTCCCTAAAATAGAGCTGGAATATCAAGTTGAACAATGAATATTAGTTTTCCCATAAGATTGTTGAGAAAATCGTGCATTGTAGTAAGTTTCGTGAACTTCGACTTGCGCACCGTATCAAAGAATGCTATTGATTCACAAATTTCCAAAGTAACGTACCACTTCAATTAAAAGTGATCATTCATCGTTTATAAATTTTCATTCACAAATTACAAAGCATTGAAATTGTAATATCTTTAACAAAGTTGCAAAAATGCATTACTTCGATAATGCATAATTGATTTCATTAATATTGTCTAAAAAATGAGTAATACAACTCAGTTTTCATTTGACGTTATTTAATTAATGAGTAATTGATTTGCAAAATGAGTTGTATTACATTGCAAAATACAAAGCAGCCCTGGAAAAAATTTAGAACTGGCCCAGCATCACTCCAACAGAATTTAGAACTTTACCCAGTATCACTCCAACAGTGCTTGATGCTTGGCCAACGTCTGATGTTACAACCGGTCAAGGGCTGTCCCAAAGTCGAAATGATAGCTATGGTTCAGAGGTTGGCAGCCAGCGCTCGGCTAACGTCGGCTTTTGATATTGCCTAATGCTAATAACCAAAAGTCGCCCAGCATCGCCTCCCCATATTCAATCTCTCAGACTTCCATTATTGCATTATTTAATTAAAACAAATTTTGATTAAATATTTTTTCTTTCTTAGCTGCCTATGTATATTTAGCATCATAAAAAAAATAGCAAATAAAAGAAATGAGAAAAAAAAACAACTTCGTCAAGGTTTTTTCAAGTGATCTATATTTTCTGCATCAGCGGAGATTCGATCTGCCCACTTGCGACTTTCCTATTTAATGCCAGCGACCATTTGCCATTAAAACGTCAAAACTGGCACAGAATTGGCAATTCGTTGTATGCGGATATTGCATCAGAACATGGTATAAACAGTGGCGATTAGCGTTGGGAACATAAAGGGTCGAATGTTGGATGCCAACGGTCGTTTGCCATTCAAAAGCCAACACTGGTCCAGGATGGGCTATTCATTGCATGTCGGTGATGCATCTGAGCACAGGCTACGCACCGGCAAGCAGCCTGACGTGTGGGCACACGTCAGTCACCAAGCGTTGGTTGCTCTTTAGATAACAATAATACTGGCCTAGACCAGGCGGACTGCCGAATACCGGTGCTCAACCTGAGCATAGGCATCATCGAAAAATGCATTGGCCGAAGTCTCAGCGCTGGTCTTCAACAGTCGTTCACCCAATACTGTGCCAGGCATCGGCTGCATGTGAAGCGTTGGCAATTCTTTCATGGGATTATGCATAACATTATTAATAGGTGATGCCGATATCGGGTTATTATCCAAATTGTTCAATCATACGCCGTGCGACTTGTTGTCGTTTAAAAACTATCTTTTTAATACTTGGCGTCAAGATGCTACCGTGCCTCTAGACATTACTATAGAATATAACAAAATTCATAACATAATTCACCGTTGAAGATCAAAACATTCTGTGACAAAAGAAAAAATGTTTACTTCTAATGGCCCGGGTTTTGACCCAGACCAAAATCACCAATAGGTTACTAGTAGTTGGGTCAAAATTAGGTCATTGTGACCCGGAATTTTTCTTCGCCACAAAAAATGTTGACTGTCAACTTTGAGTAATTTTATCGCGGCAATGCATGTTGATTTTCTAAAGTAATGCATTAAATGTATTGTATGCTTTATTCAAAAGATGCATTGAAGATTTTAAATTAATTTTTTTCAATGATGGATAACTGTTTCTATTTTGTTCTATTCATTATTGCAGTAATGGATAATGGCTCAATTTTGGCATTACCCATAATGTAAAGGTTCACTATCGGCATTGTCCATGACTGAGTAATTATATTGTTTTTTGCGACCACTAGTAGTTAAGTTTATAATGGGTAGAATTTTTTTTCTATTTCTCATTTTTCCGATTACGGACAATGGATTATTTTACATTATTATTTTTGCAGCCCCGTCCTTAATTAAAGAATGCCACGCAACAATTATTGATATTTTTTTTATTAGAGAAATCGGATTTGTCCCGAACGATTTCTCAACAGAACTATTATCATTATCGAATGTATTGTTATTATTGTTTTCGCGGAGACTGAAACATAATACGTTTGTCTTTCTACTCGACCACCTTTGTCGTCTTATCCGTTCTCAGACAACGTCGCAAAATCGGCTCTTGTTTCTTAAGCTTTTACTCCTTCACCGTGAAATCCGTTAACCCTGAAGGACGAAGAACTGTCATTCTCTTCTATAGTCCTCTCCCTTTTTTCCTGGATTGTTCTCTATTTCTCTGTCCCTTACTTCGACCCCGTCTATCTTCGGTTTCCATTAGATACTAGATCTTCGTTGTATACCTATAGTTATTGTAACCGCGTTCGTAACATTTTATCATTTCACCGAAGCTTATCGACCCTTATACGTCATTTGACCCTTAAATGTCGACCCTTTGGTGTTACTGCAGTATCTGTAAATAATACCAGGAATTAAAGACTCGTTTCGACAAATTATCCCACATAATTCGTTCAATTAGAATACAACGGAAGATTCAATGAAAGCATCACAAAAACGTCAATCAAATATTTTTGCTTCCTTTGGTGATATCCTGTTGGTTTCAATTTCTGTTAAGCTGTATTAAACTGTTGATTTCACTTCAAGGTCGAGGGAAGTCTTAGGTCGCGTAAGCCTTTTGAGAGGAAAAAAAAAACAAATCAGTTTGCGTACTTATGGACCGGAAAGTCTCGAGCTTTCATTTAATCTATAAGCTCCCCGCATGAGCTCTTCAAAGTGTCCTTCGAAGGGTTCACGTAATCATGCTTTTTTTGCACCCCTGCTCATTCGTACTACTCAGTCGTTCATAATCTTTTATTAGTTTGGGGAGTTTTTCGGTCTCTTTAACCTTCTTCATCCCTTTCAACCAATCCTGCAGGCACCGGACCAGAAATCGTGTGATTTTCTACGAGCTTAAGGGGGACGGAAAAAGAAAAGGAGGAGGAAGAGAGTGAGACAGAGAGAAGATTCACGGAACGACAAGCACGTAAGTCAATTGCCGTGAGAGAACGCAAAGAAAAGAGATGGAACATTTATCATAGCTTGACTCGAACACGTTCCTCGAGAGCGCTTACGAGATTTCTGTTCGAGCAATCAGAAGTAGGATTCAACTTTATGGCAAGTTTATTGTGTGCACTGTAGCGTCACACGTTTCTTCGACGTTGCCCTCTTCAATATTAATACCTATATAGCACAGTTTTCTCTGACGTCTACTTGAAGCCTCTACCACGAAAAACGAACCAAGTTGAAAAAAAAACCACGACACGAAAACGAGCTGCGCGAAGAGCGGAGAACACGATGGAGCAAGCTTCCGGCATACCGGGGCGATAAATTATCCACGGTTAGAATCAGTAAAATTTTTCCTGCAGTGTAAATCAACTTCTCGCGGTAGACTTTGGAGCACGCGGAGTTTTCGCACATCCACTTTTTTACATGTATTTTCTACATATATACTACAAATGTCTCATAAATCTCGAATTAAATCATTCCCGATGGTCTGACTGTATATATATTTTTTACCTCAATTCCCAAAAAACAAAGAAGCGTAACATTTTTCATTATTATTGCCTCCTTTCCGGTACATAGATTATATTTGTGACATCATTTTTGCAACTTTAGTAATCGACTGATTCTAAATATTTCAGGGTTTTAAATACTACACGGTAGAATACTTTCTGAAGAGTATAAGAGCATCCTTGTCATTTTGACTTTGGCTGTTTTTAACCTATCCTCTAAGCTATGTATCTTTTTTGAATTTCGTACGTTTTAAACCGACGGAAGTTATGGAAAGTATTCATGTAAATGTCGGAATTACATGCTAAGATTTTAGAGAAAAATAAAGTGTCGCTGTTGCCACGAAAAATGGTGAAATTATTTAAAAAAAGCGGCAAGACCAGGTCTCGTAAAATAAGCGGAAAAAACCAGCAAGATGTTAACGCCTTACATACGTCCCGCAGCGCCTAAAACGCGCTAAAAGAAAAACTGTTTTTAGAAGAGATAGCAATAGAAATTAATAAAAATAATTTTTACACATTGTTTATTAGTATTTAAACTTTATAAAAAAATTTATTTCTTTTTTTTTCAAAAATTACAATATAAAAAATCACGTTTCCCGAAGCACTATGAAAAAAAAGTTGCTCCACGGTCTGCATCATTTCTTCTTGAAATGCTGATGGATCTGCAAAACGTAAAAAAATTCTTGTAAAATAAAGTTATAGTTATAGTCTGTCGAGCCGGATTTTTGAAATTCGAAAAATTTTGGCAATTTACGGCAGTTTAAAAAAGTGTGTATTTTGTGTCATAAATGTCACACTTTAATTATGTTTATAAAATTTTTTAATCACAACATCAAAAATCCGGCCCGACAGACTATAGAGAAAACAATTTCGAATATTAAAAAAAAAAGCATCAAAAAATATTAAAAACTGTATGAGTTATCATGCAGACCGTGCCAGAAAAAGTAGTTTTGAGAAAAATGCATTTAAAGTTTCAAGTGCGTTTCGCTCGAGACATTTACCTGCGCGCATTCAGACTCTCGTTGGGCAGTCACGTTTTCTATAATAACTTTCGATCTATGGGGAATTTGTACAATCGACTTACACAGAAATACGCCTAAAACTATAGAGAATAATAATCTGTAAAAAAAAAATCGATTTTTTGAAAATTCTAGACGTATGTAAGGCCTTAAGACTTCTGATGTAGAACTATCAATTTATATAGATTACAAGACAATTACGCTAGAACCGGTCACTTGATTTTTTTAAATTTTAATTGTTTGACACTGTCACTGACCGATGAAAGCAGTCATTTTTGTTAAATTATTTTTTGCTCATTAGAATGATGAACTTTTTTTTCACAGTAAAAATGTAATCATTTAAGGACGATCAACTTAAGCGTGGTATGTTAAAGCTAGACGAGAAAAAAAGAATATAACTGGTTAAGGTTATAATTGAGTCAAGTTAACGTGGAATATCTCTTATGCTTATATAAGATTATTGATGGTTTAAGCTTAAGAGAAACACAAAACGGTCGTCATAAAAAAAGCGCTCTCCTCCATGAAATTCACATGAAAAAAGGTAATCTTGACCGAATTTTCCTCTCCCTTATTCGTGGCCTCCTTCATTTTCTCATCTTATTTTTTTCCTCATCGTCGCATTTTTTTCGCAGTGTTTCCAATGTATCTAAGCGCGCGCATCGCTGTCAGTTTTACAGCAGAGAGCACGCAACCGGCCGCAAAAGACGATAGCGTGAGCTTGTAGCTTTACGAAAGAGACCTGATTGAGTTTCTACACTGCGGGAGCTTTTGTGACTTTTATGGTAGTTCGGAGGGAGCAAAAGACAGACATCAGGAGTGTACAGGAAGCCTCGTAAACCTAGGATGATTTTCTTTGAAGTAGGTGATTTGCCGAGTCAACAGGGCGTAACTAATTTTATATAAAAATAAAGGGCTACAAAAAGTACGATAGGTGGAGTACAAAACAAGTTATAGACTACACAAAAAAATA
Organism: Rhimphoctona megacephalus; assembly: GCA_963989365.1. Lineage (NCBI taxonomy): Eukaryota > Metazoa > Arthropoda > Insecta > Hymenoptera > Ichneumonidae > Rhimphoctona > Rhimphoctona megacephalus. The sequence goes on along the minus strand of OZ022414.1, from coordinate 26,963,111 downwards.
TAGAAAATGTCAAGGTATAATTGACGGGGAAATAGATCGATTTCGGGACAAGGATGTTGTGTATGGGGCATTCTACGCGAATTCAACCTACTGTGATCATTGACATTTTTTATTTGGCTCAAATTTTATTATCTCTTTGTACTCTGTTAAAAAGGGCTTCACGCATTTTTTCAAATTTTTTCATTGAGCTGTTCACGAGATATGAATTTTTGAAAATTTTAATAGTTTTTTGTGAATGCTTATAACTTTTTTTAAAATGTATCAATTTAAATGTTTTTTTTTAGATTGTGTTTTTTGATGAATTTTTCAAAAATTTCTCACAAAAATCATAATCTCAAAAGATGCCAATTCTAATCCGACCAAAAATTAAGTCTAAACTTTACAAAAATAAATTAAAACTATAAAAGCATTAATAGTAAAATACATTAAAGCCTACTAACCTCTAATAAAAAATCTTGCAATTAATTAAAAATACAGATGTGCTACAATACAGTTGTTGTACATAAAAAGAACAAGAATAAAAAAGAATAAAAAGAATAAGAATGAAAAAAAATTAGGATACAAAAAAAATTTCGGCCAAAGTATTTGGCGAGTTTGCAACCATGAGTGAATTAAGGGCAGATTGAATTAAATTAAGCGCATTCTATGAATTAATCAAAAAAACCACCCAAATATTTCAGCCGTAATTTTTTTTTCAATCTAATATTTTTGTTTTGAAATTTTTTTTTGTATCCGAATTTTTTTTGGAAAATTTTGGAAAATGCAAAAACTGTTCAGGAATAGAAGTTCTTGAAAATTTACTGAGCAGGACTTTTGAAGAGAATAATGTTCATGTTTTGACTTATCAATACTGGATTTCCAAACATCGAACAAGCCTTGAAACGTTTTCTACATGTTCATCAGAATTCATTGAAGACTTTTGTGGTAAAATTACGGAATTTTTCCTCATGCATTTACTGCAAAGTCACAAGTAAAGTTCATGAGGTCTCTCAAAGAATTCTTATGAATCGACAAATTTCTTGTAATTTGTGATTTTACCAAAAATCATTAATTCGTTATTCAATTTGTGGCACCAGGATTTTACTGGAACAACCATCAATCAACTATATTTCCAGTTGTGATTTATTTCAAGATAAATAATGAGTTATCTCATAAAAGTCTAGTGTTACGTCCCGGTTATGAGAATTTTGCTTTTATAGTTTTCAGACAGACTGACCGTGGTCGTAACGAGTTAGTTGCTGTTGTTGCTCCCGTTTTAGATTTGTAAAAACAAATCTGGGATCGGAGCCAGTTGTCCAGGAAGGTCGAATGTTTAAGAATTTTTCGATGAACGAATGATATTGGTGAGGAACAAATAAATGGGATAGGTAACTGTTTTTAAACTTAAACAACGTTTTATTTTAACAATTAAAAATACTAAGATTACACAACACTAGATCCATTTAACATCAGAATTGTCTCGCGTACGATTAATGCTAGTTTTACATTTTATACTGAACCTTATGGTTCAGTTACAATTTTATTTATCACGGTGGCCTCGACTATACACTGGTCGAGGTTGACCATTCACCGGTTGACGAGGCCGACGATTTTGATTCGATTTTCCAAGCTAGAATGACTATTCTTGCTCTTCTCCTCCTGTTTTCGACTGGTCGTCAAGGTAGGGCAAAAGCGTTTAGTCCGTGGTTCCCATGATTTCGATACGATGCATCCAGCATCTTGTCATGGTGAACCTTCTCACGGACTCAGCTGATGCTGAGTTATCATTTCTTATCTCTACGCGAGACGTCTACGAGTGGTGCGTCTCGTGGGAAAGAAATGTTTAAAATCAAGTAGAATAGCAAAAAATATGCGAATTGATGAATAAATAACTCGCATATCAATAACGATAATATTTTGAATAACTAATATTTATTTAGTAAAATGTCAAAATCATGAATAGACATACGTATCAGCGCAAAATTATAGACTCGTTGAAATTGAACAATAATTTGAAATACAAATTATCTTAAGACGTAACACTAGTGATTATATCTGATTATAACACTCACGATTCGAATGCAGTTCACGTTTTTTTTTTAAATTATCAATGATTTTATTAAAACATTATTTGCAGATGTTAAAAAAATATTAACATTAAAAAAAATATTTTTATTATCATAAAGAAGGCTTTAAGGAGGGAAAGTCATGTAAACGTACGTTTTTTCAAGATTTTTTTATAAAGAAATGGAATAGTTTACGGAATTAACATAAAGCATATTTCAAAATATACGATGTAAGGTATATTGACAAATTTTTTTAGACTAAAATATTTCAAAATGGCGGTGCCACAGCTGTTGGAAGTCGGCACCTCAGATTTGCGTCGTGCAACCTACAGGTCTCAAATCTCAACTAAAATAAAAAAACCAAATTTGTATTGTTAAAATACATTAATACGCTTTGCATGGCGGAGAGAAAAAAAATTAAAAATTTAGGACCATTTTGAAAAGAATCACTCATTTTTGTATTTTTGTAAATGATTCCAAATTTTTAATTTTTTTTCTCTCCGTCATGCAAAGCGTATTAATATATTTTAACAATAAAAATTTGACTTTTTAATTTTAGTTGAGATTTGAGACCTGTAGGCTGCACGGCGCAAATCTGAGATACTGACTTCCAGCAGCTGTGGCGCTGCCATTTTGAAATATTTTAGTCTAAAAAAATTTGTCAATATACCTTACAACGTATATTTTGAGATATGCTTTATGTTAATTCAATAAACTATTCCATTTCTTTATAAAAAAATCTTGGAAAAACGTACGTTTATATGACTTTTCCCCGTTAAAATAAATGCGGAATGGTATTTCTTCGTGAGCTATCATGGTACTTGGTATGGACCTTGCGATGGTGTTGGAAGTACGGTAAAAAGAGCAGCACCACGAGCTAGACTTCAGTTGCCATTCAATCAGCAAATTTCAACCTCTCAAGCATTATACGAATGGGCTAAAAAACCAACCAATTTACCAATCATTGAAATAAAGTTTTCAACAGATGAGGCTTATGAAAAAGTAACCGATGAAAGTGATGGCTAGCTCAAGTAAGAAGCACTTATATAAAATATTTAGACGACAAAAAAATTTTTTTTTAAATATTTAAGCATAAAAATTTTGTTCAATATACAGATTTATTATTTCCATAACTTTCGATTACCTTTATTTGCAATTTTTTTACTGATATTTTATTTTATAAGACATTAAAAATCATATTTAAAGTTCATAATTAAAAAAAATATTTGATAATTTTGAAAATTCCAGAAAAAACAGAAAGAATCGTTTCCCTATGACAGGACCAGGCTCAAAATTCGTAAAATAGGAAATAGTATTTTTGAAAACTTTTCAAAAAAAAGAATCGAAGGATACAAACAATTAAAAAAAAGGTTTTAATCTAAAAATTAAAAAGATCTAATAAATATTTTTTTAATAGTTTTTTACATGAAGTTTTTGAAAAATTCGCCAAAAAACACAATTTGAAAAAAAAACATTCAAATTGATGTATTTCAAAAAAGTTATAAGCTTTAAGAAAAAAACTACTAACATTTTCAAAAATTCATGTCTCGTGAACGGCTTGATGAAAAAATTCGAAAAAATTTATGGAGCTCTTTTTCACAGAGTACAAAAAGATAATAAAATTTGAGCCAAATAAATAATGTTAATTTTCATAATAGTAAGTTTGCATGGAATTCCCCATATTCACTTTAGAAACAAATACGGATTATTGTGAGAAATGTTGTCTTTAATATAAAATTGTAGCAATTTAGAAAGCGGCAGAATTTCGATGCCAAGTATTAAAAAGAGAGTTAAAACTCGTAAATCAAGACTCGCCGTGTACGCGAGTAAGGGCTGTTTTCCGTTACTTTTAATAATCTACAAATAATAAGATGACTTTCTCTTGTGAACCAGAAAATAAATACTTTTTTTTTAAATCCATAATCGCCATTTTTTTTGGGAATTCGAGATGACATAAAATACAAGTGATCCAGTTAAATTGATTCTATAGGATATACTCTGTAACTATATTTTATGCAGGCTTACGCGATTGCCTTCGTAGAGGGTCTCACTTAATTTGAGCACAGTAAAGGGGGACGAGAAGTCAAGCGAATGCTTGATAGGAAGGATTTCAAGATGAGAGAGAGAGAGAGAGAGAGAGAGAGAGAGAGAGAGAGAGAGAGAGAGAGAGAGAGAGAGAGAGAGAGAGAGAGAGAGAGAGGAAAGGGCCTTAACACTTCGGTGAGAGAGTCCCAGGGCAATATATTATCGGAGTACAAATCAACTTGCGAGCCTCTCTTGGAGCTTTCGGGCAGGCATTCTCAAAGCTTCGTAGTGGCAGTATAACGTTTTGTCTGCTAATATCTTCCCTTCGATATTTTGCTGTATACGTATACGAAAATACCTCCATGAGAAGCCACCAGAATATCTCACTCTGACTTGTCGTCTTTTCCACTCTCTATCCCGCTCTACATCTTGAAGTCTTGGGACATTCGCACAAGGAACACAGTGGGGGTTCGTATGTCCCGTCGTCTTGAAGTCCTCTCGAAAATCGTTCGAGCGTCCTACCGTGGGATTAAGCCATACAAGAGGTTTATTGAAAGCATCGTAGCGTTGATGCTATAGTTGGTGTATATTATATGTGGAAGAAGAAGAAGAAGAAGAGAGAGAGAAAGAGAGAGAGAGAGAGAGAGAGAGAGAGAGAGAGAGAGAGAGAGAGAGAGAGAGAGAGAGAGAGAGAGCATGAGACGAAGTTAGTAGAAACGAAGCGGCGAATTCGAGGCGTCGGCGCACCGTCGACTGAAAACATGCATGAACTAAAAATCGTAGTGCATACGCGTTTCTTCAGATGGCCGAAAAAAGTCACGAGAACGTAAAAACTCTCATACTTTTTCATTTGATGTCGAATCTTTCCAGACTTCTCACGTTTTTCTTATAAATTTTATTTACTGAATCGTTTCTTCTTTTATAAAATTTTTTGAGGGCGACTGGACGTTGGATTTCGAGAATTCGTCGATATAAATTAATAAGAACTCTGGAACTATTCCTTGACTAACGATCCCTGCTCGATTTTTGTGGATTCACTATATTGAGACGCTAACTTCCGGTCAATAGCGTCTCATTTTTCAAAATCTGGTTTTCAGTACTTTATTCAACAGAACTATTGATATAAAGTATCAGGAACTCTAGAACTATGTTGGACGCTATAAGAACTCCTCTCAAATTATGAGATGCTGAGACATGAGACGCTAACTTCGCAGACAAATTTTTGTCCCTTTTTGTATCTTCATCTAAACGTAATTGACGGATGAGATACGACGACCAAAATTTGCGAGTGGAAAGACGATGCAGCAATTGAACGTGATGAGAGAGAAATTGAGTGCAAAAATATCAAAATGAGAGTGAATGCAAAAGATTGTACGAGAATGAGCATGCGAAAAAGGACTGACGATTGCTTAAAAAATTAAAAGCTCTCACAAATGATTTTCGAATTGGGGATTTCGAAATTTCATCAAAAGACATCTCGCAATTTATCATTAAATTCGGTTTTTATTTCGTGCCGTAAACATCCTTAGGGCTAAGATGAAAATTCCGAATATGTACTACGGGACGTGTATCGCTCAGATGAGTTGCGTATACATGAGAAACATGAAATAGGGGATGAAAAAGAGCCCGATGCGGATATTGAATGGAGAAATAAATAGGCGGTTTCGCCGACAAAAAAAATGGCTTGGAATAAAAGGGCGAATTGGAGATCGAGTTGTACAGTAGGAGGGCAAAATGACATGACGTGGAGAATGACTAGAGCAAAATGAATATGAATGATTTATGTTATGTATATAAATATTTGTATTTGCCCCGAAATGTCGGAAGTTCCAACGAAATATTCGCGATGATATGTCCGTTGCCTTACGATGTGGACACTGGCTTATTTCCCTTAGCCGCTCTTGGTATAAACCAAGCGAGCAGAAAATACCGGATAGATGCAGTATTCAATTTTCTTTTTTATTTCACATTCTTCTTTACTCTCTGTTATTGCTCTGAACATCTGGAGACGAAGGATCTTTTTGAGAGCTCGAGGCGCTGAAGCGTTAGCTCTGCGAATGAGATAGATGCACATCTACACATATATAATAGTATATATTTATATACTATTTATATATGTGGGGCAATCCATGCTAAATCGCCCTAAGTCAGACCCTTCTATTCTTTGATTTGGCTGAAAATTTTATGCATTGCATGACCCATTGAAAGAAGTTCCTTAGAACATATAAAATTTTCAGCCAAATTAAAGAAGGGGAGGGTCTGACGTAGGTCGATTTGGTATGGAATGCCCTATATATATTGTAACGCTTTTCCTGTCAAGCGCTCCAAATTATATTTGCTCTCGATACTTTCTGGATGCCAGTTTAAGATAATTCTTAAACAAATTTAATTTGAAATTATCGAGAACAAAATAATAAGGTTTCCCGGTCGTAGCTGTATTTGAAACCAATGGTGGTAGAGGGGCTGGGTCAATTATACAAAATAAATATTCACACCAACAATCCAACTCCAGAATTACAATAGCTTTTATTTTTGAATAACATTAAAATTTTGAAGAAAATAATCTTTCCGGAAAAATTATATCGACAGTTTACATTATTTCTCAATATTTATTTGACATTCGATAATTAAAAGAATTTATAATTTTTAAGTGTTCGAAAATAATTTTATCACATAAATATTTGCGTTTCGGCTCGATATTATAACAATTTAAATTACAACTATGGATCTCCAGATTGGGCTAAATCAAATACTATAATTCCTCTCGACAATTCAAAATAAAACTTTAACAACGACAATTCGCGAACGTTTTAAATCGCGGAACAAGACGTTACTAGAATTTTCCAAACGCGTACGTACCCCGAAACAATATCGCTCTTTTAAATCCCAAAATTCACAAAATATACTCGCCGGTACAAAATGGTATGAAATCACAACAAAACAAATTGAGAGCGAAACGACGGCTCACCGCTACGGTTTCAGAGATTGGAAATCCCGAAAAGGACCACGGATGCTTCCACTCGATAATTCCGATGGCGTCGGGTTCTTGATCGAAGACGGCTACGGCTTGAGAAAAGACGTCCTCCATCGCTGCTGCCCAAAACTCGAGTCCTCGATAATTTTCCCGAAGCGCGATTTCGCGGATTAGGGTCCTAGCCCCCCACCCTTCGCCTACTCACGGGAATCTAGAATTTTCTCGAACCTTCGCCCTCTCCTTTTATTATTCGCCAACTATATTTGAATTTCGAGTTTGAATTCGAAACGGGCGTGACGCTGATCAACGATGACTTTCGATACGTCCGAGGTTTACCGAAGATCCCCGATGCTGATTGACGCATCGTCGAGTTGGATAGCTCCGGGTGAGGGCTTCGAGCTAGCGACCCTCGCTCGATATGATTTTTCGCGCTCCGTCGATGACCTTGACGACCGAAACTTCTCAAGCCTTCCCTCAACGATATAAAATTCTGACAACGACAATAATTCCGATGTTCTCTCTCTCTCTCTCTCTCTCTCTCTCTCTCTCTCTCTCTCTCTCTCTCTCTCTCTCTCTCTCTCTCTCTCTCGATGTTTTTCGATGTATGAGACCGTCGTTCACTCGTATAAAAGAAATTATAAAATAAAAGAAATTAATATTCAGTAAATACGCTAGCGCTTGGCCCTTCTAGATAAGCTCGAGAGCAATTCATCAGCGATGAAAAACGCTCCTTTCTCGTGCCGTGCCAATTGTTAACCAATTTGTGACGTGGGCAAAATTACCACGTCACAATATATATATATGTGTGTGTGTGTGTGTGTGTGTGTGTGTGTGTGTGTGTGTGTGTGTGTGTGTGTGTGTGTGTGTGTGTATTGTGACGAAAAATTCCAGCGCCACAAAAGCTCAGTTTTCTCTCACTCTTATTGCTATTATTTTATAGTTTTATTTTGGGCGCCAGTCGCCGAAGCGATACAATATGAGAGAGACAAAAATAAGCGGTTGACCGGCTTCGCAAACAGCGGGATGGGCGAGGTTGTGATATTGCTAAAGATTGAGCACTTCTATTATAAGGAATAATTAATATTTATTATTCACCGTTTCATTCTCCAATTTAATATAATTTAACTCGCACAATCGGATCCAATAATATCCTTTACATTCTATAAATTTCGAAATTAAAATTTAGACACGAGAGAAACAATGTAATAATTGAAAAGAAATACGCACGAAAAAGAAAAGGGGATACGCGGGAACCCTCGCGAGCTCACTCTTACACCGTTACTCACACACATACGACCGGGATTCTACACACCATACAAGCTAAGACGAGCCCGTACTTTCTAACCGTGGTACTACTCACGGAAAGAAAATGAAATAATATGAAATAATATTGTTCTTAAAGTTCCGACATAAAATATTTAATTAACTACTGAATACCCGATAATCGGTGACTCGGCCGGACTTTTCTAATGCGAACGCGAATTTTGTTCCTGGCCACACACACATACAACAACGCACTCACTCTACACTCTCGCTCGCGAATATTCTCACACACCCGATGAATTTATTCGAACAGGAAAAATATAATTTATCACCACGAAATTATATAGGGAGATTTCCGGATTCAACCACGATTATGTTTTTACCCGAGAATTTATCCTAAGCTGCTTCGCAAGCCTCGAACACGTGGTAAAAGACGAAAAATATTATTATTATAGGGGCGAAAGGCGAAGCCGCCGCCGCGATCGAATTTACTGAGTTTCATGGAATCGAACACTTTTACAATTCTTTATTAATTCAAGAGAATTGACGGGAAACTATATCCATTGTCCACTAACCGATTCGGACAGCAAGAAGGAGAGAGAAGGTAATATAGTTACCGTTTCAACAAACACGTGTGTCCCGCTAGACGCTCACCGAAAATCTGCCGAGAACAAGTGTCTCACGCTCGACAGTTAACTCCCGCCCCTCCTTTTTTACTTTCTTCTATATTTTCGTAAAGTTAGGTGACAGGGTCGTCACGTCTGAATTAATTATGGGCGTTAGACGGGGCCCCGAATATTTAACGGGATCAATTAATTTGTTATTGTTCTTTCTAACAACCCCTAGCCCAATTATAATATTTATTACAAGTAATTAATAAAGGAGGGATATTCTCGTTGTTTCTTGCCAGATTTATGGGATTACAGCCAAATAAATAATAAGAAAAGGGTTGACGCCACCTTTACACGGGACTGCCCTGAAGTATAACGACGGGAAAACGACGATGACCAATAGCGTCGTCCAACGATGATAACGTTCTCAAAGATTCTCCAGTTTTCAACAATAGCTATTGATGACTGTGTGTGTTGATTTGTCGTGTGTGTATGTCCCAGGATGCGTACGAGTTTCGCTCGAAGTACGCCGACGTTGCAAATTTGAAAATTCTCTTTCTCTCTCTAACATTCCTTCGGCCGATAAATTCTGTCTCTCGTTTTACCCTATTGCTTTGATTATTCCGTGGATACTCGCCATGAATATATAAAAAAAATAAAGTATTCGGGACCCAATTAGTTATATAATAATAATAAATAGTAATTCTTTCGTCATTAAAAGATCTTGCAAAGCGGTATCGTGGCTGGAGCGTCGAGCGGGAGAAGCGAGAGAAGTCTTTAGGTGACATCAAAATTTTTTTTCGTCACAATATATATATATATATATATAATAATTTGTTTCATTTATCTATATATTATAGACAGACTTGCGACTTCTTTATAGGTAAATTTATGCTATATTCTTATGGTATTACATTATACATTTTCTCTCGCGACTTCCATATCTCCATATGAGCATGTTATTTATATTATTTTTCATCTTCTACATTTGCGTTTGTACCAAGACCGTTCGTTGGCATTTTCGACCCTATATGTTACACATCCATACTACTGTATAGGGTATGCGGAAAAAAAATCTAGACTTTTTTGAATGCTCTCTATGTTTGAATAAATTTTCAATCCAAGCAGCATTGGTGAGATGAAGTGCCTCTGAAATTGTGTTGATACATTTTTAGATTTACATTACTGTCAAAGTTGCTGAGCTAAAAAAAAAAAAATTATTAGACGTTCATAAAATTGTTGAGTCTATAGAGGCATATCAGTCTCTCTCGACGAATAAATGAAGCTCGCCTTGATGATTAGAGGCATTTCCATTCAGATAAGTCTCGTGTTCTGAATAAGAGGATTCTCCCCCGAAGCAGAATAAATTTAGTTTGATTTTTTTCTCTATCATTGAATAGCTTGCGAGACAAGTGCAGGAAACTGTTCAAATTGGATACCCTGTGTATTCCAGTGTTGTAGAAGCATACATAGTATCAAGAGTTAGCCCCAATGTCGGTAGAAACGACGAGGAGATAAGAGCATAGGATATAGCAGATATTCGCGTATGATACTGAAATACGAGCCGGATATATCTCGTTGCCAGTATCATAATCGGCCTCGTAGTGAGATACCATTCAATCGCGTTGGGAAAGGTTTTCATATTACTCCCTCATCCTGCTCCCTCTGCAAATCGTCATCCCTTTTGATGTGCTTTTCCAATATTTTTATCTTTCACGAAGAGCAGCGGAAAATATCGCCCCCCTCCTTCCTCCAGTTTCCAAATTAAGCTTACAGCGATTTACGATATAGCTGGTAATTAAGACTTTTCCTTTTATAATTTAATATGAATTATAAATTTGCTGATCATCAGATTTATGATGCTGTATGGGGGTGTTTTAATGGTATGAATCATAAAGATGAGCTTGAAAATTTAGCGAAATTAAATTAAATGGTTTTTTAATGGATTTGATAAACGAAGCCAATGAATAAATCCGGTATCATTCTGATTGATTTAACAAATTGCCAATGAATTTTATTTCACCAAAAATCGATTTACGGATTTCAAAGAGAAATACATCAAATTCACATTATTTTGTACGGAAATTAATTTAAATCTCCGAGGGAAAAATCTGTTCGTGATGAAATGTATATTCTATTTAAATAATGCTTTCCTTTTGTTTTCTTTTTGCGAGATAAAGGACCGTTGAGCTTCTATGCTTTTCTGAGGAAACTTTCGTCTGGTTCATACATTATATATGTAGCTTGTCCTTACCAATGTTACAGTATACACGAGAGAAGAACAGATCCTCCGGTTATGTCCCTTGAGGGTTACAGGGCCATTCAGGACATCCCATCTCTCTCGATCTTTCTCCACAAATTCGAAATCTCCTTTAAACAAGGTTTCCTCGTCATATATCTTACAGCAAATTCGTGCTACGGAGGTCTGAGGTTTTCTCACTCCCGTAAAGCTTTATAAGTGTGTTTGTATCTGTGTGTATTCGCGCACGTCATGTGCGTGACTTGTATATGGAGGATTCCGCGCCAAATGAGCAACTTCAGAACCTTTCATTTTTTGATTTGTCTTAAAATTGTATGTGTTGTAAGACCTATTAAAAGAAGCTCTCTTTATTTATCCCAGATTCTTTTAACAATCCACTTTTGAATATGATTTTTTTCCAACATTTGATGCTTATTTCTTGAAATGACTATAACTTTCCGAAAATTGAATCAAATAGAACTTTTTTTTTTATGTAGGTTTTCAACCGTACTAAATACGAAAAAATTTGGCTTCCATATATTATCTCATTTTTAAGCAAAAAAATCATCGATTTCAAGATGTTGAACATTTTTTATTTTTTCTAATAAATCACAAAAAGCTTCGAACAATTAAATGATTTTCGAGACCGGTCCCATCGTGGCAAGACTTTTCCTCCTATAATTTTTCTTATTTCCAAAAAAAATTCTTTCAGTTTTTCTTCAGTCAATTCGGATTAAATCGATTTTTTCCGAAATGTTGATTTTTACCGAACTCTTTGGAAAAAATGATCTTGAGAAAAATGGTGGAATATACGAGTTCAAAATAGACACCTCCAAAAAAAGCTACCGGGCGTTTGGCAGAAAATTGACAATACACGACTGATATTTCTAACACGAAAATTAAAATATATTAATTTAAAAAAAATGAATATTCAACGAAAATTTGTATGAACAAAAATTTCTTTTGCTGCAAAACAGAGATGTGAATAGCTGACTAGCATAAGAACACTACTGCAGCACTAACAGTGCTGCAAGCAGGTTTGAAAATTATTAATTGTTCATTAGACTGATGCAAAATGTCTTTTTTCTTTTCCGTTTTGCAGCAAAACAAATTTTTGTACATATACATTTTCATAAAATATTAATTTTTTTATTAATTAATATATTTTAATTTTCATATTAGAAATATCTGTCGTTCCAATGAATACTACCTTTTCAATGCATGTCTTGCGTCAAATGATCGAATTTTTCAGTTTACCACTGAAATTTCACTTCGGGGTGGAGGGGGGGGGAGAGGGTGTTCCGCTGTGGCAGACCCTCCCCTACTTTGAAGCTTTACTCACTTTTCGTGTACCAATAATTCAATAACATGAAGTCAGTTGTTTATCCTGTTAAAACCCCTTAAGAGCAATTTTTGCTTAAAAAAAAACGACTTTTCTTTTGGATTATCCTTCTTTCTGTTAACGATTATTCAAACTTTATTGCATTTCGTGACTATAATCAAATGATAATGAGATTTGCAAGATATAGAGATATATTTAAGAGGTCGTAAAATGATATCCGTCCAAGTCGAATACACGACGGGAGAGGTTGCTGCATGATATCCATACTTTGTATAATATCGTGTAAAGAGAAACATGAGGCAAGTGAGTTTTTTCATCCCACAATGAGAAAACAGACAATTGGTTCGGTAAAATATTTGCGATGAAATTTTATGACATCCACTCCAGATTCTAGCCGATAAAATAAATCTGTTCCATGTAGTAGAAGTTCCAAGTAGTATATTTTTCAAGTTTTTGTTATTTTGTGATAAATTATTGTGCTTTATTTATGTATATTTAAATTTAACATCAGTTTTCTAACTAAATAAAAAATGAATAATTTTTAGATTATGATATTTAACAATATTTTGTTTCAGTAAATCTTTGAAAAAGTTGTTATTATTAATCTCCATAATTGATGAGATATATTTATAACTTTTCTGATTTATAACTTAAACCTTTCTGATTTATAACTTAACAGTCCGATATCAAATTGATGTAGCTTCAAAATTAAATTGATTCATTCATTTTCACGTTCAACCAAAGGATGAATGAAATATACAGATTTAGTAAAATTATGATGGTACGTAACAAGCGTAATCCCATTTTATCTGGTCGAACGAATTACGTTTGGTATAGAAAATTCTTCTATAAAGCCATGCGAAGGTGTGGATAATGAAAATCCTATTTACAGGGAGCTTTTCAACCATCTATTGGGACAGCAGTAATGGATCAAAAATCGAAGTGACGTTGAAGCTCGGTGCAAACCTGAAATCTCCCTCAATTTCAAATTATAATCTGTATTTATTACATTTGCACTTCAATTTATGCATATATGTTTGGGTACGGAATCGTTCGACTGTAAGAGTGCATTTGATATACTGAAGGGTAATGATATTCGTATTGGTGTTTGGATCCAAATGGATTAGTGTACAACAGGAAAGCAAAGAGCGAGAGAGAGAGAGAGAGAGAGAGAGAGAGAGAGAGAGAGAGAGAGAGAGAGAGAGAGAGAGAGAGAGAGAGAGAGAGAGAGAGAGAGAGAGAGAGAGAGAGAGAGAGAGAGAGAGAGAGCTAATCACAAAAAGAAGAAAGAGATGGTTACAGAGGAATTCGATTCAATATATAAATCTCTCGAGTAAACAGGATCGATGTTGAGCTTTTTTTACACTCCCAAATTTTCTGATGATCAGTCAGAAAATTTGTACAGTAATATACATATTCTGATCCATATATTCACGGCTGTTTCATATTGAGCATTCAGCATATGGCGGCAACACCGGTGGTTAAAAGCTGAGAGTCGTTTCCATATTTTGTTTTTTTCTTTGCTTTCTCTTTGCCCCGCTCTCCCGAGCTCTTTCTCCGACGTCATGTGGAAAATAAACGTAATCAAGGGAGTTCCTGGCTAGCAGGCTCCTGAGTGCCCTCAGCATATAATGAAAAGCTCGTTTGTATAAGTAAAAAACTTTCATTATTTACTGTGCCCCAATTATCTGTAGTTTATTACGAAAAGACGTGAACACAATTGTTGTCATATTTGTATAGTTTTACGACGGTCTCACACGTTTAACATTCAATAATATTTTTTTCATATACTACAACCTATTCCTTAAAAACGGTTATGATGCATTGAAAAACATATGTAAATATCTATACAAGTTTATTTATTTATAAACCAGATTTCTTGAAGATTTTTTTAAATTTCAACCTTATTCAAGTATATTTAATTTATAAAAATATTTATGTGAGGTATTGAATAAATTTTGAAAAGTTCTGCTTGGATACATTAGCCCTATCCATATGACGACTCGGACATACAATGCATCCACAAGATTCTCATGTGGATAAAATGATTCGACTTCCATTCAATTTTTATTTGCATGGAATATTTGTTAAACTAATTGTGTTGTATTATTGGTGTTGTTATGAAAATAATCAGCAACGATAAAAAATTAAGAAAAATTTCTAATCTTTTACTGATTTCTTCCGATTAAAAATATTTTGCAACCACTGTTAAGAGGTGGTTTGTGACTATAAATGATCGAAGTAGAGTGAGTCTTTTTTTAATTTTTTCACGGCTCTGTGACAATGTTTTTTTCAAACCTAATTGAGTCGTGAATATGATGGGGATGGAAGAAAATTGCAAAATATGGAATATTATAAGAGCATTGGTCATATGGACTCTTTGGGGATGGAAAGAAAGAGGGAGGGAGATATAGAGAGATTGAAAGAGAGAAAAGAAATCTGGGACTCGAGGGCTTAGCTAATAAAGGGTGTATCAGATGATTGTTTTCGTAAAGGAAAATATTTTTGACAAATTTTTTTCTCATACTAGACATCATTGTATCCTACATAGAGAAAGAAGACAGAAGACGAGAGAGAGAGGAGAGAGGGTGGGTGGGGGAGATGGGGGTGGGAGGGAGAGGGAGAGAGATTCCGTTGAGGATAATGGAGGTTCAAAAAAAAGAAAAAGATCTCCAGTGTTTACATAGTTCTGTGCCTCGTTTACCAGAGCGTGAACAAGTGGACCAAGAAGAGATTGGGATAGAATGAGTGAGAAAGAGAGACAGAAAGAGGTGAGTAGTGAGAGAAAAATTATTTTCTCACGATCTTTATTCCTGGAATAAGAAGATATGAGATACCATATTTTTATTGCCTCGTGCGATGAGGTCGAAATTGGAAAAAAATATATATATAAAATCGTTCGAGACATCTTCCTGGTTTATCATTTAATAACAACAAAAAAACATAATCGATTTTCTTTTAGAGTCTTTCATTCGTGTTTTAAACTAAAAATTAGAATGATAAAATATTCTGCACAATCCTTGGTTATTGAAGCACTGTAAGTTTACTTTTTCAGCGATATTATAACATAACCTCTTGAATGTCATAGCTATGAAAAATCATCTGCTGATCACATTTTTCAATTTCTATCGTGAATATTTTTTTTCAAACGTCCAGTGACTCTCTGTTTTTATCATTGATACGGAATCTTTAGATTTGATTTAACCATAGGATAGTTTATATCAAACATTTATCATTTTTTGATATATGAATTATTAAATAAAAATGTGAGCAACAGGTCATCTCCATACAGTGTCAGACGATTTTCAAAAAAATCTTTTCTGAAAGTTCGGTAATTTAGCTCGATATTTTTCCAGTGGAATGGGATGTATTTCTACTTTTTTGTATAAAAAAATCTGTTAATTGTAAAATATTCAAGTTCATGAAAGGAATACCTTAAAGTATTATTAACAATTTTCGATCTACTAACATTGGCAATTTTCAAATCTCAGTTTTTTTAAATTTCACAATCAGTGGATTATACAAACCATATATTATAATAATATAAAGCATATAATAACCATAAATATAGTTGCACAGGTGAGGAAAAAAGATAAAACAATACAGTTAACTTCCCTGAAACAATGATCAAAGGTCTTCAAGGATGAAACGATGCTGACTTGTGTAAAACAGTAACCGAAAGATTGATCCAAGAAAAATTCGCCTCAAAAAATACGTCCTCGGAAAATTCGTTCCTGGGGAATTTCACGCACCCTGCGATTCTACGCACCCCACCTGCCTCCACGCCAATACCTATTTCCACTTGCAAATTATACAATGGAAAATTCAATCAACGTGAACGAATTTTCCGGGGGCGAATTTTCCGGGACGAATTTTTCTTGAATCAATTTTCCTAGATTCGTGTAAAACAACTTCTCGAACTTCCTATTCCTATATATTTCTCTATACTGGAGCGAGAAGTAATATTTTTTTCAATATAATGCACTAAAAAACCCTCCTTTTTTGCCTATACAATAACACTTAATAAAGACAAATATTGTAATCATCGTCCTTTGTCCTTATGTCTCGCATGAAACACTTTTGTTGCTCATCAATTAATTAATGTGACCGGTAGTCCTGGATAGAAATGTGCGCAATCTAAAACATTGCATTGACTATCACAGCTCTGTCTACTTTTAGAGCAGTAGGCGTATTTGGACGAACCCTCTATACTTACGATAATTAGCATTTCACCCTTTACCACAGCTCATAAAAAGCTCATAAATAGCAACGAGTTAACCTCTAACAAACTCCGTCGGAAAGGTCGAGCTGATGTACATTGGAAGCCTGATTTTAGATTTCGTCTCAAAGTTTAACTTTGTAGGTGTGGCCTTATGGGTCCCACCTACAAATATATTTGAGCAGAAATTGAGGTTTCGTTGAACATCTTCGGAAATAAAGTATATATACATAGATGATGTTAAAAACTATATTTGATGTACTGCTAGCAGCTCGTGTACGCTGAGTTACAGTTAAGATTGTGTTGACACTGTAAACTTCACCTCTCTCTCTCTCTTTCTCTCTCTCTCTCTCTCTCTCTCTCTCTCTCTCTACATATACATATATATTTTTTGTATGAGGGTGTTTCTTCGATGGATATAGCTGTTTTGCATATTTCTTCCTCATTTTATTTCGGCCCCACCATCTTCGTTAATTTGCATGATCACCCAATAGAGTGGACGTAAAAAGATTTCATGTCATTAAAGATGTAGAACGTCTTCTGAATTCGCAATTAGCATAATTTTCATGTTCATTTTAGTGCTGCATCCGCCATGGTTCTCTTATTTACTAAGTCTTATAGAATTTAGTGAATAGAAGCTTAAAAAGCTTAATGTGAGAGAATTATCATTCACAAATTATTCGTATTACTCACCTCAGCGGCTGTTCCCACCTCAGCTACACTGATTTAAAATAGCACGATAGATCAATGTATATGCCTCACAAATATGAGAAAAGCTCAGTTACCTACTACTTACTACTACTTACTAGCTCAGCTACTTAATAGTGTACTAAATAATTAGTACACTGGTAAAGACCGGGTGCTGTTAGCTATTGTTTGCTATCTATGTACTACTTTCAGTACTTCAAAAGACATGGCCACATCGTATAACTCTGAAACTATAGGTTGAATTAACTTAAAATTTTCACAGAATAATCTTAAGATATCATACTTCCAGAAGAGTCATTTCTAAGTGCTCCTGACTTTTCGAATTTATATGAGCAGGAAATTTTCGAAAAGTTCCTATTTGGAATCGTGTAAAATCTCAAAAAATTATAGGAGAACCCCACAAAAATTTTTTCAATAAATTAGAAGCTCGCAAAAATGCCAATTCAAACCCGATCAAAAATTAAGTCTAAACTTTACAAAAAGTCATTCAATAAATAAAAACTATAAAAGCATTCAAACTTTCAACAGTCAAATACATTAAAACCTCTAATCTCTAATAAAAACAATTCCAATTATTTGAAAATACAGTTGTTCTACAGTACAGTTATTCCACACAATAAGAACAAAAATTAAAAATAAGTATTAAAAAAAAATTGCGATATAACAAAAATTTCAAACGAGTAAAATTAGATCGAAAAAAAATTTCTGCCGAAGTACTCAGCGAGTTTGAAACCATTCGTGATATATTGTGTGAATTAAGCAAAAAAAACTCGCCAAGTATTAACTATGCATAGTACATTGGGTAAATTTATGCCAAAAAAAATCTGCGATCTACTTTAAGGAAGCTTTCCAGTGTGACAGCCCGAAAAATCGCTGTTTTTCGCGATTTTTTTTTTTAAAGAAAAAATAATCTAATCGGTCTGGTTTTTTTTTTGTATATTAATTGGGTATTGAAGAATACAAAACAATTTTTTAAAGATTGATTTATTTATTAATTAATATCTATAAAAATGATGAAACAATTGTTGCAGAAAATGCACTTGGATGTGGTGTCCACGTTGGGGGTCACAATTTTGATCTGAAACAAAAAACACAAAAAGATTATTGATCGGTATATAATTGGCTTTCGTGCTATGGAGGCTTTTTTTTTTTTTTTTTTGCAAAAATGGCGCCGGTTTGAACAAAAAGTATCGATTTTAGCATTTTTTTTTGGCAGTTTTTTTTACAAAAAAATAGGAAGATGTCAAAAAAAAAAAAGCTTCCATAGCACGATAAACAATGACGTTAAGAATATTGTGTAAAAAATTCAACTCGATAGCTTTAAAACTCTGCCCTCCAAGTTGGACACCGTTTTGAAAAATGCTGTTTCGAGAAAAACGCGTTCAAAGTCGACGCGGCAGCTGTAGCGCTCCGTTGCCTTCTTCCAAGAAATGCTGTACAGTAACCGAAATAATCTGAATTTCGGCATGAAAATTTCAGGGAATATTCGGAAGAGTGTATACTATTCGATAAAGCAAAAAAAAATCGATTTTTTGAAAATTTCACACTGGAAAGCTTCCTTAAGCCAATGAAAATTTTCTACTTTTAAGCCAATGAAAATGATCTATTTTTTTCCAATGAAAATTCTTCTTGCTCGAAGCCATGCAAAATACCAATTAAGCCGCCATGAGTACAAGAGATATATAGAGTTATATCTGTTTTTACTTTTCAAATGTTTCCCATAGTAAGCCCATAGTAAGATAATAGTTTACGGGGTTTTTATACCGTCTGCGAATGCCGTAAACCATTCGGTCGGTAAAAAAGTATATTTAAATAAAATGACCCTTGATTCACGTACTATCACTTTAATTAAATACAAAACTGATGAGGCTAGTCACCATCAATATAAATGACACTGGGTTTTCGCATTATCATTCTATCTACTAACCAAAATTCACGACAGACCCTTTAACCAAAAACCATTCAAATTAATTCAAAGATTTGAGCCGGCTGTCACGTCGACGATTTTTATAACCTCACGACTGTTACCCTAACAAAAAGTCAAAACTGATGATACCAAAATATTGGTCAGCTGTCATATCCACGACAGATCTTAAGGTAAATCGGTGAATTTAAGGCATCTAAGATGAAAGGCTGATCATATTTGTAGTCACACATAAATACGAGATGAATTGATATTTGCAACTTGAGCGCTATTTACCATCTAGTTTGGTAGTAAAATTAATTCGTAAACATCGACTGTTTCCAGACTGTTTCCCTATGAGCATAGGAAAATCGTATGTACGTCAAGACTTATTGAATTTTTACATTCGGTATTTCCAAGATTTCGTAATAAAAACTTGATCACTGTATTCCGCGAATATAATCCAGTCGGAATGTACACAAAGTTGGACAACTTTTATTGAAGGATGCCAAAGCAGTGCCATTTTTTTGTAGGTAATTTAGATCTCCAAGAATATACCCGGAAAATTTCTACAAAATATTAATTGTTTTCTGGCCGCTAAAAATTATTGAAAAAAAAAACCAGTATTTTGATGTTATTATTTTTGGGATGGAATTTATTAAAAAATGCTTCCTACAAAAGTTGTGCGACATAATGTCATCTATAAAATAAGTCCTATACATAAATCATATAACATTGTTAGTTTAGCGGTAAATCGCAGTTGAACAACAATTTTTGTTTGTTTTGATTATTGTATGTTCTATTGGTTATTTATCAACGTACTGTTCTAAGGCTCATACATCACCTAGAAGAATCTATCCCCAAGAGATATATGCAAATATTATTCATCCATGTTATATAGTTTAGTAATAATAGCCGATTTGCGTAAATCATGAGAAAAAATACGCGGAATTAAAAAAACCTTTCTACGACAATTTATAAGGGAGTTATGGAAATTGTTAACTAAGCTACGCAAAAGTATAGCCACGGGGCGATAAAAATTAAGTATGAAAAAAAATTCCAATACAAAATAAGTTCCAAACGAAAAAAATTAAATTGAAAAAAAAAAAATTTGGCAAGTTCGTGACCATGAGTGATACAGTATGTGAATTAAGCAAAAAAAGTCGCCAAGTACTTCGATTGAAATTTTTTTTTTAATCCAATTTTTTCATTTGAAATTTTTTTTTGTATTGTAATTATTTTTTCATACTGATTTTTTATTCTTGTTCTTGTTGTATCGATTAACTATATTTTCAATTAATGGGGAGATTTTTTATCAGAGATTAATAGGTTTTAATGTATTTGACCTTTAATGCTTTTATAGTTTCAATTTATTTAATGACTTTTCGTAAAGGCTGGATTTAGTTTTTGGTCAGGTTTGAATTGGCATCTTTTGTGAGATTACGATTTAATTGTTATATTTTTGTAAGGCTCTCTTATAATTATTTGTGAGATTAGAGGTGAATGAGAGAATTTTCGCAATGTTGGTTTTTTAGTATCACTAGGCAGCGACTGTGAAAAAAAAGTTGAGCATCAAAAATGGGTCCGAGAAAGTGCTGAATTTCTGAGTACAACGATATTATAAAATATCAATATTACCAATACGCTTCAAGCTATACGGTTCTAATTAGTCACGATCGAAAGAAAAAAAATTAATAAAAAATACATAAGCTAGTAACATCTTCCAGAATGCTGTTATTAATTAAATATTAATGAGACAATTTTTAAAAATCGCGGTGCTTCCTGTAGAAGTGTAAATGTACTTGTTTCGAGTCGCTACCGCGACTCTGAATTCTTTCTAACAAATATTTTTCGTCGAAAAACACGCTATTTCAATAACAAACGGTTTCATAAATATAAAAAACAGCATGACTTGTATTTTATGAGTTTTCTTCGTTACATATTTTATGAACTGTCTCTTTTGTTCTATATATTGATACGAATTTACTATGATAAAACTTCTCATATAACAGTAATAAAAAATATCGGAATTTCGCAGAGAAATCAATGGTGAACAAAAAATGTCGATTGTGAATAGTAGCGTTGAAATCTGCAGGACTGTGCCACAGAAAGATTCAACAAACTTGAATGGTGTAATCGACTGACGTTTCGCTATGAGAAAGCGAGAGATGAGCTCATGAAAATTGGGGAGAGTCAGAAGTTATTTTGAGAACTATCTCACTCACGATTTATCGAAGATAACTTGAATCACAGACCATCCTGGGGAATGTTTGTGGCTGAATATCTGAAGACACGTATTCCCCATGGAGATACCAATCGACCTAGAATTCGTGGATACACGTATAGACACGCGTGTGTTTGTAGAAATCCTGTATGCGTTACAAGAGAATTCTCGCAATAACATGTGAACATTTTTAAGATGTCTCGTCTAATATGTTACGGTTGCAGGGTAAAGAGAAGCTTCTGTTACTTTGGATCGAAAACCATCCATGTAACCACGTAATTGGATTTTATAGCTCTCAATTGCATAATGTACTTATATACGTAGAAGGAGGCAGGGGAAGGAGGGGCGAGGAGGGTATCGAACGAAGTTAAGGGGGCTAATGTGCTTAATCCGGTACAGGGTTACGCACTAATCCCCTAAGTACTGTGTACATTGCCGTCGACGGTGTGTGTCTGTGTGGCTGCTTTTGTGGGATATACAAACTCAAAACGCGACTCGCCGAGTTAAAACGAGAGGAAGAAGGGTTCAGCATCATTGTAAGCGAAAATTAACGAGCCTCGGCGAGAAATGTAGAAGAATGGAGCCGAGACTCTTTTCCCTAAAATTTATCAGTCCACAGCTCGAAAGAGATAAAAATAGTGAGAGACAAGGAGGGAGGGAGAGAGAGAGAGAGAGAGAGAGAGAGAGAGAGAGAGAGAGAGAGAGAGAGAGAGAGAGAGAGAGAGAGAGAGAGAGAGAGCCGAAATTAAGTCGTACAGTTTTTCACATGACAAATACTTGTGTGCACTTTCTGACGATTAACAACCACAATTATTTCTTCTCGAAAACGACTTTTGAACCGCGAAATAGAAACGAATTTTTATGGTTCACGAATACAAAAATAATTTGTGAAAATCTAATCAAGAAAAAATTTTAACTTTTTTAAGTTACAGTTATTAATAATATCTTACGAACTTTGTGTGTATGTATAATCAGAATGGAAAAATATCAATACAGTATTTCATATAAGGATGAAATTGTATTTTATATATTCCCTGTTTATTTTAATAAAATATTATTTTTTCTTTGATGGCATAATTGAAGTAATGTTTTTGTCTTGTTTTTCAAAAAGCTCTTTATACCGAGCATCTCGTAAAATCAATTTTATTCTTTCCGAATAATTTTTTTACTTTTTATAATTGAAGAGAAAACATATGTCATCAGGACCTCATCTGTGTTCACAATTTGCATGCACGGTGAGGTTGGAATTTACCTGGGTGCTTTCTATGGCTTTAAAATTGAATAGCGTGGGCGGACGGAGTCGTCCTATCAAGACGAAACCCTCATTATTTCAAGGAGGTTGCATAAAGTTTTAACCTCGTGTTGACACACTTATACGTCTATGAATATATATTTATT
Source organism: Rhimphoctona megacephalus (assembly GCA_963989365.1). Lineage (NCBI taxonomy): Eukaryota > Metazoa > Arthropoda > Insecta > Hymenoptera > Ichneumonidae > Rhimphoctona > Rhimphoctona megacephalus. The sequence continues at coordinate 26,940,160 of OZ022414.1, read as the reverse complement.
ATTTGCTTTGAAGGCCTTGCAATTACGGTGTATTACCACACGCGTTAAATATATCCAGTATATATATATTTGAAAGAATAGAAAGCATGTGAATTTTTAAGGATTCGAAAAACTAGCTCACAAATGAAGACATCGTGACGAAAGTAGAGAAGCATGGAAAGGGAACGAAGAAGCGGAAAAAAATTCTGAAAGCAGCGAGTGAAGAAAAAAAGAGCGAAGCAGGAATCATGTGCATATAGAGTGAAAACGAAAATGCATGCGCAATGCAGCGGGCTTTATACGTATACGTATTTCGACGCTTCCATAGCCTTGGGCAAAAAGCATAATCGTGGAGTGCGATGTGGCTTTTTCTCACTTTATTCGCACCCTCTTTCCTTTTCATCGGTAGTCCTCTATATCGAGTACACGGTCAGGAAATGAAAAAGCATAACTATTACGTAAAAACTCACAAAATAGTATTTTCACGTCCTTTTGCTTGTGCATTGGTCATACACCCTTCGTTTGTTCTTTGTGTATCCAAACGATTTTTTGTTTATGTTAAATTTAGTTGAATACATTTTGTGAATTAATCATTATTATAATCACTAAAAACAATTATTCACCATATTTTTTGATTGTTGTACGTCGCAGTTGGAATCAATTTATGATTGTGCTATTTATAGTATTGTTGAATTAATCATGAAACGTTTTCAAATAGTTAATTAGGAATATTAAAACTCATAATGTTAAATTGAAAAGAGGGTTTTTCTTAGATATTTTTGATTAATCAATTCGAAAAAATACCATCCAACCGTTATCGTCAATATAGAAGTTGCATGGATTATAAATTTGCTGTTTGGTCGTTTTATAATCTGCTCATGACCCCTGTGCCAAAAATCATTCCCTCGTCGTCATATACTCCACATACGTATGTGTACAGATACATAGTGCAAATGTACAGGTATATATGATTCTCTCTACATAAAATCGAAAAAGCCAGGGCATTAGCACTGACGTCACGCGCCGGTAGCTTTTTTTAATTACCCAGAATGCCTGAGGCTATCTACCGTCGACGACATCACTGGCTTCCTCCTTTTCTCCCTCTATTCCTCGCCAAACATCCGACTTCTTCGTCCTCTTCATCTCAGCCGTCGAGTTGATTCACCAACCGCGTCGTCATAGCCGTCATCGTCTCGGTGGTCGTTGAGCTTTTGCCACACTATTTTTACTCCCCATACCGTCTCACAATTTTTTCTTCTAACTTCCATTATATCCATAAAGTACATACTTTCTTCGTTCCCTACGAGTTTCTCGGTCTCTCTCGATCTCATCTTCAGCAACCCTTATTTTACCATATCCAAAGCGCTCAGGCGTCGTTACTTTCCCTTTTTTTAACCAAGAGTTTTTTTACCTCGAGTTTTTTCCTTCAGCTTCTTCTTCTGCTTCTTTGTCTGATTAAGAGAGGGGAAGAGTTAAAGAGAAAGCAACGTGCAATTGCAGGATAGTACCTAAGTCTCTCGAGACATCGCTAATGTGCATACCCCGATTTTCTTCCTTAAGGGTCGTAAGTCTACAGAAGCTTTATTGGAGTTGTATTTTTCCTTTTTTTTCGTCATTATCCATACATCTCCCGGGTTTTGCACCACGAAAATAGGTGGAAATGTAGTATACGTATGCTCCTAAAGTACTAGTTTTTTCAAGCTTGAGCTACTCGTGCCTTGAATACGTCGAAAAAAATTGATATTCCATTTGCGTTCTGTTATCCATTTTTTGCGGAAATACAAGCTGATGAAACAACAAAACATCCCGTGTGGAAATTCAGTTAGGGCCTTGGCTAGGCCCTGATTATTTTTCCCTTACTCTGTTAGGGCCCCAATATGGAATCCCGAAGGGCCCCTTGCGGGTCGGTCACACTTTGTCAACGAGGGCCCAACCGGGCAAAAAGGTCGGGGCCTTTGAAGGAAGTCCTATTGGAACCCTAGCAAAAAATAAATGTTAATAAAAATAATTTTTTTATGGTTAGAATTGCATATCTGATCATCATAGTTCACCTTATTTCAGTGTTCGCATTACTCCGGACATTAACTTGTGCGGAAAAATTTTTCACTTACACCGAGATTCGATCCGACCTACCTATTGATCTTTGACCCAACGTGCACGCACGCTACCCATTACACTATTATCTATAGTTGAGAAATTCTGGCTCAAAAATGTAACACAAGCTGCAGATACGTCATGTACATATTACACAGTATACTTAATCAATCTATAAGTAACAGAGTTCTTAAAGTAAGACAGAAATCGTAACGGTAAACTTAAATTCCATTTAACAATAACAATAATATCAAGTATAAATGATAATGAATTGAATTATTAATAAAAAATACATAGAATAATATTTATTATTATATTATTAACGTAATAATAAATATAATTATGGTTTATATTTTATTATTAATATGTAATAATAGTGATTATTTATTATTTATTTATTAATAAATAATTATTTCTAATTGTCTATAAATAACTAAATATATTCGATGTTGCGAAAATAAGCTTTATTGCTTAAAAAAAATACGTTCGTTTGTGAACTGAAATGACAAAAGCAGTTTCAGATTTTTCGTCTAATCAGAGGAATCCACATCAATTTTGATATTAAATATTACAATTTATTTTAATGAGAGCTACTGTGATAAAGAACTCAAACGCATCATATGTTTTAATAATATTGGCAACCCTGACATTTCCCGATCGGGTTCCAGCCTGGCAGTATTAGGACGATAGACTTAAGGCTACCTTGACAATACCCGTCCGGGCCCTTAATAAGTTTCCTCACTGAAGCCTTTTCTTGTAAACTCAACCAGCCCTGTTATTCCCCTTGTAGGGCCTTGTTTGGCTGTGGTGTGGAAGTCCCTAGTAGGGAATCCACATTTCGGCCCTTACGGGCCCCAAATTTATTTCGGGTTGCCCTAATAATTTTCCACACGGGATGTGAATCCATATATTTCTTTTCATTGATGTCTTGCATCCCTGCAGTTTGCTTTAATTTCGCACTCGTATATTTCATGCACAGGCGAACGCTTCAGTGTATGGTCCCACGCGATATGGGGTGCACGAGATGGTGAAAAACACGTTGTTCTTTTATTCCTCTTTTCCTCTTTTCCTCTCTCTCTCTCTCTCTGTCTCTCTCTCTCTCTCTCGCAATTGCTTGTTGGACGTTTTTATATGCAAAAAACTATAACTAAAATTAGTCAAAAGGATGTCAGGGAGAGAACATATATATATTGTATATATATTAGAGTATATATATATTAGAGTATATATATAGAACTGTATATATATTAGAGTATGTCATTTCAGGGCGACATTTTTTTTTTATGGTGGCCCCCCAAAAATCTTTAGTTTGCACCCAAAAATGAAACTGTGCGAAAGGTGGGCCCTGTCAAAAAATATTTAGAGGTTGCGCTTTGCTATTAAATTTTTCCATTTTATTAACATGGGAATTTTTTTTTTCACTATTTCTATTACCCTATTGCGATTTGCCATGCTGTAATATTTTCCAAGCGGTTTCTCATAGCAAATTGGATGCGCAACAATAAAGTCCATTGAACCAAGTCTATAAATTGAATAATTTCGTAGATACTAATGATTGAAATCAATTTTACGTGAAAATTTGTATTCAAATGCCTCTACCGCCTAGACTATTGATTATACAGAAAATATTCAAATAGCAACTTTGTAGAGAAATGGGTATTCTAAAAAACAAGTCCTTTGAACGGAACCCGTAGAGTTATTATGTATAAAAACATAACATTATGTTTTATTACATATTATATTAACATTATATTAACATTATGTATAAAAAATTTGATGAATAAACTTTAAACACCTTCTATTTGTTGAATTCAATTTTATTTAAAAAAAATTTTTTTATAAACTATTTTATTTTATAAACTATTTTGGCGAAAATAAAATGAAAAAACGAAGTGCAAAAAAAAAGATTACTTACTCAATAGGACTCAAATTGGGAAAATTGAATTCAACAAATAGAAGGTGTTTAAAGTTTATTCATGCACAAACACATTACGCATAAGTGGACTGTATGGTAAAGTTCAAAATTTGTTATACATAATGTTATGAATATTTGGAGTAGATTTTGTATTCCAGTTCGTCAATCTTAGTGTCTTTATGAACAATTCGAAAAATTTTATAATGTACGGGAATAAAAAAAAAGGCAAGAAGAAATTTGCATTAATTATTGACGAAGATCCCAAAGAATGGACGAACAACAAACAATATAACAACTGCGTTGATACACTGCGCAGTTTGCAAGTCGTCAACGATACTGCAGAACGAGCAGTAGCATAGGCCACCGAGTACAGCAGTTGTTTAACGGAAAACGAGGAACAACGGCAGTACCTTTTGCAGATGGTTAGGAATCACTAGTAACGCCATGCAACAAATATAAAAAAAAGCTCTTTGTGTCAGTAGGTGAGTTTTGTTTCATTCATTTAATGATGTTGGATTAATTTTTAATGAAATGTGAAATTTTTTTTATTATTCAATCCCCCCAGGGTCAATTTTTTATAAGATTTTTTTTATACACTTACATTAACTTAATGATTAAATACCGACCAAATCTTATACACTGCTGTGAAAAAAATGAGATTTGTTGAATTAAAAAAAAAAAATTCTTCACAAAATCAACTGTAATCGCCTATATCTCTGAAAGGAGTGACTACGGGTTCCGTTCAAAAGACTTGTTTTTTAGAATACCAGTTTCTCTACAAAGTTGCCATTTGAATATTTTCTGTACAATCAATAGTCTAAGCGGTAGAGCCATTTGAATACAAATTTTCACGTAAAATTGATTTCAATCATTAGTACCTACGAAATTATTCAATTTATAGACTTGGTATAATGGACTTTATTGTAGAGCATCCAATTTGCTATGAGAAGCTGCTTGGAAAATATTACAGCATGGGAAATAGCAATAGGGTAATAGAAATAGTGAATAAAAAAATTTTACCATGTTAATTAAATGGAAAACTTCAATAATAAAGCGCGATCTCTAAATATTTTTTGACAGGGCCCCCCTTTCACACGGTTCCGTTTTCGGGTGTAAACTGAAGATTTTTGGCGGGGCCACCGTAAAAAAATAAAATGTCGCCCTAAAATGACACACCTTAATATATATACACACGCAGAAATCACGATAAAGAGGATTCGCCTTTTCATACCGGCTTAAAACGCTCAAGAAAAAAGGCGAACGAATGAAGGCCAAACCGTAATTTCTATTTTTGTGATTGGTTTGACTTTTCATGCGGTGTGAAAGCCAGGACTCAATTTCTGAATAACCGATGAATATTGCATTTGATGAGCAGACAGGCAGTTCAACGCTGAGAGACAGCTCGAGAGAAAAAAATAAACAGAAATTTAAAAAAAATTTCATTGTGAGTGCGAGAGAGAAAGAAAGAGAACGGAGAGAGCGAACGGAACTGAATGGTGAAAGGGCGAGCCTCGGGCAATCAAGATATAGCACGTTGTAAAATCAAGAGAGCCGCGGAGCGAAATGGGAAAGAGAGAACGAGGGCTAAACTTTCGATGTGGTCACTGGAAAAAACGGTGGTTCCTCACTAAGAACATCACATACCGATATATTCTAAAACCTGTATACGAAAAGGAGTTTGGCACCCTCGAATTAGTATATCGATCTTTCTCATTTTTCAATTCAGCGACCTTGTGAGCTACCTGTACGGAATTTCAAATGGATAATGAACATTGGCGGATGACCATATATTCAATCGTACGTAAAAAGAGCAAATAAAGAAAAAATTGGTCGATAAAAAAATTGTTAGTAATCGCGGTTGATGAAAATATAAAGCACAAATAGTATTTATCAATTTATTATATGATGAGGCTTTAGTGGCAAGCAAAAACCCATATCAACAACAAATATGATAATCAATTTCAATGAAGTTATATAGGTACACGTATGAACCAAAAGTTTCGACTTCAGGATATAGTAATATCCACGCCTAACATATAACTGGTAGATCTTCCAAAGCCCAAAGTTAAATAAACCCAAACAAACTTTTAATGAAACTTCTACAATCCGTATATCCTCACCTGGAAACAGTACGTCATATAAGAATACGTCTTCATACATATGGAGAGTGACGTAGTACCGTCGCAACAGCCCCTATTACATTCTGTCAACTGTCAACTGTCAGTTCTTTATAGAAATTTAGTGGTTAATACAAATTAGTTTTTTTTATATATAACGTAATTAAAAAGAGCAAACGAGTATTAGATCAAACACGGTTGATAAAAACAACATTTATACACGGAGAAAGCGGATCTGTTTCATCAAGTAATATTTGAAATGTTCTTTTAAAATATCCCCTATACTTTGTACGGAATATGAGAATTTAGGTAATAATCACAATGAGGCATTGTAATTTTTGCAACTCGCACTTTTCCTTTGAGTACGATCTAAATAGTTCTGTATAAACAAGAAATGATATTGCGCGCAAAAACAATATTTCAATGTGCCTTCATGAAATATTTACAATGCCCTATAGGAACTATAATATAACATCCCCGCAAAAAAACAGCATAAATGCTGTAAAAAAAGTTGAGACAAGTACATTTACTTCCCCCAAATAGTTGTTTCGGTAAAAAATTCCCTTCTCAACACAAAACTCCCATAAAAAGTTATAACAGAGCCTCACAAAAAATTATCAATAAAATTTTAACGCGGTCGTCTAGTGTGAAGGCTGTTTTTTTAAATGCTTTTTTGGGGAATTCTTTTTGACAAACGATTAAAATAAAATAATTTATAAATGATATATCATTTATATTAACATTTAAACAAACTTTGTGAATTTTTTGAAGTCAATATATTGAATATAATCGGAGATACACCGCCCAACAAGAACACATATAAAAAAAGAGGTGCTCCACTGCTGCCATGATTCCCGCCGTTCTGCTTATCTGAAATCAAAAAACCAAACGCCATTCCAATCGTGAGACGTGGGGGTCTACATGGAACTAAAATAAAGTCAGAATTCCAAAAAATAATTTTTTTTTACGCTTTAGAAAAAAAATTCAATTTTTCGCACTTTTTTTGGGGGTCTATTTTACTGGTAAAAAGAAAACTAACGAAGCAATCTTAATTATTTTAGTTCAACTTGTAGTTATATATGTACTAAAGATGCTATATAAATTTGAGCAGAATCAATTAACTAGTTTTTGAGATATCATGGCAGCAGTTTGAAAAAATCGTGTTTTGAGAAAAAACGCGTTTGAAAGTTATTGTATATAATCGCGCGCTCCGTATACCTGCTCCGGTTTACGGCTATAACTTTTCAACGGCTTCGAATTTCGAAAAATCCTTTTACCCGCGTGTTCTACACACGTTTTAGTTGTGATTTATGAAAAACAAAAATCGATTTTTTTTACCTGACACACTAGACGACCGCATTAATCTCACAAACGTTACCAATTCAAACCTGCCCAAAAATTAAGTCTAAACTTCACAAAAAGTTTTTAAATAAATTAAAACTATAAAAGCATTTATAGTCAAATACATTTGAACCTATTAACCTCTAATAAAAAAATCTTTCGATTAATTGAAAATACAATTGTACTACATAATAAGATTATGAATAAAAAATAATTTCGATACAAAAAAAATTCCAAACGGAAAAAATTAGATTGAACAAAAAATTTCCGCCGAAGTACTGGGCAAGTCTATAGCCATGAATGATATATTGTGTGAATTAAGCGAAAAAATTTGCCATTTACTACACCACTTTACACTCTGTCTGTACACTGGACTTTATTATATAGAGAATGGACATTCACATAACCTTAAAATCTCGATAGACGTATATGAGTCAATTATGGGAAATTGATAATGTCACTTTAGAGCTTTCACTGGGATCGAAAACGGTAAATACATATACAATTGTCAAAAACGACAGATGTTTGGCATTTATAGGTTATGTACGGACGACACATAACCTATAAAAGTGATCCATCAAAAGGAATATCTTGTAAACATTCACGTAACAAATTAATTGTATTTGCTACGTTTTCCATCCTACTCGCTAGTGATATGACTATTGTTCTGTAATTGTTACCGGACCGTCTCGTAATAGCTTTTCGAATCTCTAATACATGTAAATATCTCACACTAATGTGACGAGATTTTTACGTATCAATATCTTGTAACGAATGCTACGTATTTGCTACGTTTTATTGGCTACGTTTTTATTGGCTACGTTTTCTATTGTACTAGATGGTGATATCACAATATTCTCTAATTGTTAACTCGCCGATTCGTAACAATTTTATATGCATTAATGTAATTATTTCGGACTTCTGTTACGAAATTTTTACGTTATATATTGTTTTATACACTGTAAAAAATTTCCGTATGAAAATTAATACACATGTATAGGAAGCTTTTATGCGGATACCGTATATGAAAATTCAGATACGCTGAGGAAAATTGAGAGACGCGGTATTTTAATGATACGAGCACTGTTCAGTAAAATTAATATACTTGTGTATTTGAAAAATCATATATATGTAAGAAATGTTGACCTTGTGCATATTAAAAACACGAAACATCTAATAATATTACTATACAGGTATATTAAAGTTCATGTTACCAGCATAGTAATGTTCAGATTCAAGATTACTAAATTTCAGGCACCGTATAACGTTTTCGCATTACATATGTCTACGATATTTCTAGAGATGTATCATAAAATTTGGTGATCCTTTTTGAATATTAATATACGAATGAATAATAAATTCAGCTATTATGAGTTTTTAAGGGGAATACATTAATTGGCATACTATTGTGTTCGATTTTTTAAAGTTGAAGGTCGAAATCATGCAGACATCTCAAAAAATTAGTTAGAGTGACTTATCACCACTTGATTGACAAGTCGAGCAATTATCGCCGTAAAAATTTTTATTATAATCTCAACATCTTGTGTTAAGTTTGGTGTTTACCATTTTCATGTTTTACACAATTTTCTTAGATTCGAGCGACTTGTATATATCCTCGTCCGAAGCACGTGCCTCCTATGAGAAAGTCGACGCTCTGCGCCACGCGGTGGCCAGAGCGCGAAGCACAGTGCCCACAAAGCGTTACGAATTTCCTACTCTTGTGTATTAATTTTAATATTGAAATTCTTATAATTAATACATAGGTAAATGAATTTTAATACACGGATTTTTTTTTTATACTGCAGGGTATATTAATTTTCATTCCCATTTTTATACCGTATTTTTAAGAGATAGAGTTATGATGGGAAATAACATGTATCGTATTACTAACATTCATGTGTATCTTATTTTTCAATCAACTGTCAAGAAAAGTGAAGATCATACTGTAATTTTAATACATTGTTGATAGTAGATGAATTCATATACATTTGTATTAATTATCAATCAAACATGTGATTTATTTCAATGCATGTTCACAAAATTTTCACATTTCATATGAATATTCAATGTTATGTATCTTAAATTCCACTTCAGTAACCAAAATTTATGTTCATATTTCAATTTTGGCATACGAGTGTAATAATTTTCATTTCATACACCCGGTTTGTAAATTTCATTTACCGTTGTATTGTAAAAGTATTGTAAATTTCATATATTTTTTAACAGTGTATATATATTATAATTCACGTTAAATAATTGTGATGTCGGTAATTTTCCATATTATTGTCATCATATGGACGGATGTAGCATAGAGGACTACTTGACTGCATAATGCTTACATCTTTTAGCGATGTAATTAACACGTATCCATGCAGGATCGAATTTAACATGTAAGGGGGCTAGGGGCTATATACAGTTTTCGGGGCCCAGCGTGGGGGTCAATGTTTTTGCAAGTAGTGCAAAATAGCAAAACTTTAATAATACATCTACCAAATACGAGGAACATGGTATTATACGCATTGAACGAATAGAGAGCATTTGTGAGATAGTACTATTTATACATTTTTATTAAACTTTGGGCAAATACATGTAACTTTAGCGCCGTCCTCAAATTAATATTAATAAACATCTAGAAACTAGAAATATTTAAATTGTTACCTGCATATGCAAAATGCAAAAAGAAATAATTCTTAAAAAAATATAACTTGACCTTTATTTAATAATTTGTTTTATAAAAGCCTTCAATTTCTTTTTTAATTATTAAATTAAATAAAATAAATTAAATTAAATTCAATTATTAAAAATTAAAATGCCTTCAAATTTTTTTTTAAAAGTGTGAACGGCACTTGGGGGCCAATGTTGCCTTGCTAGATGGTCTATGCGGTCAATCGGTCCTGATAAGCATGTACCATTTTCCACCGATAGTCTGTCGAGTACATACGCGGCAGATTCGGGCAGTATTCGACTCTCGCCTCGAAGATTCAGTGTTTGATTCGTCAGAAGTCGCTATTTTTTGTTTAATATGGCGAATATAAATTAATAATAATATACGAACAATTGATTTTCTTCAATTATTGAAGAAATTAAGTATTATTAATTAATTTTTTTTTTTTTCATATTTCTTTCATGTTGTAAGATTTTTGAGTAATTGCTAGAATTAATTACTTAAAAATCTAATAATCTTAATTAATAATAATAATGATAATATAGAAAAATCTAATAAGTATTGTTAATATATTAATTATAATCTAGGAAGTATGAATAAGTATTAAAATCTAATAAGTAAATGATTTTATCAATTGCACAAAAATCTTACGATATGAAAGAAATATAAAAAAAAATTAATAATTAATTAATAATACTTCATTTCTTCAATAATTGAAGAAAATCAATTGTTCGCATATTATTATTAATTTATATTCGCTATATTAGAAAAAAAAATATAGCGATTTGTGAGGAATCCAACACTGAATCTTCGAGACGGGAGCCGAATACTGCCCCAATCTGCCACGAATATACTCGATAGGGTATTGGTGGAAAATGGTACATGCTTATCAGGGCCGCTTGATACACTAAAGTTAGTTTTACGTAGTAGAGAACTGTGGTTGAACAGGTTGAACTGTTTTTTCAACGTGTAACAACAACGTGATTTATTCGGGAATATTCATACATTTATCTGCATATCGAAAGAGGTTAACAGTTTGCTTTCTTGATGGCGTGCCAAGCTTTCAGTTTCATGGCATGGCCCGATATTATTGCTATATATATTTCGTCAGAGTAAATATGCAAGTACGAAACGCCAGGGACATTATATGTAGCAAAAAAAAATATATGCATATTTCGCGTTTTATCAAAAATCCCTACAAAAGCCCCTAAATAATTTATCCCCCTCGGGGGCCCTTGAGAGCCTTGAGCTTGTGAGGCCCGGGACTGTAGCCCCTGTAGCCCCCCTCCAAATCCATGTGTTCAGTGCGTGGCTTCGGTGATCGCCTAAGTTAAGGCCTTACATACGTCCAGAATTTTCAAAAAATCGATTTTTTTTTTTTACAGATTATTCTCTATAGTTTTAGGCGTATTTCTGTGTAAGTCGATTGTACAAATTCCCCATAGATCGAAAGTTATTATAGAAAACGTGACTGCCCAACGAGAGTCTGATGCGCAAAGAGAGATGATGATGATGAGAGAGAGAGAGATGATGATGAATAGATGTCTCGAGCGAAACGCACTTGAAACTTTAAATGCATTTTTCTCAAAACTACTTTTTCTGGCACGGTCTGCATGATAACTCATACAGTTTTTAATATTTTTTGATGCTTTTTTTTTTAATATTCGAAATTGTTTTCTCTATAGTCTGTCGAGTCGGATTTTTGATGTTGTGATTAAAAAATTTTATAAACATAATTAAAGTGTGACATTTATGACACAAAATGCACACTTTTTTTTAAACTGCCGTAAATTGCCAAAATTTTTCGAATTTCAAAAATCCGGCTCGACAGACTATAACTACAACTTCATTTTACAAGAATTTTTTTACGTTTTGCAGATCCATCAGCATTTCAAGAAGAAATGATGGAGACCGTGGAGCAACTTTTTTTTCATAGTGCTTCGGGAAACGTGATTTTTTATGTTGTAATTTAAAAAAAAAAAATGAAATAAATTTTTTTATAAAGTTTAAATACTAATAAACAATGTGTAAAAATTATTTTTATTAATTTCTATTGCTATCTCTTCTAAAAACAGTTTTTCTTTTAGCGCGTTTTAGGCGCTGCTGGACGTATGTAAGGCCTTAAGTTACTACAGGCGAAGCCAGTACTTGAATGAGCGACGGCTTAGATATGCACTGGATCGTGCATTAATCACTGAGTGGGAGTTTCTGATGTTGATAACCAACTGAAACCCAGGAAAAATGTACCCGCCTGTGTCGACCGGCTTTTCCACAGTTTTCCTCAGCCCTCGTGCAAACGCGATACAGTAGTGCATTAGGAAATAATGACTAACAACACTTGAAGAGTCTCACAGAAAAATGGAATGTAGTAAAGTAAAGTAAAAGTAATGAGGTGGGGTCGTAAAAACCTGAAAAAGGTATACGAGGGAACACTATAATAATAACGAAGTAAGGAATTATATTTCGACGTATCAAGAAACGTGGTAGCGGCTCGACGGCAATTTAAGTATTAAAAAGAAAAAAAATTGACGGAGAAGTATTACAAATATAGAGTTGATACAAAAGGCTTTTGCAATCGCTATGATCTGGTAAATAAAATAGTGAATCGACTTCAAAACTTGGATATCAGTTCATAACAATAATGTCTACAGAAGATCCAAAATGCGGAAGATTATTTATATGAAGAATGAAAAAGTATAGAACTACTTACAGACTGTATTGAATGTTTCACAACTTTCCTCAAGAGAATACTTCTCAATTTTCCCATCCAACTTCTCAAGTGTTGCTGAGTTCATGGAAACGCAGCCTATATATGAATAATGTCTAAATGGAAATAAATGTATGGAAAAATAAAATAATGTGTGTAGAGACACATAATAAATATTACTTGTGAGTGCTCAGGTGCCAGGTGGCTTGGAAGTGTTGCGGGCTGTATACGATAATGGGAAAACACACAGATACTATTATTTTGTAGATATACAATATTATACACAATATTGTACGGTTGACAGGGCTGAGTTTTCCGGGGTCTTCGGCAACCGGGAATATATCGTAAAATATCGATATCGCAATGGCGTGTTTCCACTTATACATAAAATATATAACTTCAGTGGAGAAGCCCGGGAACGACGGAAAGTAAACGAGCCCTCGAGACAACTACCGTTACGATAGCAGAAAAGGCGATATGGCAAAGTTAATAGTTGTGGCATTTTTAATTCTTGATGAAACAATACTTAGACACGGTGTCGTCTTTACAACTGTACAAGAGAGTAAGATACGTACGTCTATTACGCGTTTATCAGAAACTGAGTTTAGTTATAACATTTTTACCTCGATAGTTTACGGTGGTAGTATCATGGCCACTCGAATCTAAACAAATGGTGTTATCTAAAGTTGATGTATCTGACTGCAAATGAACGATACTATTTTACGTTTAAGGGTACTTTCACATCAGATTTTTAGAAAAAATCGATATTGTTTTCTTTGTTATATCTTCAAATTTTAAATCGATCGTCTACACCGCTTTCGTGAAATAAATTTTCAGAAGGCCGGGATTTAAGGAGTTAGAAGACCCTATAAAAAAGCGGACAAGTGCGAGTTGAACTCACGTGAAGAGGGTTCCATACGATGAATATGTTATCTACCATGTTTTTTTAAATCTGACCCAAATTTGTTTGTGGGAACTAAAAATGTTAAGACCATAAACTTCTTATGGGTTTTCCTGTAATCTATAAATAAAGAACTATTTTCTGTATTATTTTCAAAATTTTAGGCTCAGTTGTTTCGGAAATAAGGCGGGGGGGGGGGGGGGAGATGGTCAATTTTCATCTATTTCCTTAAATAACTTTAAAACTATTTATTTTAAAATTATTAAAAAAATATATATTTGAGATCCTCACAACAAGCCCTTTCATTTGATATGTCACACAGTACAGTTTGCAAAACTTTTTTTTTTTTTAATTTTCTAATGTGCCCCCCCAAAAGTGACCCCCATATTCAAAATTCATTTATTTACGTTACACCTCCGTGTTTGGGCCACAGAAATTCATATGTGTACCAAATTTCAACTTAATCGTCCCGTAGATTCGGAGCAAATTGGTCGTGACAGACGGACAGACAGACAGACACACGAGTGATCCTATAAGGGTTCCATTTTTTTTTTCATTTGGACGTACGGAACCCTAAAAATTGCCAAAAATAGTAGGGTATATCCCACATCTATCATATATAAAGTACCGATCATGGGTCGCGCCTATATTTCGGCTTTCCGGCCCTCTGCAGGTTAGATACTAAAAAAACATTTTTCAACATGCAGATGCTTACGGTCATTGGTGAACGACAGTTTTATGAATGGAATAGTGAGAAAAAATGTTAAAAACTTGTTGAAAAACTGCCAAATCACTAAGTACACTTGCAATTACGGTGCCCAAAAATTAAATGATATGTCTACATCGTTTATTAATTATTCACTGATTCATAACGAAAACGGTGAATTTTCCCTCCATCGACCGAACGTACAGGCAAAGTGTGACAACATCGCTTGAGTGCTGAATGGCGCGTTGTGTTTGGATGCAATTAGATGCCGTCGCACAAATATACGTTTAAAAATATATATTTTTAAGGGAAATGATTTATTTCATCTTTGGTTATGTAAAAAATTGTTTTATCTCAAAAACTTGTTACCATTTCATAAAGACATATAAAGTTTTTTTTTTCAAGAAACTGCATGAACGCATGTACACGCAGTGAGAGAACAGCTGATAGCGGTGTCGCCAATCATGAAAACAAACTCGCCATTCAGTCCGTAGATATGTTGCAGAATTTATCGAAATATTTTTAATATCAAATATTCGTGATATAAACGTTGAATTGACACCCAAAAAATATTTTCAGTGTGCGCATGTCAATATAATAATATTCCGAATTCTCTGTTTCGAAATTTCTCACAGTAATAACTTTCTTTGTAGGCGAAATATTACTGTATAGAAGTTGGTGCCCTGCTCCTGAATAATAGGATGTTCCGAAACACCTTCAGGCATATTGATAATATTAAAATTTTATTATTCCGTTGCACCTAAAAATTCAGCACTTTTTCGCACACATTTTTTATGTTCAACAATTGTTTTCGCAGCCGCTGTTTAATGATATACTATATACTAGTAATATTGGTAAAATTCTGGAGATCGCTGAGATCTGTTGTGCATGTAACGGCTGACCAATATTTTGGAATTAGTTTCGATTTTTGGTTCGCGTGGCAGTCGTGACTTTTTGTTACTAGATACAGTGATAGTGCGAAAATCAATCATTGATATTGATGGTGACTAGTCTCATCAGTTTTGATATTTAGTTAGACTGATAGTGCGGAAATCAAGTGTCATTTCATTTGAATATACTTTTTTACCAGCCGAACCGTTTTCGAGATTTTTGGATTATAAAAATCTCGTAAAATGTTCTCCTACTATGGACTGTATTTCCAATTCTTCTCCTACATGGATTATATTTCGAGCCAATACGAAATCCACTCTATGGTTTTCTATATATTTTTCTAAATATATTTTTCTATATATTTTTTAATATATAAATATATTTTTCTATATATTTTTCTAAATATATGTTATTTAGGAGAAAATTTGGAACCATGAAAACAGCTATATCTCTTGCCCTCATGGCGGTTCAGTCGGCATTTTACATGGCTTTAAGCAAGAAGAATTTTTATTGGAAAAAAAATTGGCTTCAAGTACTTCGCTGACTTTTTATTGCTAAATTCACACAATGTACCATCTGTGATTAATGAACGTTATTACAACCTCTCTAAGTTCTTCGGTCGAATGTTTTTTTTCCATTCAAATTCTTTTAGCAGGATACTTTGATGTCATAAATTTGTTTGTTTAATCGCAATTTCAAAAAGAGAATAAGTACATGAAAAAATATTCAAATAAAAATAAAATGCACAAGAAGTTTCAAAATGAAAAAGTAATTGAAATGAAACAAACCTTAAACAGATTCAAGTAATACGAAACAATTTTCAGTTAAAATTCAAATTTTCAGATATTTGATTTAATAAAAAAAATTCATAAGTACTTCATCATTTTTTTTTCCATCGATTGCTCATGATATACAATTCATTTTTTGTGAAATCCCGACTTAACTTTTTACTTGAATTAAATTATCATTTTTTGAATGATTTCTCTTTATTTTGTGTGAAACTAGAGGAACAATTCTTGGAAATCTTGTACCTTTCCACAGTTTTGATGAAAGGGTATGCTTAATTGCTTCTAAAAAGTTTGTTCTAAAAAGGCTCAACTGAAAAAAGGTAGTTTTTTCGAAAATGGAATTGACTGGTGACATATGTATTGTAACGGAATGCTTTTGTCGATCGCTAAACAGTCGCTACACGTCGGATCGAGCTTCCTAAAGATTTCGGAGCAGGTATGAAAGAATCGTGAGAAACGCAGATTTTATGTTTGTAAATATTAAATATTTGAATTCATTTAATAAATAATTTATTTAATAATCAGAATAATTGATGACGTTGTGTAATAACAATAATATAACAATAATAATCTGTAATTTTTGTATTAATTCGATATAGTTTATTCAATTTATTTTGACTTTTTAAATTGGGCTTCGTATGCCGTAAATTCAAAAATTCGAATTTTCTTTATTTCCGTGAGTGGAAAAGATTACAAATTTTGAATAATCCAAAAGTGGATTGATTCTATATAATAATAATAATTATTATTTCTTAATTGGTTCTATATAATCGAAAATTCTTACCATGGCCTTTTGGATTATTAAATCGAGGATTATTGAGGATCGCTCAGAAAGACTGGGCATAACTAGTGGCTCGGGCTAGTTACTTTTTATCAAAAACAATTTTGCATTAAAAAATTTTAATTTTAAATTTAACTAGTAAATTTTAATGTGTAAAGCAAGCAGGCTTCCTGTTTCTAGCAGCCATAAATTCAAAATGGTGAAAACAATTTAAAGGAAACGTGAAATGTAGGCCCAAACGTCACCGAACGACGCCGCTACGCTACACCACACAGGGAAGGATGTATGCCCCAGGCTATAGGAGTTGAACATCGCCGAAGCGCTCCGATACCCTGAGCACCCACAGGAAAGAAGGAAATGTAAAAAAATGAGGAGTAACCTTGGATTATGGCAGTTGAACGTCGCCGAACTACTCCGATACTCCAAGCATCAAGGAATCATGAGGAAGAAATGTTTTTATGGTTGCTAGAACCGGGAAGAGACTCTGCTGCTGAGAGCTTGTTGTCTCTCTGAAAAGTGAATCCAGAATGAGCAGAATGCCTGTTAAGTGCCGCGGTACACGGCTTTTTATACCGTCGAGAACCGTTTTATTTTCGTCGAGTAGTGTCGAACTGGCTTTGCGCACGCTCGTTTATTTCTATTTTCCGATTTGCATTTAGTTCCTCCACTCTTTCATTCTCGCATTCTGATTCACGTTTCATATCTTCCACTTTGCGCATCACCTGCGCGAAAAATACGAATTTATATGATTTCACAATTTTTTATAACAATTTTCACCTATTTAATCGTTTTTTATTTATGTTTGATCATTTATCGAAGATTTATTTATAATAAATGTTCTTTTTAATTATTTCAAAAACAATGAAAATTTTAGCTCCGATTTATTCTTTCCTCTGTCGTAAGCACCATGCGCATGCGTAGCAGTTACCGATTTTTATAATCTTACATTTCCGGTCATTTTACGTATTTTTTGTTTTCATATGCGCGTTTCTATTAATTTTACATTTTTCTCTAAATTCTCCTCATTTATTTTTACATAAAAAAATCTTTTTTATTTTTAATTGTTGACATATGTTTGGAGTTACATACGCAATCTTACTTTTATCTTTTTCCCGCTAGGCGGTGACATGCCCCTAACGTTAGTACCGCTCTGTCCGCGTGACAGTTATTCAATGTGCAAAACGTTCATAAAACGTCGAAACAGTGGTGCCGTTACAGTATATTAGAGTGATTTAAAAAAAATCGATATTTTTGTTTCTTGGGGCAAATATGAAAAATAGTAGTAAGTTATAAAAAAATAATTTTCCCAAAATTTGGGTGCTTCAAAGAAATTTTTGGATCAAGGTTTAATGACTTCGATATTTTTTTGCAATTTCGGCCGAGAATCGTAATATAAAAATGTCGATTTTCCGGCGTTGCGACGAAAACTGTTAATACCTTATGAAAAATTGTTTTACCAAAATCTGATGTGGGCTCAAAAATACCAAACACTGTAAAAACAAGTGTGTTGTCGAAAACAACACACTTATGTGTTCTGTACTTAACGCCATAAGCAAACTATAGATTTTCAACACACTTTAAAACGTGTAGAAAATGGCGACAAAGAATCTATAGTTTGCTTATGGCGTTAAGTACAGAACACACTTAATGTGTGTTGTTTTTACACACTTGTTTTTAGAGTGCATGAATAAAAGCACATTTTCAGTATTAATTAAGGTAGATCGGTGACGGCTACGTGATCTTTGCAGTATCTATTGTAGATCAAAGTTTGCAAATGCAAAAACGACTTTCAAATTATGATTTTATTATATTCGAAATATAAATAGCGGAGAATGGATATTTTTATATGATTTTATTGTTCAAAAAATTTTTAATAATTGAAATTTGACGAACGTAGTGGATTGTAAAACGTGTCATGGCCGTTACTGTCGTCTGCCGAAACTGTCAGTTTTGTTTACAACCTATATAGTGTATTTACACAATAGCAGAGATTTTGACGGTTTACCTATCACCATTAATTCTATCGATATTTGTCAAATACGGTAAAAATATTCGAGAACAGGAAAAAAACACAGTCAAATTGGTAAACTGTCACGTCTAAAGGCATGTGCTAGCAGACGCCGAATACAGAGCTGTTAAGCGCCTCTGCGCTCTTTCCCGTGTCTTCCTGTGGAAATCTCAGTCATTTTACAACGAATGCTTTTTTATTTTTCAGTCGATTTTTAACGGCAACGTCCAAAAACCCAAGCACTTTTATATTCAGGAATATTCACGGCATACAGTGAACAATTTTTTATTACGAAATCTTGGAAATATCGAATGTAAAAATTCAATAAGTCTTGACGTGCATACGATTTTTCTATGCTCGTAGGGATAAGTGTCTGGAAACAGTCGATGTTTACGAATTATTTACTACCAAACTAGACGCTAAATAGCGATCAAGTTGCAAATGTCAATTCATCCCGTATTTATGTGTAACTACAAAAATTGTCAGCCCTTCATCTTGGATAGCTTAAATTCACCGATCTACCTTAAATGGAAAAATTTCAGTGCCGGTGCAATGAATCTGAATATTTTCTGATATCGCTTCTCTTTCATGAGGATTTGTTGGTAGGAATCAATTAAAGATTTTTAAATAGGCACCTTGAGAAGAAAACTTTGCTGTGAAATTACACATCCTAAATACATATTAGAAGTTGGGATTACGATTGGGATTTATATGTTAATTCACTTCATTTATTATGTATACCAATCATATTTAGACCTGACCTGTAAAATAACAAAATTGTTTTTTTAAGGTTGTTTAGAAGGAAATCAAGTTTTATGAGAAAAATTTGAAATTTACACAGTGGGTAGACGAACATTCAAGCTATGTCTCTGTAAAATTTCAAGTCGATTCCGAGCTTATTTACTAAACAATAAAATCGCAAAGTTGCGTAGTTTTGAGCGCTCGACTACAGTCTCTAATGGACAGAGCCATGCGCGATTTCCATAAACTCGCGATATATTTATTCGTGCCACTGAACTTTTAATAAAAAACTAACCGCATACTCTTTGAAATATTTCGCATCGATCAAGACCAAAATCATTAGCCTTTGGAGAATTTCTTCGAAGATATTTCAAGATATATATTGAAAATCGCGTTAAAAATCACTCCAAACGGGAGGAGGGTCTGACAGACACGGCAACGCAGAACTATCGAGGTAGATAGGAGGGGATGAGACTGACTATGTAAAGCATAGAAAAATTTCCCCCACTTTGATCCATCCCCACCCTTCTTCTAAACAACCTTAACATAAAATGATTCAAGTCACAAGTCACAGTAATCGTCACTTAAACATTTTTATTTTTTAAAAACCATGAGTACAGTGATAATTATTACTATTAAAAAAAAAAATAAATAAAGTTTGAACTCTCTTATCATACAGAAGAATACATTTTTTAGTGACTATCATTTTAAAGGGACATTACACTTTCTCGGGTCAGAAAAATCGACTTTTTAGAAAGTATTCTATTGACACTTGAGAACGAGGCGTATGAGGAGTCGTAAGGAATTTTGTATGCAGCAGGCATAGCTGATCGAACATACGTAGATTTTATATGTAAAAATTCGTATGTCAAAATTTTAAACGCGTTTTTCTCAAAACAACGTTTTTGTAATCGGCGTGCATGATAACTTAAAAATCATTTAACCGATCGGTCTGAAATTTTAATATGTTCTTCTACACAACAATAACCCTAGTATAGACTGGAATAAATAAGATCGATTAATTTTTTCCTCAATTTTTAACGTTTTTTTACGGAAAAAATTATATTTGTGAGACCACCAACTATGGAGGTCCACCATTTTGTGAATTTTTGCTCAAACAAAATAATCGTAGTCTATACTGGGGCCATAGTGATACTTTTTCTAAGGATATTTCTTTTTTTTCAGACGTTCCAGTGAGCCGCAATCGTGCACGCCAGTAGATCAAAATTTTTTAAATGGTTTCCATGAGGCTGCAAAAAACCTCTATAAAAAATCATTAAAAAAATTATATAAACATTTTTTCTAGTATTTGAAGATTTAAAATATATGTCAGAAAAATTACGGACTCAGAAAATGTTTTTTTATTAATTTATCAATCCCATAGAAATTATTAAAATTTTTGATCGAGAAAGTATAATATTTCCTTAATAGAAGTGTGAGGAAAAGTCTGATAGTGCCACTGCTAACGGTCCAAAAACGTTTGGATGATCACAACTTTGCACGACCTAAATGTGACGATGTCATAGTTGAAAAAAAAAAACAGAATTCGAAAAGTCATTGAACGAGTGACTAAAATAGGTTCAATGACGATAATTCAATACTATCTGACCTATAAAAATTCAACGAGAGTACCGTCTCTTTGGAGTTCCGGTACCAGAACGCAATTCCCTCTATATAGATGTTTCGTTTTTATCCTGCCTCCGGTTTTACTCTGTGTACCTTTTACGCCAGTCAGCCTTTGCTTTAACAACACGATCGATCTGAACTACGAATATGGAACAGATGTGTTCCTATCATTAACACCTATACAGGTTCTCGTAACGTATGTTTCTTTCTAATTCTCATGTGGTTTCCTTTTTGGCGCCACTTTCATCACGCATAATTAGTCTCCACCTGACACGGTTAAACCCTCCAACACATGCTCGAAACTTTGACGACGTGTATCCTATCTGTATCCTAGATTCGGAGACTTGAATTTTCAACCAATCATGCTTTACGCTTCTATTTTTCCGACAGTGTATTTCCGTACCTCGAATTATTTCATTTTTCCACGCTGCTTTTATTATTTTTTATTCTATCACGTGATTCGGTTGCTGAGAGTCAATGTATTTTTTCACAAATTTAACTGCACTTTAATTATTGTATTTCATTATTTACCTATTTTTTATTTTGTGATTTTCACTTCGCGTGGCATTTACTCGTGCAACTGAAGCTTATACCTAGCTACAAATTTAATTGGAAAATTCGTTTACTCTCCAACAGGGAATTTAAAATTGTACTTTTTCAAATATAAGAGAAAATCCGATTGGGCACATATTTGAATATGAAATCGATGAATCCCCTTGGAAAGAATTGAATATTCACGAATGAATGTCCCAAGCATCGAATATATCTGAAATTCAGACGACATGGTGTAAAAATATTGAAAATAATTATTCATACTAACTTTTTGAATACTTTGTTGTGCATGGTAATTGTCCAGCAGATAATAATGATTTTTCTGTTTTTTAGTTAATTTGAATGATCAATATAGTAATAGATGATTAAATTAAAAAAAAAAATGTACACATTTGAAAAATAAAGCATCAAAATTGCGTATAGATGAACAAAAATTCTAAATAGAGAATAATAAGGTTAGACATAAAATTAAAAAAAATTAACGTCTTGTTCAGTTCTACATTTAAGAGTCAGATAACAAATAATGTATTTACACCTACATTCGTTCTCATGTAAAATACAATTTGATCCATGAATGTGGTAGTAGAGGAACGAGTAATAATTTTGGACTGTATTCAATTTTTTGTCAAGATTTTGCCCTTGAACCAATAAACATTAATATAATCTGGTTTCATAAACAAGAAAATGCTGGTAATTTGGAAATGCATTTCTAAATTGCAGACCTAACCATATCTGAGTCAGTTAACTGGTTTTTACCCGTGCAAAAATTCTGCAGTGTACTTCCAGAAACGCTGTGTAGAGCTTCATTGTTATTTTTATATTGATAATGTTTTTTGCCCTACTGTTACAAGCATGATCGTTTTATTTCTGTCCTAGGTTTTTCTTTGTGCCCATAACAAAGATGAATGCTGGGAACGAAGTATACTTAGAATCAAACAAGCAAATTCTGACGTATTAATCACGGTCACACGCGTAGGGTTCGAAATTTCGAACCAGCCATCGTTATGAAATAATGAATTTCATCGTACCAAGTTAAAGCAACTTTGAAATTTTCTGTAATAAGGTAAATGTAACATATTCCGGAAATTTAAGACTCCTTCAATTTTACAATGAATTTGTAATTATTTTATTTAAAAAAGTGATACAAAAATTATTTTAGCACGATAATAAATTAGTTTTTTTTAATATTGTAAAATTTCAAACGAATTTTTTGACAAATGTGGAAACCCTATGAATGTATGTTGTAATAATTCCGTGATAAAAATATGCCTCTGTCACTAATTCCATGATATTATGTCCATAATCCCGGCATATTCTATTCTATAAGTATTCCAGCTATAAAATATTAAAAAATTCGGTAACATTGGTGTGTATACAAATTGATTGAACAGTGACCAATATTACAGTGCCTAGGATGTAATAACGGATATGTACAAGGTCTGATACTCAATTCCATGCCAGGTGTCTTCAATTACGGCCCATAGAACGGAATAAGGCAAATACACATTACTTCGGACACAATGCTGTGTTAGGTGTAAACAGATTATAAATTTGAAAAAAATTTAGAATTTTTATTGAAAATTGAAGAAAAACTATATATTTTTATTCTATAATAATGGAAAAAAATACTCTGATCAAACCAAAAGTGATTTTATTAATTTGCAAGATTTAATTAAAAAATAAAACGTCCCGTTTTAGGCACGGAATTATGTACATATCTTATATGATAGTTAAAGATCTGCTACCCAATGCTACAACCGTCAGATAAAATTTACCTGGAGGTGGAACAACAGGCCCTGAATGTTTCGTGAAAAAAAAGAAAGAGGAAGAGCGGTTTGAAGGGAACGGGAATTTCTCTCGTGCCCTACGTACATTCATTGGTAATTATGCAGTTTGAGGGCTTTTCCGAAAAACGATGCAAGATTATTTTTTTTTGCATGAAGTGCTTCAGTTAGACACCATTAATGAAATTTCGACGGGGGAGGCTGACATTTCCCATAAAAAGCATAAGTTATGGGGTTTTAAAGTTATTGGAAAAATGTGATGAAGTAGGGTATATTCGAATATTTAGAAGCTCACATCAGGACTGGTGGACACACACACACACACACACACACACACACACACACACACATACACACACCATTCTACGAATTCATTATCAGTAGAGGCGAAATTCTTCAGTCTTCAAAATTATTTGCGAGGGTGGTGAGATAAGATGGAATAGTAGGGTGCGTGAAATAGTAGGGTGTGTGCTGAACATTTTGGGATGTGTGCGTGAAATAGTAGGGTGTGTGCTGAACATCTTGGGATGTGTGCGTGAAATAGTAGGGTGCGTGAAATAGTACGGTGTGTGCTGTGTCTCACCACCCTCGCAAATAATTTTGAAGACTGAAGAATTTCGCCTCTACTGATAATGAATTCGTAGAATTGTGTGTGTGTGTGTGTGTGTGTGTGTGTGTGTGTGTGTGTGTGTGTGTGTGTGTGTGTGTGTGTCCACTTGTCCTGATGTGAGCTTTTAAATATTCGAATATACCCTATTTCATCACATTTTTCCAATAACTTCAAAACCCCATAACTTATGCTTTTTATGGGAAATGTCAGCCTCCCCCGTCGAAATTTCATTAATGGTGTCTAACCGAAGCACTTCATGCAAAAAAAAATAATCTTGCATCGTTTTTCGGAAAAGCCCTCAAACTGCATAATTACCCATTCATTACTTATATCGGTATGCTGCATATTTTCTTCTCTTTCATATGGGACGATGCACTTTGAGGTTATAATGCATATATATAGTTTCGCTATTCTCGTCACCCCGGTTGGAATGATGGATTGACTTTGATCTTGGGGCGAAGCGATGTTTTATTTGTAATTTTTGTTTTCCTGTTTTTCTCTTTTTTATAAGGCAGTACATCTGCGAACTGGATCGGTACGGACTCGAGAGGTGGTGAAGGCAACGTAGGGATTTGTTAGTGATGGAGATTAGTCTACTTTGTTTTGGTATTTAATTTATTTATCGATTTATTTATCTTTTATTTGTTTTTTATTGACTCAGGATGTTCGATTTACGCGTGAGCATGAGGATCCTTCATCACTGGCATTTGAGTTATTGGGATCGTTTTTTATCTGTAAACAAAATTTTTATATTTGATTTGAAAAGAAAAGAATCATAACGTGGGTTAATTTTTATCAATTGAAATGTTTCAGGTTATGCAAGGATATTATATCAATTCGGCAATTGAGGAATTGTTGGTAGGAAAAGATTAATGAAGAATGAGCAGGGATTTACACCTATCCCTCAGGCTATGTTAGCGTAATCCAGCTTTTCCGGGATTGACTTCGCATTTCCCTACTTTTCGCTTTGCCCCAATATCGAAGTTTATCCTAACTTGATTTGATTGATTAGGGTAATTGTCTCAGTATTGAATTTTGTTGGCAGGGATCAAACTCTAGGTTTGCCAACACCTAAGGTTTCAAATGAAATTTCAATTAAAAAAAAAGAAGTTAAAGTTTGAATTTCATGTGATATAATTCGGGCAGACTGACAGATTCTAGACAGTGACTTGGAACGCGGTTGTGAAGTGATGAGATTTCTATTGTCGTGAAATGTCGTTAATAAATCCTGCTTAGAACTCGCCAGTGCCTAAATACCATTTCACGTGATTCAACTTCTAGCGCAATGCTGGGGCTTCACACATAAAATGATTCGCTAGCCACGAACTAGGGAGAAGTTAAGATGGGCAAAGCCCGAAATAAGATCACAATCCTTGTGAATACTTTGAGAATTTGTAGAATATTGATCCCGAAGAAGGCACCGTTAGCCTTTCTATAGCCTAACTTTTGTATTGGGAGAGAGTTGCATACGTAGTGGGAGTCCTCATGGGGATGATAGTGATTCATGTCCTTTCGAGTGAGGTATTAACGTTTATAATATTAATTTCCCCTTGAGTTGTAATTTAAGAGGTCTTATCATGCCTCTCGTATCGTCTTGGGAAATCGCGAGGTGTTAGGTGGGACGCGAGTACGATAGTACATACACGCTGAATATTATATCCGAATTTGGTCCGCTCGCCGGTCTACCTTAGAGAGAGAGAGAGGAGAAATTGTTATTTTATTTTCTCTCATTCTCGTATGACGAAGTGTCAGACATGCATCTCGTTACAAGAGATATAGGCTTTGTATAGGGATCATAATCGAAGAGGAAAAACGATATTACATAGGATAAATAGCGAAAGAACAGCACTGAAAACAGCTCAGAATATCTGTACACATACAACAAGTCATAAAATGGCAAAAATCTCTGGCACGATGAAGCTTTTTTTCATCTTGCTTGGAACTTTAACGATATATTTTTTCTACCGAAAAAGAAATTCTCCTCTTCTACACTTTTGTTTGCAATTTTTCTGAACCAAATATTTTTATGCATCATCGTACCGTATATTTTTATAGGTAAATAATATTTTTCTCCAATAAAATTGTTTGTGTCATAATTATACGACTGTAAACTAACAATTCCAGAAAATGGGAACTATCTGTTAACAACTTAGTGGTGGACCAATACATTCAAGCTATGGACATCGGTCGGTTGGATGAATGTCTGAACAGAATTGACTTTTACTACTAGAATTATTGGTACGTAATTTCCAGACAGTCTGGTGCGGTTGATACGGTACTCTTGTCTGATTGATTAATGGTTTTCGATCACTATTGGTCCCAAATAGCAGTTTCAAATTTAATCAAATTATTCGAAAGTTAAAACACCCTTAAATAATAACAAGAAAAGTAATATTGTATTTTCTTTACATGACGAAATCAGCGATAAAGTAGCTTACATTTTTTGATTTGTAACTGTTTCATGTGCCTATAATTTATATATTCAAGTCACCGACAGCGATAGATGTGTGGTCGGTGTATGGTTTTAGCGATCTTCCAAGTTCAGCAGCCTCGGGTGAAGCCAATACTTGGTTAGGTGACCGCTTAGTCATGCGGCCACCGGCTCGCACATCGATCCCTGAGTGGGAGGCACTTTTCTGAGTTACTGATGGTGGAAATCAACTGAAACTCAATGAACATATAACTGCCTGTATCGGCCATATTTTCCACAGTTTCCCTTGGCCCTCGTGCAAATACGAAACGTCTCGTGCATTAGGATAGATTGACTGTGGGCAACACTCTTAGAGGTTCTGACAGGAACATCACAGATAGTGAAGTGGGGTTAAACTGATCGGATGGGCTCGTAAAAACCCGCCAGGGTATACGAAGGAACATTGAAAATTAAAAATCGATAAAAAATATTCGTTTCACCTATGACAATTTCATAATATTTTGTTATTGAAATAAAAATAAGAGAATGACTAAAAGGTATTTCCTATAAATCGAATGTGGGTTAACCCTCAAAATTGTTAAGCTCAAATCATGCTCCTATATATACTGGTATATATAATTACAAAATCACAAAAATTTTCGCAAAATTTAGTCCCTTTTTGAGATGCTGAATCTTCACGAAAAATGGTATAAAGTTTTTTTCAAAAAGCATTTCGAGGCTTGAATCCTCCAGTTTTCGAATCCAGGTTTAGAAAAAAACTATTTTCGGGCATGATATTTAGACGATTTTCCGCTATACATAAGGAGTGTCTGATCTTCATTACCGTATTCCGAAAATGTCAAAAAAAAAAAAAACAAGTTTTTGCAGTTCTTGATTTTTTCAAAGATATATTGTACCTGGAGGAGTTGTCAGTTCCTCCAATATGTATGTAGCGTACATTTTTCAACGAGGGTTGTTCCATCGTTTCCGTGTCAGCAACATACGGCATACCTGATGATGAAAGACGCTGCACAGACCACGGTTTATTTACCGTCTATGCATAGATGTGTGCATGCTATCACATACACACACATGACACTTCGTTTTACGAGACACGCTGACACAACGCATACCCGGATATGCACTTATCCTTTATCCTGCTTCGTGCGCGTTCCTTGTACTTCACGAGGGAGTCGATAAGCACAGTTATCCTTCTACAGCAAAATACACATGTGGGCATATGTATAGACATTTATAAATACATATGCATCCGTAAAGATGAAGTGCATGAATAAATGCGTTTACTATAACTATACTATGGCATCAACGGAAACACTGCGAAATGCAATGAAAGTTAGTCTATATATCTATAGATGTATACGAATGTATATGTGCTAAACACTCTTCGTGTGTGCCGAGCGTGGATACACAGAGGGATGGACTCTCATGTCGGTATAAATCTGACGTAGACGGTAAAGCATGCATTTGATGACGAGGAACTCGACAGAACATGAAATATCGTAAACTTTGCAGCCTGCGTAAAGATGAAAAGTTCATATGACAAAAATATTTTATACGTCATAACTTTGTCAATTATTGTGCGTGTGTTTCGATGATAAGATTTTTGAAAGCCCTTCAAAAGACCGTTGGCACTCTTAATTTTTACATTCACCCTTCGAAAGGAAACTGCAAATGAACGGAATAAATTTGAACCAGAAATAACTTATGCCATGGTATTCTGATTTCAATATTTCATAGTTACATTAATAATGTTAGTACATTAGGAAATATTGTTTAGCATGTTGTGTCATTTTCTCCTTGTTTCTCTCTTCTTGTACAATATACTAAGTTGACAAATAAAATATTAATAATTAGTTTGCACTCTAAATTGCGGAGTTTATGACAATTTTTTCAAAGGGAGAATTTAGTTGAACTTTTGTTTACGAATCAAAAATCCAAATCGAATAGTCTGCCAAACCTGACCTATTAAAGGCATTGTCTTTGAAAAAATGAAATATTCCAATAAAGTTTCTTATGTATACATCGCGCAATTCTTTAATAGATCCGAAATTTAAAAAAAGTATGGTGCATTGTTAGCTTCTCAGATGAAATTGGCACTGGTTTTGGGTAGTATTTGACATCATTTGATACCATTTTATTCCATGCATGTCAGTAAGTATCCGTGGAACGATTTTGATGTTTGCAGTCAAATTGATCTCTTATTGGAGCACTCATGAATGCCAAGTGTGGGAGTTATTTTTTTACACTCGCAAATAGAAAACATGCAGGTTTCCTCGTGAAACTTCCAATCACATCGGGGGTGTAAGCTATGAAACTGCATTCTTGTAGCACAGCAGGGAGCTCTACTATCTTCTGATACAAGGGGAATTGAGGTCAAAGCTTGTGTGAGGAATTCTTTTAAATATAGTCCAGCGGAGCGCTACTGAAAAGCTTGTATACATAAATGTATTATATATATGATTACATATACACAGGGTGTCCTACAACAGACGATTATCCCAATAAATGTAAAGCAAGGATCAAATGTCGTGTCAAAACTCTAGTATTGTTTTCCAGGCAGGCCTCTTATACTTGAAATAATAAATAGTGAAATTGATGAAGCCGCGAACGTTTTCCGCGCAAGCTATGAAAACGGTGAGAGATTAAACGAAAATATATAGGCCCGATCTTGTGAACCACATTTTCTACGAAAAAGTCTATGTCTGTATCTTTCTAATAATAGCTGAAGTCCCTTGCCGACGATGGCACTTCTCCGTGCTAAATAGCATGCATGCGCTTTACGAAAGTATTTCACGCATGCCATTTAACGCGAAAAATAGCATCGTATGTAATCGGCTTTAGCTACGAAAGTGGATTAAAACAATTGTAAATCTGCTCGGGTCACGCGAAATTCTCAAAAACCATGTCGTTTCCGGGTTGCTCTCAGTCCTAATGACTTTTTTCAGCATATGCTAAACATTGGCAAACCTATTAATCTTTTATAAGGATATATCTTCATATTCCCAAAACATCAAATCTTCATACCATATAAACACTATACTTATTAGATTCATTAAATAAAATTATGCCGGGAAAGTCTATAAACCCTTCGGGAGTGCAATTTAGCAACTCTTCTCTGAAGTTATTACTTACACGTTCTTTTGTTTACAGTTTAATTCAATGTCTGAATTTTTACATTGTACCGACTATTTTGCAATGTTGTTACTCACAGACAACTATATAAATATAACATGAAAATGGTGATAATAAGCACAAACATTGAATTTTCAATACTGATAGCCCTTTGATTTCGATGTGATAAATAAAGTAACAGAATAAGTGATACATATATGTATCAATCTGATTTCCGTGAAGTTGCCAAACAGAAAGTAATTTTTCAAGAAGTATTCAAAAAGTCTATCAATATCTCATACGGGTAATTTTGAAGATAAAATTATGGACACCATATGTAGAGTAACGAACGTATACTATAATAGACAGAAGTATTCCGAGGGCTTTCCAACATCTATATGCAATATGCTTATATATTCCTTTGCAGTGAAGTCGATGAGCGTATGCTCGGCCCCCCAGGGTCGCTCATCAACGCTTGGTCTGCCTCTCGTCCTCCGTCCCGGCGCTTCCACGCAGCAGGTGCAAACACGCGATAGAACTACCAGAGCGTTGGTGGTACATGGACAATGTAACAACGTTGTTATATAGCGTAATAGAAGGGAGAAGCGAATGCATGGAGCGGCAGTTGAAATGTGGAACTTCGATAAAATCCGATAATTTATTAATTATGGCCCCCTTAAATTAATTTTTCATTTACGTATTATTTTATCGAATATTGAACATGATATTATAATAGAACGTCACTTGTAATTGAATGCAATTATAACGTTAGCTGCGCTGTTCACCCTTAAATATTTGTGTCCTATGTCTAAGCCTCTGGCTGAGTGAGGGACATACGTAGTACCGTTATAACATTACGCTGTCAATTGAGTATTTTCAAATTATGCGGCCCAAAATGTTCAACGACATTGAATCCGTAGATTCAAAACATCCCACACATCATTCAACAAAGATAAGATTATTGATATCAGTTTGTTTGTTTGGTTATATATATTTATTTTGTTATATTTTTATTGTTGCTGCGTATACCCCTGCGGATTTTTATGACCCTCTTTACCCCATTTCATTAATTTCCCTCTTCCTATGCACTACTGTATTACATTTGCACGAGGGCCACGAGAAACTGTGGAAAATCCAGCTGATACAGGCGGCTATATCTTCACTAAGTTCCAAATGGTTAGCACCACCGGAAACTCAAAAAAAAAACTACTTCCCGACAACACACCGGACTGCGCACCCATCGCTGTATGTCGTTTGGTTATCTATATGTTGTTTGTTAGTTTACATTTCTCAGTGTTTACATACATATTCCTTAGTTTTTTAATCTTAAAGTTATGAAAAAAATATACTTTTCATTTGTTTGATTTGTTTATATGTATACAAATTTTGCGAGATATTTTTTTATCTGGCGCTGTTTTATCAATGCCTGTTACTAATTCACGAATATCACGATACACTAGTAAATATAATCAAATAGTCTTAACTGAGATAGCATTACGGAAGATGTGTTAGGCAACATTAAACGCAGTACTATAACCCTCTTCACTTCTCCACCGGACAATTAGATTTTAGAAAGACATTCTACTATTTCGGGTTGGAACAATTGATTTGTTTATTGTCTTATTCGAAAATACGTACTTTTAAAAATATCTTCCCACATTTTTAGCGGGGATTTCCAATATTACAAAAATTATAGACCTACGAGCTAATGGAGATAGAACCATCCCGCTAAATTGCACTTAATTTAAAATGCATTTTTTTTAAAGCTTTTTTTTCATGATGGGCAGGATTACAATTGAACTGTTTGACCAATCGATCTGAAATTTTAACGCACTCTGAAAACGTTTTTTTTACTTGATGTGTACGGTTACAAATAATATATTGGACCAATCGGTTTAAAATTTCAACATGTTATTCAGCATATTTGTGGAAATCGCATGAACCACGGCGTGTAAATTGATGAATATTTTTCTAGTTTTGCAGTGCAAACTAATACCAAAAATATCATTTTTCCGAATGTAACTTATTAAAACTTCACCATTTAGAAATTTGGCATGCAAGCTCTTTCTGCGTGGTTCATACGATAACGATATATTTGCAAATTCTTTTTGGATTTTGTTCACGCATCATTATAACGATCGCAATCACGCCTGCCCAGTGAGCATTGATTTTTAAGGGGCGTCCTGCTGGTAATCACAGAAAATTCAAATGAATAAACTGCAAATACCATGAAAAAAAATTTGTTTTATTTTTTTTTTCCTGTATTTTTATTTTCCTATGAAAAGAAGAATCCTGGCAATCTGAAAAATTGTTCTACGAGAAAATAAAATGTCCGCTTAATAAAGTTCATCAGTTAATTTCGGTATTTAAACTTTATTACATGTTTATGATTTATCTAAAATACAGCAGTTCCGAAAGTCATTCAACCTCTCATATGTATATTATCGATGGACCGCAGTAAAGAAACACTCAGGATAAAACAGAATGTTTGTAGATAAAACTAGAGTATAATATTCGAAATGACTTTTGTTCATTTTAATTCGCCCTCACGTGTCATTCTGCGACTACCTGCTGTTGAAATAGTTGATGAATTTATAGCCTTTCGTGTCAACGCCATCGCACGTTTATCTATTAATATCAACGTTGAATCAGAACGTAAAAAGACAGCTAAAAGAAAAGAACGTTAATATTTGAATAATGTACATCAACAGTCTGATTCCAACATTAAAATAACTTGCAGAAAATCTTTCCTCGATACTTCAGCAGATCTACGATCCTGATTTTCTATCTTTGTCATTGTCAGTTATTACACGGAGAAAATAACGACTGAAAAAATACCGTTACAGCAATAGAAGCCGTAACGGTAGTTTTTCGAGTTTGGATAATGTACAGACGGGCCAGTGTCTTGATATGAGGCCAAGTTGTTATATATTAATCGCGATACAGTTGCGCCTCACACGTTATTCGATATATACATGAGTACATGTAACATTGTTTGTAATTCGTTTGGTCTAATTATTCGTTTGTTGCCACGGAGTTCGGTAACAAGTGTATAACTTTGTTGTATGCACATACTACCGAGGGAGGCTTATGGGAAGACAGAGACGTGGGAGAGGGACAACAGAGATAGCGTCAAGAGACGAAGAATATGAAAGACAGAGTAAGGATGCTCCGTATTGTCGTTTGTTTGTTTAGCACTTAAGGACGTTCGAACTGTTCCGTTATGTACGCGCGTGTACCCACGAGGTGTTGTTTCCTAGGAGCATTCTAGTTTTGCCGTGTCGAGCTTTGTTTTCTCCCTTGATATTTCAAGCAGCTCGTGTCTTTTCGAGCTTCACCAAGAAATATCCAAAGCACAGTAACGAGAATGACTATACGATACTGCAAACCGAGCTTACGTTAAACAAGACCACACAATGTTAATATAATAATAATAAAAAAATAAAAATATATAATAATAAAAAATGAAATGCCGCAGGGCAGAAGGGGGGAGATACACTGGCGAGACAAATAATAAGAACGTCAAGTCTCACTTTTTCGTTTCGCTGTCGCTGCGTCATCAGTGTGGCAGTGTAGGAAGTGGAACAAAATCGTGGAATTTTCGATTCGAGAACTAAAATTACGAACATAATTTCTATTGTAAAATTCAAATTACATTGCCGTGGTATTCCTTCAAAGCTTAGACAATTTAGGAACTACAGTATATATATTTAAAATCGCCCAATCTCGAGTAAAGATACACTGCACGTCTTGCCTTTGCCGTTTGAACACCATCTTTTTAACGCCTTACATACGTCCAGCAGCGCCTAAAACGCGCTAAAAGAAAAACTGTTTTTAGAAGAGATAGCAATAGAAATTAATAAAAATAATTTTTACACATTGTTTATTAGTATTTAAACTTTATACAAAAATTTATTTCATTTTTTTTTTTCAAAAATTACAACATAAAAAATCACGTTTCCCGAAGCACTATGAAAAAAGTTGCTCCACGGTCTGCATCATTTCTTCTTGAAATGCTGATGGATCTGCAAAACGTAAAAAAATTCTTGTAAAATAAAGTTGTAGTTATAGTCTGTCGAGCCGGATTTTTGAAATTCGAAAAATTTTGGCAATTTACGGCAGTTTAAAAAAAAGTGTGCATTTTGTGTCATAAATGTCACACTTTAATTATGTTTATAAAATTTTTTAATCACAACATCAAAAATCCGACTCGACAGACTATAGAGAAAAAAATTTCGAATATTTAAAAAAAAAAGCATCAACAAATATTAAAAACTGTATGAGTTATCATGTGCCAGAAAAAGTAGTTTTGAGTAAAATGCATTTAAAGTTTCAAGTGCGTTTCGCTCGAGACATCTACCTGCGCGCATCAGACTCTCGTTGGGCAGTCACGTTTTCTATAATAACTTTCGATCTATGGGGAATTTGTACAATCGACTTACACAGAAATACGCCTAAAACTATAGAGAATAATAATCTGTAAAAAAAATCGATTTTTTGAAAATTCTGGACGTATGTAAGGCCTTAATACTTGGCGTCAAGACGCTACCACATCTCTAGATACTTGGCGTCGAACCGCTACCGCGGCTCTTAATATCATACTTTAGCTATTACAAACTACTTGATCTTGCTTTACGTGATAAAAGATTAGACTCTAACGAATAATATACACATTTCCATTTGCAGTTTTGTATATTCAACTTGAATGAAACTTTGTAATCACTGCAATCATAATTCTCTAGCAATTCAAAAATTTGTTTGCGGTAGCTATATTGAAAATTCATATTTTTTTCGCTTTAATCATGTCGGGTGACTTTTTTGTTATCTCGCGAAGTTTTAATCATTAGGGCATAATCACTGGTTAACATTATTAATAGCAGTAACAAACGCTAATTCACTAACTCGCGGTTCTCATTAATTCCTTTGAAAATTTCTGAAAAGCAGGTTGCCTTTCGTTATTTTTACCTTCATAATTTTTTATTCGATGTTATTTCTGAGCGTTATTTCTTTGCCAGAATCCCATTTAACGAAACATTTCTTCCGTGATTTTATATTGATTACCGTTGTATCCAGGCGTTCGAGAAAGCAAGTAAATCATCCACGTTCAGGATGGGGGCGGAGCGCTACAAACTCGACGAAGTAATGCGCAAACTGGTAAAAGTTTTTCGATACTTTACTGCATCCTGTAACCGACTATGTTTATATAGATACATAAGTGTGAATGACACGTTCCATGTAAAAATAGTCACCTACAGGAAAAACCTTGCAACGCATTTTTTATTTAGTAAAATTCTGCAATTTTAGCATCTTTACAACAAACTGTGTCATCTACAGGGCGATTTCATTGGGTAATATACATTTTTTTAAAATGTTGTTAATATCAATGAAATTCAAATATTCATTTATACTAGTTTCTTAATATTACAATCCTCCAAAACATTTATAAAAAAGTAATTTTACGTTTATGTGTATATAAATGTATGATCATATTGTTACTATTGACGTCACCTATATTTTGGGAATATCCAGATATAGCTTTCGGAAGTTGTATATAGTTATTATATTAGAACTGTTATGAAAAACAAGGGCAAAGTTCACGGGACAGAATCGGATGGTCGAAATTTCTTGTTAGCTTGGTTTCATTTTTTTTATTTAACAAGTTTCTCTATGGTAACTCAAGTAATGTGTTTATAACTGATTCACCAGTCGAACAATTGAACAGCGAAAGCTCTATATTTGATATGTCAAGCATCTGCATATATGTATTTGGAATTTGTCACTAGAAATAGACTGGAAATTCGGTCACAAGCGTATTGTAAAACGGGTGCATTTTACTATTACCCTCCCTCGCACAGGTTTCATTTCACTTTTTCCGTTGTATACGTCAATATTGCGTGATCGGTGACATCCAAGCAAGCTCTTCCCACGCTTTTAGTATATATATTATTTTATTATTTATTTTTATTTTCTTACGGAGTTTGATATCTAGGCGAATCGTTATACATGTCACAGTACATCAGAATTCTCAATGTCAGTCTACATAGCTTGGGCCTTTTTGTTTGCCAGTACCCATTCTATACGGTTTACGTTCTTTTCTAAACGGGTGAGGAGATCTATTCTCATTCTTTCATCGTCCTGTCGTATACTCGACATGTGCCACACGGAGACGAGATGAGTTCCCTACTCTCGGGTTACATCTTGCCAACGAGAAAGGACGTTGACATCGTCGACGAATCGAAACCGTTTCTTTTCTTTGCACCCCGTTTATATTACCACGCTCTGTTCTCATGCTTTTTTCTTTTCTATCGTTATCCCGAGCACTGCAAAATGTACATTTTCTCCTTCCGATCCCAATATCCCAGCCTCCGACATTTACCAGATATCCCGTACACGATTGGTGATAGCCGTTGAAATCTCTAGCAAGACAAATTCAACGACTCACCCACTTTTATGTGTGAATCTGTATAGATTTCAACAGATCTCCCTCTCTTTTCCCCACTCTATCTTGACGATAGAAAAAGGGTTGTCTGGTGTGGAAAAGACGAAGGAAGATTGGAACATATCGAGCCTTAGCCTCCACCATCTTTGCTTCTCCCTAAGATTGATGATACGTATGAACAGACCCTTTAGCCTTCTTATTTTATTTATACCATATACCATGTGTTATTTTTCACCTTCTGCAGCAAAAAAAAATCAATTTTTTTCATATGCTTCAACTCCCACTCGATCTACTTTTGTGTCCACTCAATATCAAAATATTTCAAGAAGATTGTGTTTTTGCAAAAAACTTTTCTGGTCTCCCTGGCCTCCTGGCTGAGGAGTCGAATGTTCGAGTTGAATGTTTGAAAACTTCAGGGCTATTTTTATCTGCGGGTTCTTATCGTTTGGGCGTGAGGTCTATATATTTTTTTTTGTATCCCATACACGAAATGGACTGCTGAAAGCTGAAGTTTATATCCAGTATAAATCCAGTTTCGACCTATAGATAGTGTTTGTGTGTACAACGAGGCAAATCGTGCGAGAGAATTTTTACGCTCTCGCGAATATGTCGAGGCAAACGTGAGCCGATGGTTAAGAGAGACAGAATGGATGGTACGTTAACCATGAGCATATATGGCCAGTTATACGCGCTATGACATCCAATTTCATGATTACTTCTATTTACTAACTGGCCTATTCTACTTTTTTACCTTTTATTTTTTTCATTGTCTTTTATTTTTGTAAATTAATTTCTTTTATCTCAATTCAAGCCTGCTTTGTAAACACAATTTTCATTATCTAGCGACTTGTGAGTTTTTTCTATCATTTATTAATCATCGCATCTGCCTACAATTCTATCAAATTCTAGGCATATGCGATAACCATTCTGTTTTGATTAGTTCAATTCTTGTGGACTTGAAATGCGACAATCCATATTGTTAAACCGAATGGCCGCATGTATAGCAAAATGGCCATACATATAGAGGACGAACACTGGAATAAAAACACATTGAGAACGCGAAACCTGCGGGTTCAGACAGTAGGTATATGATATGGCTAAACCGACCTTTAAGGTTAAGAAATTTCAAGATCAGTAGCACAAACATACTATTGGCGTCCTAAGGTTGTGCGGAATTGTGCGCTGTGTGGTTTGTGCCATTGTTATACCATATTTGTATTGAAAAAAACCATCCATCCATTAATATCTTCTTTATCATTCATGAGATTCAGGTAAAAGAAGTCCGAGGGGACAGCTTATTATACAATGATATAATCTTCTATAATCTTTAACGCCATTTTTTTGTAATGAACTCAGTGAGTAAGGGATTTTTTTGAAAATCACCATCTCTTCAATTTCTTTTTCTTATAAGCTTGTAACGATTTACTCGCGATCTCCTTCCATCAACCTAAAACTATATTTTTTTGCATATTAAATATCCGTGCTGTATGCCAATATGACATTCTTCGAGATCTTGACC
This sequence comes from Rhimphoctona megacephalus, assembly GCA_963989365.1. Lineage (NCBI taxonomy): Eukaryota > Metazoa > Arthropoda > Insecta > Hymenoptera > Ichneumonidae > Rhimphoctona > Rhimphoctona megacephalus. The sequence continues at coordinate 26,902,454 of OZ022414.1, read as the reverse complement.
ATGACAATAACGCGTACTATGAAATTCCGTTGCCAGCTTATTCAGTGCCTATATTCAACCTATACACATTATTTCGTTATAAAAGAAATAAGAGTGTTGTATCCCAGCTGGCTCACATATTTTATGCGAGCGAGGGTGGTTCGTTCTCGTTCATACGTCACGCAATAATACATACAGTGAAACTAAAAGATCGCGTAAATATTTACTGTTTTTTTTCAACATACATGGATAACGACTCTATTTACTCTTGCTCCACTGCATAATAAATATTATTGTGCATAGTAGATTTTTTTCAACCATCTTTCTCTACCGTTGTTCAGTAAGGTCGTATTTTTGCGAATTCGTGTCTACGTATCATCATTGTAAACACGAAATTGTCGTACGTGACGAGTGTTGTCTCAACGCAATTTGTGCCTTCCCACGAGTAAACAAAGGATAACCGTATGAAGTATATCAAGGGTTTAGCACTCCAGGTTTATCGAATATGTTGCGTGAACGACAATTTTCCCAGTCCCCGATGTGTTTTACAACCATTGTTCGTTTTTTTCTCTTCGTCTTCTACATCCACGCATATTAAAATACCACCGTCGCTACTTTTTATCGTAGTGCGTGAGGTCGGTCGTTATAGTACCCTTGCGATTTCTTTGATCCCATTGATATCGACGTATATACGTGTTATTGGAATTCCATGTAGAAGCAAATTCAGCATTGCCACCCTTTTATTCTTTTTTCTTAAACTCGGAAACATATGTATATAATGGGAAAACCATAGAAGTTCCGTGCGTATGTGTTTGGTACTATTGTCAACGGGAGAAATCCCAAAAGTCACCGCTGTACATCAGATAAACATTTTATCCGTACGCTTTTACGGCTGTCATAAAACGTGGCAATTTATTATAAGCTATTTTTCATCAAGATTCTAATAGGATTTTCGTATTGCGTGACACGTTACCACGTTTTTGAATAATCAAACAATGGAATACAAAATAATTCGTGATATAATAGAATTATGTAGATGAAAATTGCATAATGTATTTTACTACTGTAAGTCATATAGCTTGAACCTGGATAACACCCTGAAATCTTCATTTAAATTCGTTACGATCAATAAACCAAAAAATGAACATTCGACCGAATAATAAAACACATTGCTGGGCCAGTGAACTTACGATTTGGCCCAATTACCATCTTCTCAATTTTCTACAGTTCACCCCTTGCGCCTTTGTCCATTTGTTTACCCAAATATGTTTAATGTAGCTAAATTGGAATTCGTCTTTTAAGAAACTTGACTCGTCGTGCAGTCAAGTTTCTATGCAGTATACCGCAGTCAACATATGCTAATGCATACCTGATACTGCCTAAGCATTTATTAGGTAGATACGGTACAATAGTACACATGTGCATATGTGAAAGTGATCTACGATCGTATACTGTATCCATATACACTCAGGTAAACGTGTACACCTTCCAGGCTAGTGTATGTTTCCGAATGTGTGTTATATAGCAAACCAGGAGCATACAGCAACCGAATATTTGCACGACATACAAACACATGTCACCCTAAAGTTCAGTTCTACTGCTTGGTGCATAGTGTGCTATTCCATAGAGGTTAACAGTCTCAGTAGAAACAGGAACAGAGCTAGCAGCAATGTGGCAACACATAGAGCCGCTGCTGGCAGTAGTGATCTCTCAACGACGAGCGCTAGGGATGATAAAATGATCTATGATTGTGTTCCCGTTTGGCTATCTGACTCCTCGGTTTTCGAGCAGTAAACAAAAGGGCGTAGACCTTTATGATTTAAAGTCCCCGCTTAGTACCTTTTGTTTGTCATCATCGGTTATATACGTACGCTCATTGCACATTTGCTCTCTCTTCTCTGTGTACGCGTTTTGGCCTGCCGTTTGCAATGTACGGATGATAAAATGATGTACGATAACGTGTGTGAGTGAATGTGTATTTCTACTTCTACAGACCGCACAAGTAGGGATACCGTAGTACACAGATGTGGCCGTGAGTTGGACCAACTATCCGCGAGAGCAAGCGACCAGGGAAACGACAACGAGGCTTTCATAGTCTGTATATGTCCGCATTACTTGTGTGTACTTGTTGGCTCTGGACGAGTGCTCACCAAAACGACTATCCGTATGAGGCTGGAACATGTGAACGATGCAGGAAACTAAGAGAGAGGAAGAAAGAGAGGGAGAGGGAGAGAGAGAGAGAAGAGAGAGAGAGAGAGTGAAAGAGAGAGAGAGGGAGAGATAGAGAGAGTGAGAGAGAGAGAGAGAGAGAGAGAGAGAGAGAGAGAGAGAGAAGCATGGGACAGAGAGCGAGAGGAATTGAACGCGATACGGCGAGAGTCCCGGGTGGTAAATGGGTTTGCGGTTGCTGACGTCAGGACAAGAAATACTTTATTGATATTACAAAAGGGAGGTACCTTAACACTACCAGTATCCACCTCGCCTTGTCGAATGGTAGGGACTATACTCGCCCACTTGCTCTCCTTCTTCATCTTTTAGCTTCCCTTTTCGCGCGCTGCTTCTTCAGCTGGTTTCTTCGCTTTTACTGATACCGCACTGTTTTCTCCCTCAGCAAGCAAAGGGGAATTGTTCCATTTTCACCGCTGATCACTTTTCCTCTTGGCACCGAATCACGATTTCCCGAAGTCTTTATATGCGTTATGACTTGCGACGCGCCCCTTGTTCCTTAGATGCAGTTTCTCGCTGGAGATTAAATTATTACTTCTTGGTATCATTATATTGTATGCTCGTATGTTATGGCTCGTATCATTATATTGTATGCGAGATCCATTGCACGGATATACAGTGCTTCCTCATTGAGGTAGCCGATTTTTTTTCGCGTTGGTAATTCTTTTATTAGACATTTGTGTGAATTGAATCTTCTCTCGCGTTCGTACGAATAAACAAAATAAAATTAGAGCTTTTCTAATATATTCCTCAGTAGGTTTTGATTACGAGACACTATACTTCGTTTTATTTTTACGAGGCTATGAATATTCCATGCATCTGAAATACACCTTGATTTTCGTGTTGCAAAGAGGAGAGCAAGTTACTCTCGTTTGACTCAATATTTATACTGCCTAATTGAATCTTTGATTATTCCGTTTTCAGAAATCAACGGATTTATATACCTAGTTCATTCGCAGCTTATTAAAATTAGTGTTTTTTTTCTTAAAAGCTTGAATGGAAAGCAGTGTACGTCTGATTCGCTATAGCATGTACGAGATCTCAATGTTTTATATCATTCTTTGAGAGCGCGCTAGACCAAAATCTAGTATAACGAGGGGAGATAAAAATCGCTAGTTTTACGAACAGTGCTTGCATTCGAGTGGTGCGAGAGGTTTGAGGATGAGAGAGGAGGGCCATAAATTTTCATGAGAATCGTCTTTCGTCCGATCTACGAAGGTGGTGTAAAAACCTTCTCCATACTATCAAATGGATGGAAACACGTGGGACTACTTCGGGGTTGTTATTATACCCGCGGAGCTTGGGAGAGACCACCACTGGTGGTGGCTTAACCGACCTATTGGTAATTCCGGTACGTATCTACCATAACGCATCTAACTAACCGCCTATCCTCACGTCGTTCCGAAGCTCCGATCGATCGTGGCCGAGGTCTCGATTACTCGTGATTAACGCCGTGCATTCCAACCCCTCGATCATCCGCCCTTTCGGAACTATATCTGCAGTCTATATTTTGCTTCGTTCTATCTCGAGGCCCAAATCTCTTCTCTAAAGCGTCCACATATCTACTTGTTCACTGCAATTAACTTGCTCTGTAATTTTAAGCTTTTTGTTTTCATATTGTTCAAAAAGCAGTGTATACGATGATTTTAATCAAGATTAGACACTGATGAGCCTGTAATATGTTTGGTTCAAGGAGTCATATTACACGTTGAATAACTGGATGTTATTTATGCCCAATCCTCAGAAAGATACTGTATTCTTTTAAAATATCTTAAAATATTTGTTTTTGGCCAAATAACACGAGTTTGGTTTTTTATCTTTCAATGAAAGATAAAGAAAACATGAAAAAATCTTATAAATAAAAGAAGAAAGTCAGATAGCGAAATGAAAATTCATTTCACTACTTGTCTAACGAGTTTATACCTTTTCAACGGTCAACAAAAAACATGTGCCAAATTGTTTTTGAAAATGTTTTTTAGGCCTCAGCTATTTTAATATGAACAAATTGAAATTCCAAATACTACTAAGATAATCTTGATCGAAAAAATATTTGATTCCTAGGGATTCTATTCTCAAAAATGATTATTTTCCTCGCATATTTTTATGTGATACTACTTTACGCTATTTATAGTTATAGTTATTTGGCACAATTAGAATAGTACGTTCCCGTACAAATATTGTACATACACATTGGGTAAAATCATAAAAACCAGCGGAACAGTAGATGATAAACATATTGGATAAATATCATGGATTGCATTGGAGATAAATAGGGGATGTTCCCCTACGGTTGGACGGCACCTACCGCCGGACAGGACGATTTCTGAAGTAGTTTGATATAAAATCAACTGTTTATAGTGTCGAGAGGGGCAAGGAGAACCCTTACCCCTTTCGATACTATAAAAGGTTGATTTTACATCACACTGCTTCAGGAATCGTTCTATGAAGCGATAGGTGCCGACCGATCGGGAGGAGAACCCCCCTATCATGTATTATAGAACAGTCATTTGGTCCAAAAAAGCAATCCATTTCGTTGCGGCCAGTACAGAGGTTATTTGGCAACCTACTCAAGTAATAACGGAACGATTAAATATTCATTTCATCGCTTTTGTGTAATTTCCGAAAAAATCTTCTGACCAGATATTTATTCAAATACTGCAATTGGAAGTTTTTATTTTTTTTTATTACTCTGGTATAAGCCAGGAGGTATATTACGATAAAATCTGTTTCTGCAAAAATTCGTTATCTGGTTAACCGAATGACATGCAAAATAGCAACATTCAAATGAAACAAAAATCGTATTCCACCATTCCAGTTCTACATTTCGTATCGTGGAACAACTATTATTAATAGCTTATCGAAATAAATTTCGAGGATACAAAATGAATTATATTGCCGGGAATAGCTGGTAAAAACCCTCCAACAATGGGTCATCTTCTACGCTCAAATATGGTACATGTTTTCATCGTTAAATATTTATACCAAAAAACGGAATTTTCGAGATATTGCAGTAATACGGCTATGACAGAGATTCGTTGATTTCACGTATATGAATGCTGGCGAATTCCTTATAATCGATAAATCTACCATATCGAGAATCCAAAGTGTATACACAAATATTTATTCAGCACAAAAAGACAGCGCTGCCTGAAATTTTTTTTCAACTTTAATGTATCTTTGCGCAGGCAACATTTGTATAGATAAAAAATACTGATGGGAAACATGTTACAGATATGTCAACAAGTATTCTGAACAAAATATGGTTACATCGAGACGAGAAAACATTGTAACCGATAGACTCGATTTCACAGTTTTTTTTATCTTTTCATCGGAACGCTTTTATATTTTTTTGTTGCTGAAACTTTTTGAACTACAACCAATCGTGCTATGTGCAAATATTATTACAGGCAGTGCTTTTTCGTGACAAATTCCCGAATACGGAGTTTTACGTACATGTTTTGAAATCTGTTTCGCATATGGGAGTCCCTCTTGGCAAACGGAAAAAAAGGAATTGTAGTTTTTACTGAGATTTTCATGAAACTTTACAGTTTTGCATATTAGTAATGCCTTCCGGACGCGTAAACATCATTTTTTCATGAAACTTTAAACAAAATCTGCAAGTCCTTGTGATGGAAAATACTAATACCGTAAGTGACATATCGCATGCCCATCAAATGAATTTTTACAGTGTCGAACAGTAAACAGTACACTCTACATTCACCTCGTTTTTACAGTGTGAAACCGTAAAAAGTGCACGAAGTAATAAACTGAACTTTCTTCATCAGAATTACCAAAACATAACCATAAAATTGTTTAAAACAAATAAAATAAAAAAAAAAATTCTTCTATTATAAATGCATTTTTAATAATTGTTGATCATACTTTTTTACATCCATCACTCCCGACGTAAATTTCTACAGAAAAATTTTCCTACCTACACTAGGATTCGTTAACCTACTTACCTATCTACGACCTAACGCGCACAGACGCTACCTATTACACCACTATCTACTTGATAGTTATTGGTAAAAAAATGATACGTACTTATCCAATCTGCAACATAATCAGTAATGTCAATAAATAATCTATGAGACAAGTCTTTTAAAAGCAAGAAAAATTTGAAATATAAAAAAATATCCAGTTTTCATATATTACAATGTGTTATATTCGTAACGCTTTCGTGTAGTTCAAAATTCGCCCCCTCCCCCCTATTGTTTCAGCTATAATAAGCACATACAGCAACAGTCTTCAATAAGTGTTTCACCTTCAAATTTCTTGGCTCACGAGCTTGGAGAAATTACAGTGTACACTGTAAAAATTAAAACTAACATAGCAAATTTTGCAGTACGTTTTCGAATTTTTACTGGGCACACTGTGATTTCTAATTTATATCGACGATAATTTTCTCTATTGGAAGTACACAATTTTTATACTTTCTAATTACAATTTTTCATGTACGCCATTTAACATTTTTTACAATTTACAATATCAGCAAAATAGTATTGGTTCAGAGTTTATTTTTCTATGCGTATTGAATATTTTACTACTGGCACTGTAAATTTTACATTTCATACACAGTGCGATTCCTCGTTTTTATTTGTAATTTCTGCTGTCATTTTTTTACTGTGGACATTTAGTTTTTTACATTTTAGATCAGCATTAATAATTGATCAGAAAGTAAAAAAAACATATTAAGGCAGCGGTCTAGTTTAGAGGGTCAAAGAAGAGGTGATTTACGGGATTTTTTTTTTCAAGTGAAAAAAATAATTAATCTTTCTAAGCTTTTGCACATATTTTATTACATATTTTAGCAACATATAAAAAAAATATCATCGAAATATAATAAAGAAATGATGTACTTAAAGGTACATGAACAAAGCGCCTCGCCATAGGAGGTCCAAATTGGTGAGAGCTGTGGCACGCGTAATTCTTACCCGAAATAAAAAAACGAAAAAGATTTTTAATTTACACACTTTTTTATAGTCGATGAACTAAGAATAATTCAAGAAACAGTGCAAAACAATAAAAATTTACGAATTGGAACGTGAAAGTGACGATTTTGAACGATCATTTTTTTTGCAATAAACATTGTGTAAAATAAAGTTTTTAACCATTTTCTTAGTTCATTTAGGATGGTTGGCAACATGCTACAGAATAAGCCTTGTTTTAAGTTGATAGGACAAATAGTTTTTTGCTATGAGTCTCGCCAAATTGGACAAATCATAAAAACGATATTTCGAGAAAACGCTGATTAAAGTTTGTAGCGTTTATAGATACTCACGCGGCACCTATCTGCTTTCGGCTATGTAACTTTCAAAATACGTTCCAATGGTCTTTAAAACTTTGGGAACATATTGTTCGATACTTGAACTATCGATTAGAGTAAAAAAAAAATTGATTTATTTAACCCTTTAAACTAGACCACTGCCTTAAATCCATTATTTTATAATGGAGCATACTGTAAAATGACTAATTTACAGTTTTCAACTGTATATTTTGTTTTAATTTCTGTAATTTTTAAATATCGACCATTGATTTTTACAGTTTAATTTTTTTCCGTGCACGGACATTTGCAGGTTGTTTCGACATAGAGAAAAACAATTCGAAATTATATTGAAGATTTTTCCAAAACAAATGACGAATGCGCAATTCAATTTTTATACGAAAAGAACTAATGACGATGTAGAGAAATGAATTAATGAAATGGATGTTCACGGAAAAAAGGTTAACAAAGAACATACCTCAGATACTAAGGGTGCAAGATCCGGTACTTATACTCTAATGTTCTCTACGAAAATTTGAGAGTGAAGTAGTGAGAAAAGAATTTAAAAGAAAGGAAAAATAGAATAAATGGGGGAGAAAGGCAAAATGGAAGTAAGTGGTAATAATAAATATATAGGTAAAAAAATAAAAAGTCCTAAAACCGTCATATTCGAGTATATAAGAGTGCGGCAGAGCTCGCTCTGGCTTTCTTTTTTAAGGCCTTACATACGTCCAGCAGCGCCTAAAACGCGCTAAAAGAAAAATTGTTTTTAGAAGAGATAGCAATAGAAATTAATAAAAATAATTTTTACACATTGCTTATTAGTATTTAAACTTTATAAAAAAATTTATTTCATTTTTTTTCAAAAATTACAACATAAAAAATCACGTTTCCCGAAGCACTATGAAAAAAAAGTTGCTCCACGGTCTACATCATTTCTTCTTGGAATGCTGATGAATCTGCAAAACGTAAAAAAATTCTTGTAAAATAAAGTTGTAGTTATAGTCTGTCGAGCCGGATTGTTGAAATTCGAAAAATTTTGGCAATTTACTCTCCCACTACTCATTAATAACTAATCGATTCCGCCCGAAGAGCGATATCGAGCACTATAGGTCTGGAGCGGGCTGTCATCTCTACATGCCCTTCACCGTTGCATGTAAATTGCTATCAATATTCAGTCTGTTCATCGTATTTTCATAATTTGTCATCTAAATTACGATATGTCGTATAACATGTGTATTTCAACATAGTGCGGTAAACATTAAAAGTAGAGTTGAACTGATCACTGTGAATATAGCCTCCTCATTGCAGTTTGGGGTCAACGTACGAGACAAAAAGTAGAAAAGGAAAATACTGCAATTAAGAATATTGTAGAGCTAATTACGCTACGATTTTGTCAAATGAGCTAAGTCGAACAGCATTTTAAAACCAGTCCTTTTTATGTAAGGCCACAAATGATACCTACACGGCTGAGTATAAGTACATAAATAATGATATAACTGCCAAGTATAATTTAAAAAATACTTTTTTTCATTTTCAAAAAAGTAAAAAAAGAACGCCAAGTATTTAAAAATTACGACCTTAGTTATAAAACGACCATTATACATATGTTCTTGCTGAACGAGAAAGAGGAGAGCGCGCGCTATGGGCGAAAGAGATGGGACTTGGCCTCGCTTACTGCCTCTCTCGCTCCGCGGCGCGCAATAAGTGGGGGTAGCCTCGTTCAGTGCACTGGGCGACTGCAGAGTAGACAAACGTCTACCAGTCTCGCAAAGGACGTATCCCCAAATGTAAACAAATGCTTCTTACGTCTTTCCGACTCCAAGAGACAGAAGTTCCCCAAACATTCGATTTTAAATCACAAAATTATGATATCTCGAGATTGGGTGGACGAATCAACTTACAACAGAGACCAATGGAAAGAGAAAAATCGAAAAAAAATCGTCCCGTACATTCAGATTTTTTCCTCAAACCGTTCCGTCGTGAGAGCAGTTTGAAAAATATGAAAAGCCCGAAAATCGTCATATTCGCGTATGTAAGAGTGCGGCAGGGCTCGCGCAAGCTTTCTTTTTTAATACTTGGCGTCGAGCCGCTACCGCGTCTCTTGATATAGAGAGCCTCATCGCAGGGTTCATTATTGTTGTTTATTAAATCTAAGAAAGCTTGTCTAAACGGTGACCCATTACCTTCGTGCTCGCTAAACATGTTAGCCCCGCAACCTATTACTTGTAATAGGAAATGGTTTATTCTTTTTATAACATTTTATTCAAATATTGGAGGTAACTAACGAAGGTGTGACTGAATAATAATATCACATGTAATTATATTTCTGTGGAATGAATATTCCTTACAATATATATATCAGGGTTATTAAAAAAAAATCGAGATTTTATTTTTTTTAGAGCCCTATCGAAAAACGTTAGTGCATCAAAAAAAAGTAATTTTCCCAAAATTTGGGTTTTTTTTTTAATTTTTAGATAGTGCTCAAGCGACTTTTCGGTATTTTCACAGTTTTTTTTTGTCAAAAATCGCGACGTGAAATTTTTTTTTGCTCTCATAACAGAAAGTGTTCGTGTTCAATACAATCATGATTTTTCTGAAATTTTGTCATTCTGAAAATTTTTTTAAAGTTGTCCAAAGTAATTTATTTGCTTTTTTTTTGTATTTTCATCTAAAAATCATACGATTAACAATAATCCAGCTACAGATGCCATTTTTTTTCTTACTCTCAAAACAAGAGGTGTAAGTATTTAAGAAAAAAACATTTTTCGCTCCAAATTTTCATGCTTCCACAAAACAACATATTCAACCAGTTCAAGCGATTGATTGTTATTTTCCTGTCAAAATCTTAGAATAGAACAGGTGACGAGAATCGAGCTGGAATGATTGTCGAAACTTTGAATGTATGGAGTCTTTCTGATCGTGTCACAACTTTATGCTTTGATACAGCAAACATCAACACAGGTCTACGAGTAATTTTTTTACTCTGCTTTGTCAAGTGTGCATTTTCATTTTTTCAGTTGTATAACAGTCGTTTTTAACTTATAACTAAAAATCATTTCTTGATGAAAAAGAGAACTTGTATTGGGCAAAGACCAGCTTCATTTTGCATGTCGTCATTACATATACGAGCTTGTTTTGAGGACGGTTGTTGAAGTTTGCTAGCCTGTAGTAAGTGGCTAAAACGTTTAAATTTTCAAATGCTTCAGACAAGTTCGGAAAATTATCGACATAGAAATATTTGACACAAGATTACAAACCGAATATTTGAGCAAAAATCATGCTTTGTACCTCATAAGAATATTTAAAATTTTAGTGTCTTTCTTGACTTTATCCCGCAAGGAATTTCATCTAAGAAACGATTGTAGGGAATTTATTTAAGTGAACATATTGAAAGCTGTTTAGTAGAATGCCGTATTAAGTTTTTTGTGTATAAAAAATATATCTATATAAAAAATACAGGAAAATGGAAACCAATTACTTGAGCTAACTCAAAAATTTTTGTTGTAGCATCTAAATTTGAAAAAAACTATGTTTTTGTAAAATACTTACACCCCTTCTTTTGAGAGGAAGGAAAAAATTGACATTTGTAGCTACACATTTGTTATTCTCATTATTTATAGCTGAATTCAAAATTTCTTGAGAGCGACAAAATTTTGGATGATTCATGATTCCATGGAACACTAACACTTTCTGCTATGGGAGCAAAAAAAAAATTCATGTCGGGATTTTCAACAAAAAATAGAAGAAAATACCGAAAAGTCGCCTGAGCACTATCTAAATTAAAAAAAAAACACAAATTTTGGAAAAATTACTTTTTTTATGCACTTATGTCTTTCGATGGAGCTCCAAGGAAAAAAATATCGATTTTTTTTAATCACCCTAATATATATATATATATACACACACATAGGTCAATCGAATAGTTTGAGGATTCTCTTAGAGAATCCTCTTATCGAGAATTTTTACAATGGAAAAAAATGATCTGTAAAAATTAATGGTCGATGCTTGAAAATTACTGAAACCAAAACAAAATATACAGTTGTAAACTGTGAATTAGTCGTTTTACAGTGTGTTCCGTTATAAAATAATGGATTTAACGTGTTGTTTACTTTCTGATCAATTATTAGATTTAAAATGTAAAAAACTCAATGTCCACAGCAAAAAAAATGATAGCAGAAATTACAAATAAAAATGAGGAATCTCACTGTGTATGAAATGTAAAATTTACAGCGCCCTCAGTAAAATATTCGATGCATATAGAAAAATAAACTGTGAACCAAAGAAAATTACCGTCAATATAAATTAGAAATCGCAGTGTGTCCAATAAAAATTCGAAAACGTACTGCGAAATTTGCTATGTTATTTTCAATTTTTACAGTGTACACTGTAATTTCTCCAAGCCCGTGAACCAAGAAATTTCAAGGTGAAGCACTTATTGAAGACTGTTGCTGTATTTGCTGATTATAGTTCAAACAATGGGAGACGAATTTTGAACTATACGGAAGCGTTACGGATATGATACATTGTAATATATGAAAATTCGATATTCTGTATATTTCAAATTTTTCTTGCTTTCAAAAGACTTGTCTCATATATTATTCATTGACGTTACCGATTATATTCCGGATTGGATATGTACTAGGGTGGTCCTTAATTAGGGTGTTCTTGAATTTGGACTTACGTCCTCCTCAGAACTATTCGAAATAAATAAATAAATATGTGCGCCAAAGAATTTTACTCAATATCAACAATTACATGTGCCCCAAAGTGCGGCTTTTTCCCCATTTAAATAACACGTGTTTTTGAGGAGTTTGCACTTTTTTTCCCTGTACACTCATTATTCTAAAAATATGTCAGACCTACAAATATACTGTATATGGATACAACAACGTATACGAATGGTTGAAAGTTATTAACTAATTATCATTACATTTAATCCATATGTAAATGAAAATAATTAAATTTTTTTTTGCTAATATCGCGTCTGGAGTAATTTATCAGCTTATAATTGCGATTTAATCAATTCCTTCATTAAATGTATACATTGGTGAATGAATTTCAAGATGGTTCGATATACAGAAAGTTTTATTCCAAGAATATAACATCCTATATATAGGAATACAGTCATGCTCACTTGAAATACAACAATTGATTTTTTGTCAAACTCGGGTTCAAATTGACCGACTCGAAAATAGTAAAGTTGTCAATTACAGAAAATTTTATCAGCTTTTGAATAAACCTAGGCTGGTTTCGATCGAATGCAAACTGACCGATTGGCAGCCGGGTTGGTGAAAAAGTGCGAAACGCAACGTTGCCAGATTGTCAAAAACCTGGTGGTGGGAAAAAATAAGCACGATTAGCGATATGTTATTGCAAAGGGTATCTTATATCATGAAAAATCCACCCCTGTTATTTTTTATGCGACAATTCTAGGCCGAGTTGTGCCCCTCCGATTGTGTGTGTGTATCAAAACAATAATCGTTTTTCGATGATAGTTCAGGAACTAATCCGTCGAATTTGGCTGGATTTTGCGAGATATCATTTTTCATAATCCCTTATAACCTGGTGAGCCTGCGTCTTCCCGGGCAAATGCCCCTGAAGTATATAGAAATTATAAACCTCCCGTAGTGCACTAAAACGTTCCGATCGATTTTTTGGAAATGAACCAAGCCGAATTAAGCATTGCGACTTATCACAAGTAGCTAACATTTCACTAAACAAAAGACACGACCATAGTCCCAGAGAGCCTAAGGGTAGGGGTTAATTACACGTTTCGTAAAAACGATTCGATTTTACCCTTTTCGAAGCACGTCCTGAATGCGAAAATTCAAATTGTTTTTTCGAAATGCGAAATTAACCCATTCCTATAGGCTCTCTGGAACTGTCAGGAGTGCTTTTTTTCGAAACGGGCTGAATATAAAAAATCGAACCTTCTTTTCGAAACGCGAAATCAGTCTCTTCCCGTAGGCTCTTCGGGACTATCGGGGGTGCATTTTTCCGTCGGAATGTCCACTGCAACTTGAAATAAGTTGTAATACTGAATTAGGCTTGATTCATTTTCAAAAATCGATTTGAACGTTTTGGTGCACTGCGGGTGGTTCAAGATCTCTACCTCAGGAGCATATCCTGAAAGAAGCGAGCTCACCAGGTTATACGAGATTATAAAAAATTTCGCGTGAAATCCGGCCAAAATCGACCGATTAGATCCTTTTGCCGTAATACATTGCCGAAGTCAGTTTGCCACCAATAAGCAATATTAACTGATTTTATTAGTTTATTGTAAAATTTTGTAAATCCATAACTAGAATAAAATTAAGAAGTTAACATTTCGGTAATTATGCAGTTTGACCACTTTTCCGAAAATCGATGGAATATTTTTTTTTTCTGCATGCATTGCTTCTATTGGTCACTACTAATAATATTCTGACGGGGGAGGCTGACATTTCCCATAAAAACCATAAGTTATGGGGTTTTGAAGTTACCAGAAATACGTGATAAAATACGGCATTTCCGAATATTTCAATGCTTACACACACACACGCACGCACGCACGCACGCACGCGCACGCACGCACGCACGCACGCACACACGCACACGCACACACACACACACGCGCGCGCACACACACAATTCTACGAATTCATTATCAGTAGAGGCGAAATTCTTTAGTCTTCAAAATTATTTGCGAGGGTGGTGAGACACAGCACACGCCGTACTATTTCACGCACCCTACTATTTCACGCACACATCCCAAGATTTTCAACACACCCTACTAATTCACGCACCCTACTATTTCACGCACACATCTCAAGATGTTCAGCACACACCCTACTATTTCACGCACCCAATTATTTCACGCACACATCCCAAGATGTTCAGCACACACCCTACTATTTCACGCACCCTATGATTTCACGCATACATCCCAAGATGTTTAGCACACACCCTACTATTTCACGCACCCTATTATTTCACGCACACATCCCAAGATGTTCAGCACGCACCCTACTATTTCACGCACACATCCCAAGATGTTCAGCACACACCCTACTATTTCACGCACCCTACTATTTCACGCACACATCCCAAGATGTTCAGCACACACCCTACTATTTCACGCATCCTATTATTTCACGCACACATCCCAAGATGTTCAGCACACACCCTACTATTTCACGCACACATCCCAAGATGTTCAGCACACACCCTACTATTTCACGCACCCTACTATTCCATCTTATCTCACCACCCTCGCAAATAATTTTGAAGACTGAAGAATTTCGCCTCTACTGATAATGAATTCGTAGAATTGTGTGTGTGTGTGTGTGTGTGTGTGTGTGTGTCCACTTGTCCTGATGTGAGCTTCTAAATATTCGAATATACCCTATTTCATCACATTTTTCCAATAACTTCAAAATCCCATAACTTATGGTTTTTATGGGAAATGTCAGCCTCCCCCGACGAAATTTCATTAATGGTGACTAATCGAAGCAGTTCATGCTAAAAAAAAAATTCTTGCATCGATTTTCGGAAAAGTGGTCAAACTGCATAATTACCAACATTTCTTCATCAATTCTTCCAAATCGCCTTCCAATAGTCGAATTAATTATTTTTGGCTGTATAAAAAATATTGAATATTGTACTTTTACGAAGTAAATTTTATGAGCTTCTAAGTATATAACATTGACCTTCATATCATGACTCCGTAAAATTAAGGCTCGCATTCCATTTAATTAAAAGAAAGAAGAAGCTCCGTTGGGCAGGAGCTAACATTTGTTTTTTTTCTTTTTTCCGGAACTTCAGTGTATTTCATTTCATGTGATATAACTAGGAGAGCGATCGAAAAACAAAAAAAGTCGGGAGATAGCCGTTGGAAGAAGGGATCCCGATTCGAACTCGATCGATCGTGACCGGAGTAACGATGAGCTGTGATTACAGAGGAAAAAACCCGTTCAACTCTCGACTATATATATTGAAGGTTTTTCCAGAGCACCGGGGAAAACCCGAACGATCACCGAAGTACTCTCATTTAAAACAACTCCAAATAAAATGACAATACAGCGCTTACTCAGAGCGCCTCATAAACTTCTCTCTCTGTCTCTCTCTATACTCTCTAGTTCTCATTTTGCCTAATGTCAACAAATATAACGCGGCGAAGTTACTCAATAACAATGTACAAAATGGCAGACATTATTGGCCTTTTTATTCTCTTGCACAGAAGAAAAAAAATGCGAGAGCTTTGAGGTGATAGAGACATTGAATATTGAATTTAAATGAGTCGAAAAAGTTCGTCAGTGACATTAACTTCACCTCAAAAAAGTCGGAAAAATAAATATCTCTTGCTATGTGAATTTGAGAAAAGCAGGAATACATTGAGAATGTAGGAAGCATAGTCTCATCGATTTTCATAATTAGCTGTATCGAGATTAATTGACCATAAATATAATTTCATTTACAAAACTCTTGTAGAATCTTCAAGCTGTCGAATTTCTAAAAACTTCAGGTCTGTTGAGGTGATAGAATTTGGTGGAAAAATCATCGGACTATGTGAAAAGTAGTACCAGCGATTACAACGACGTGTACCGTTGTAGTCCCATATTAGATTTCAAAAAGTTTATTCGATATTGCTTTACCACTCCTCCGGCGCTGTTGTGTGTACACCTCCATTGGATCTCCGAATTTTCCCGAGGAAGAAATGAAGAAAGAATTTGCTGTGAGAATTACCAGTAAGTGGGTGAAAAGTGCAAGGAAAATACACGTAGGAGAAAAATCGAGAGGAAGGTGAGAGAATGTGTGTATGTGTGCATGTACAAGGGTGGGGGGGGGGGAGAGAGAGAGAGAGAGAGAGAGAGAGAGAGAGAGAGAGAGAGATCTGAGAAATGGAAGTTAGAAAACCATAGACGAAGAAACAGAGCGATAACAGATAGCTACAGACCTCAAAAGTGGTCTACAGCTATGCGACCAATTGTCTCCACCAGACAGAAGGAGAAAGAGAAAAAAAGCGAGGGGCGGAAGCATGAGAGGAACCTCGCTAAACTTTTAAATTCGATTTAAAACTGATTAAAGTTGGTGTGCTCATATAAGGGTAGGGGCTGCTTTGCGAAATGTCCCAACCTTGCCGCTGCCTTCCTCTGTGTCTTCCTTCATTTCTGCCTCCACCATCGTTTTCTTCCTAGGACAACATGCCCCGGTTTTCATACATATTTCATAGATAAGCTAGACACCCCAAGCCCGCCGGGAATTCTGAAGCTCCACCGCAGAGAGACCGAGCGAGCCAAGATATTTTTTTCCACACTCACTTCTCTCTTGTTGGACGAGTTCGCTCTCCGTATATCAAAAATTTCTTGCACTACTTGGACTGACCTCGTATTATCAAACAAGACCGAAACAATCTCAAGAATAATTAGTTATATCTAGTACACTTACTCGAACAAAATTAGAACAAAAAATTGCTAATTAGCAAAGCTAAACTTCTTAATAATTTGTCATTTTCGCAAAACTTCTTCCATACCATGTCAGATGAATTTTTCACCTTTTACGCTTAGAAAGCTTGACAAAAATAACAAAGTTATGCGCGGAGCAATTAAAAAATGGAATCCCTATGTTCACTTTTCAATCGATCAATTATAAGTTCCAACAAAGTGAAACACTTTTATATATTTACGATAAGTATAGTGTAACGTCTTGAAAAGTTCGACTGACAGATAACTGCGAATGCCTGTTCGCAAGATTAGATCTCTATGTTTAGCCCGGAATGCGCCCGTCAAGGATTAAAGTTGCAAAATATCACAGTGCCAAAAATGATGTTTTAATTATTTATTTATTTATTTTTGCTTCCACCTCATAAGTGTCGCGTTTGACGGGTTGTTCGCAATACGTGTTGAACCTTGGATCTCTGATACAAATTCCGATGAGGAAAGGAGAAGGTCTATTATATTCTACCGGTTGCAATTTATAATTTGGTTGTATAATGAAGATTTTAGATGCGAGAGGGTTTTCGCTAATAATACGTGGTCGCTCTGGCTCATTGTACCTATCAATACCCCGTGATAATACTTGGGACCAAAAGGGTCGAGTATTCTTTTACTATCTTTTTCAGCTGATATTTGCTACCAGTTCGGTGAGTTTTGAGCATAGGTGAAAAGGTTGTTAGAACCAGGGGCTGCAAGCAGATGAGGATCAAATGAGGAAACTAGCGAACAACTATTTGTTGCTCCTTTCTCGTTGAAAAAAAGGAAGGAAACGAGCGAGCAACTAATTATTGCTCCGTTCTCGTTGTTAGAGAAGGAAGTGAATGTGCAGCTTTTTGCTGCACCATTCACGGTTGAAGAACTGCGTTGCTTGGATCGAATAAATTGAATGCTTGACTTGACATTTGTAAAATATATAAATAAATCAAAGTTTTAATTTATTCAATAAAAAGGATAGTAAGAGAAGTGTACCTAAGAAGTACAGTTTGGCTAAATGTGTAAAAGTGTATGAAAATAGTTAAATTCGTATCGGCAAGGTGTAAAGTTCCAGTCAAGGGGTAAAATAGTAATGTGGAATCTTTATGCAGTGCTGAGAAGCGATCTTGTGACTATCGGGGACGATGCTGAGTCGACCGTAATACGACAGCGACTGTTAAGGAGGTTGTATCGATATTTATATGTCATCATACGAAAAATACATTATATTTGATTATTCCAAGTTAATGTATTGAAATTTGGCGTGAATCTTCTTGAACAGCATTTAATTATGTGTGAAAAATTTGGAGAGGTTTCACCGCCTGGTAATCGAGATATTCATTGTTGAAAATGACAAGTTTAACATGGGCTCTTACGGAAGCTTTCAAAAAATTGCGAACTTCAACAATAAATATCTCAATTTTGAGACGATGAATCATCGGCATATTCCGCTAGAAGTTTAATACTGTCTTAAGCTTTCTATTTACAAAATTTTATTGTGTAAAGTTGGAAAATAATTTTTACATGAAAAACGATACAACCTCCTTAAGAGTCGCTATTATTATTTTATCTTGGGACCGCGTGCTTCTGATCGCGAATTATGACAAGTGTTTAGAAAAACAATAGGGAATAACGAAGTTATATGCCCTGAGGCTCAAAAATAACTGTCTGACTGGAGCTCTGGGCCCTGTATTTATACTATAAAAAGTGCTTGATCAACATTTTATATATGAACAGTAACTTAATATTTAATAATATTATATAAAAATTACATCCTAAACGCGTACAATAGTGGGGATGTTCCTCAGGGTATATGTTTTGCATGTATTAAAGAAAGTATGTAATCCTATGGTGTATGTGTTATGTGTGTGTTATTGAATCTGCTTGAATTTATGTGGAGGCCTGCTAGGTGCTCGTATTCACACATGATTTGTAATTTCATGTACGATGGATTTATTGGTTTCTCTCAGAATGAGGTTTAAAATCATTGAAAAGTTTGAAAAATATCGGGAGGGCATACTACCGAGGAAGTAACTCCTGGTTATTTATTCTGATAAATGTGAAAGAGAGAAATGATTCATTCCGTGTAGCGAGCGTTGTAGTGGACCATGAGTAAGTGATAATTGCGATATCTTGTTGCTTACCTCGTGGCGAGCGCTTGCTCATGCTAGCCGAACATTGAATTTGTGTGCGTTTTGACTTAAAGATATGAATGTAGGATATCAATGTGTTTGAATGTCTTAAATGTAAAATATAAATGTGTAAACGTAAGTAAATGTGTTTGAATGCGTATATAAATATAAGGTATAAATGTTGTGACGTGGTAATTTTGCCCACGTCACTAAACGATTAAGTTTTGGCACGGCACGGGAAAGGAGCGTTCTTCGGCATCGAAGAATCTCTCTCGAGCAAATCCAGAAGGGCCAAATGCGAGCGTATTTACCGAATATTAATTTTATTTTGATTTAATTTTATTATTGTACGAGCGAGCGGCGGTTATCCACGATAATTTCGAGTCAAGGAAGGCTTAGGCGATTCAGAGAGGGGATATCGAAACGTCATCGAGTCGGAGAGCAGAGGGAAATTCAAATTTCGAGTTTCGCTGTTGAAGGTCATCACGCGTGGGTCGCTAACTCCATGCCCTCACCCTCAGCTGTCTAACCTCAGGATGCGTCCATCAGCATCTAGAGATCGCCATATTCTCGTTGGAATAAGCCGAAGGCACAATTTCATCGTGTCGAAACATCGAAAATACCGCTCAACCAAACATCGAAATTACCGCTCAGCATAATGTCAAACGTATCGGCTCAGCATATCGTCGGAATTCAAAATAATACGTTGAGGTCAGG
This sequence comes from Rhimphoctona megacephalus, assembly GCA_963989365.1. Taxonomy (NCBI): domain Eukaryota; kingdom Metazoa; phylum Arthropoda; class Insecta; order Hymenoptera; family Ichneumonidae; genus Rhimphoctona; species Rhimphoctona megacephalus. The sequence goes on along the minus strand of OZ022414.1, from coordinate 26,882,688 downwards.
TCGGCGAGAAAAGGTTCTTGAAAACTCTCGAATATTCTAGAACAAACGGTTGCGATTCTCGCGAGTAGGTTAAGGGTGGGGGGTTAGGACCCTGGTCCGCGTACTTGCTCTCGCGATAATGATTGAGGACTCGAGTTTTGGGCAGCAATGACGGAGGACGTCTTTTCTCGGACCGTTGCCGTTCCTGATCAAGAATTCGACGCCGCCAGAATATCGATGGAGAGATTCGTGGTCTTTTCCGGATCTCGTCCTACGGAAACTGTAGTGGTGAGCCGTCGTTTCGCTCTTATTGGGTTTTTATCGTTTATCGTATCGTATTTACTCGCGAGTAACTTTTTGGAGAATTTTGTGATTAACGAGCGATATTGTTTCGGGGCACGCACGCGTTTGGAAAATTCTGGTTACGCCTTGTCTCGCGATTTTTATCTCTCGCTATTTGTCGTTGTCATTTAATGAATTTGAATTGCCGAGAGGAATTCTATTATAATTTTGTCCAATCTCGAGATCCATAGTTTTAGTAATTTTTGTTATATAATTGTCGGTATCGATCGGGTCACAGATCTTTAAAGTGCGTTAATGGCGAAATCCTTAGCGTTACGAAATTGTGTCTCGTGGGCGATCGAGACGAATATTTTATAAAAATTGTTTTGTTGACGGTTAACGAAAAATTAATTGTGAGGATTGATTGATTATCGAAACTTCTGTAAAATTGAATGTAAATTGTATTATTATTTTCCGGAAAAATATTTTCATCCTTGTTCTTTGCTATTTAATAAATTTCAATTGTAATTCCGGATTTTCGTGTCTCGTGTGTGATTATTTTCTTAACTTGCCTAGACACGCCCCTCTACCAACTTGGTTAAACACTACAGCTACGACCGGGAAAACCTTTATTCGTTCTCGATAATTTCAAATAAAATTTGTCTAAGGTCATCTTAGGCTGGCGTCCAAGGAATTGTCGAGATCGGAATATTTTGTGCGACCGTTGGAAAAAGTCGTCACAATGTATATATACGTATCAAACGCATCTTAAATGTATATTATGGTACCAGGGTCGGTTAATGGCCATTGACGAATCGACTGCGGGCGTGACAAGAGTACGCATCTTTTTTCATTTTCACTCTTTTTTTTTACAAAAAATATTACATCTTTGTTGATTGGTATTTTATTCTTTTGCAGATTTTCTGTGGTTTTGGAGCGAAAATTTAGGAGACTAGAGTGTGTAACAAAAAAAAATTACCAACACGATGCTCTCTACAGAACATAAGTGCTATAAGCCAGTTAATGAATAGATAACAAATATTTTCGGGGATCCTTTTTGTGCGAGATTGCGAGAGACTTATCAGATCTCTTACTCAAGCAGGTGTCCGAGGATTTAAATCCCCAGCCTCCGCAAAGGAGCAGCCGTGGCAAAAGTGATGGAGAGATAGATGAACAGTGAATATAAATATATATATAGGAAGAAAGAGAGTGAAAGGGTCACTTCTCTAATCTCGGCGGTAGAGAAGCGGGATTGGAGGGAAGGCCACGAACTAGGCAAGCGGAAAGCGAGGAGAGGCAGGATAGAATGCTGCGAGAGAGCAAACGGGACCAGAGAGAACAGCAGTAACAGCAGCACTAGTAGAAGCAAAAGCAGTAGCAGCAGCTAGCCAGCATTTCGGTTGCCGTCCAAGCGTTCCGGTAATCTCCTTCGAATCTCTACTCCTCTATATAACACCAAATTAACTCTCTTTCACCCTTCCTTCCTCTCTTCTTCCGTCCTCAACTGCCCTCGAATTCAACCCGGTCTCTATACCACAATTCTCCTTCTCATCCTCCCATTCCATGTCCTTCTTTTACGCCCCCTCCCTTCCTCCTGTTTCCCCACCTCCTCTACTTTTCATTCTCCCCATTCTTCATTCAGCTCGTACCTAGCTTCCAATCTCCCATCTCTCTTTCTCCTTTAGCCCCAATCTACCTTTCTCACCAACGTCTGCATGCTCCCTTCCTGAGTCTTTCTCTTTCACTCGTGCCCTAATTGCGCCCGCAGCATCAGGGCGCAATTAGAGCAAGGGGAGGTGGTATAACCAAGTCACCCTTCTCAACTTACATCCCTTTCACCCTTTGTATGTACCTATCCTCCGATGTCTTCCTTTTTTTCGTTACCCTACATAGCCTCAAAACTTTTTCAACCTGCACTTCATTCTCTAGCTATACGTTCTCACTCTTCCCTGTGTCTATCGCGGCATGTCCTATCAGTAAAGGAAGTGGCTCGAACCTCGTTCCAAATGAAATGTCACCCACGTACTCTACTCACCTATATCTATATGTTTGTGACAGTCTCTCTCGTGTTTTACCACCTATATATCTGATTAATCCGTTCATCTCTGAATACCGTGATGTTCATTTTAAACCAGGCTTTTTTTTAAGTTTTTGCACTTTTTTTCTATTCTACCTCTTGAACCTCTTCTTATTGATCCCAGCGTTATATGTGAACCTCAAATACTTTCTTTTAAATTACAACTTTCTGTACAAGGTCCTATAGGAGTAAACTCACGTTTTTTCTGAAACTTTGGCATGATATATGTTTTATCAATCTTTTCTATATGTTCAGTTACGTATTTAATCGTGCTTCAGTATTTACATAGTTCACGGGCAAAGATGAAGCAGACCTCTTACTTACAAGGAAACCTTCCCAGGTGTACCCTGCCGATTTTGTTCCGCTTGGAGTATGATATTCTACATTGAAATCTAAGAGATACGTATTTTTTTTTGCGGAAACTCATATTTAAGGGGCAAAACACACCCCTAAAGTTGAGGTCTCCTAGGGGAGGTTATTCAGTTCCATATATATACAGACAAGGAAGCAAAATCAAACCAATTGCATTCAATGCTTCATAAAAAGTTATGACCACTCGATTTTTTTCAGCCCTAAGGGGGTGAATAAGCCAAAGTTATAGGGGATGAAAATTTTAAAAAACGTTATAACAAATAGAATATGCTCGATATGGAAGTGAAAAAAATTGCATAATTAACAGTTCCAAAAGTTAAGAGATACATATTTTTGCATTTTTCGAAAAAATGCATCCTTAAGGGTGTACTACCCTTACATCCGAATACCTTTAATTTCTGTAGATACGTATTTTTTTAAGTATCTATCTGCTAGAAAATATTCTTTTGGATATAGAACATATCGTGAAATTGTTTAAAAAGATTGTTATCAACATAAAAAAAATCCCTTGAAAATAATCGATAGAACATATGATTCAGGCATTGCAGATAATGAAAATTCTTTTCTTGAGAGATCATTTCTGTGTGAGGGGTCGAAAAGTAGCTTTTTTCGCGATTTTGTTTCAACCGATTTTTTGATGTTTCATTAAATCACTCTTAAAGAATAGAGGATGAATTCTTAAGGTTATTTTCATTTTTTACACTTTTTTTCTATCATTGAAAATGTCCTATAAAAAAACGATGTGCACGATTCTAGCCGTAATTATTGTCTGAAGCAAAATTTTAAAAAGATTATTAATTTGCATGTGTGTCACTATTTTGCTATGGAGAGTTTATTTTTATTTTTATTTCTTTATTTTTTATTATCAAAAAACTGTTGAAAAAATCGGTTAAATTCGTTCTCGTTTTGTTAGAGAAAAAGAAGTTTTTTATACACGTGATTTTTGTTGTTACAATCACGTAGCAATAAATGAACTGCTATCTTTTATCATTTTGAGCCTTACTTTGTATATGTTCGTTAGCCTTGCTTATTAGCTATCTGATTCTCCGAATTAATATTCTACTTCACCTATCATTGAAAGAAATTTCAAAATACGTTGTTAAGAAATATATAATTGTTATCTGCCTCTGCCTCTCTTATTTGACAAATGATGGCCTGTGCTACGCTTATAAGTCGCGTTCTTCAGAAATTGCTTCAATTCGATAAGTGCGAGTTAGAAGGAATTTATCTCGTGATAAAATAATATCAACAATCGAAAGCGTGTATAACTCTGTGTTTTATTTGCAATCAAAAGTTGTTAAAAGTTCCATAAGTTAAAAAATCAAGTGTATTTATTATCAAACATGAAAGTGAATCAGCTTAATGTGATACGATTAGTTTTGGCACATTTTCAAGTCCTAAATATACCTGAAAGCCCTATAAATGATGATGAAATACAATTAAAAGAAAGCATTGAAAATATATTACCGAATGCTATGCAGGATTACATGGGCGTCGAAACAATCGTAGAAGATTCATTATATTTCCAAGAACCTTACAAAGATTGGGATATGAAAATAGTAGAAGACGAAGAATGGGGATCGGCAATCAATGATCCGGTACTACCCCCAGATGTTTGTACTACTGATGATGAATCTGTTTCGTACGAGTATAAATCGAGGGCAGTCAACTATTGGAAAAGTGGTAAAACTAAAAATTTGAGCCTATCAAGCGTTAAACAAAAATTTAGAAAAGTACAATCAGTGACTCAATTAAAAAGATGGGTTAAATATTTAAATAAAGGTGGAACTTATAAAGAAAAAATAGCTAGAATTTGCGAGTACACTTTAGCCAATTTTAAAGCTGCCGTTGATGCTAGTCTTATGGTACATGACATCGACTTGAAAAAATGGGCAATGCAAGCACAAAAAGAAATCGGTCATGAAGATGCCCGTTTTAAGGCGTCAGACAAGTGGGTCCACTCATTTAACGGGACAGACCTAGTTGGAACGTCAAAAAAAAGGCCTTTTTTCCGATTTTTTTTTGGTCAAACGATAAAATAATTCACAACAAAAGTTCTTCCGTTTAAAAGATACATATGTAATGTATATGTTGCAATTTTTTCAACGCAATACATATCGAAATAAGCTGGTGACCGTCAATTGCCGAGGACGCTGCAAAAAAAAACACGGTTTGCGGTGATCAAGCTCACGCTGCAACGGCTCATCTGAAACAAAAAAAACGGAGGGGATTTTTAGTTAATGATATAATGCTCCAGTTGAACGAAGGGTTTTGAAAAATTTCCATTTTTCACAAAATGGCGGCCGTTAAAAGTCAAAAGTGTTTTTTTGACCAAAATATCAGTTCCATTTTTTGCTATTAAAAATAAAAATAATTATCCAAAAAAAAAATCCTTCGTTCATATGGAGGACTACCATGTATAGAAGAAGTGATATAAATTTCAACCCGATCGGTAAAGCCGTTCTCGAGCTACAGTGATCACCGACTTCAAAAACATGGTTTCGAGAAAAACGCACTTGAAGTCCGCTACCTGCTTACCTATGGCTCAGACACGACGTGCTACAAAGTCTTGTATTTCGGCGAATAATGGTCCGATTTACATTTACCTGGGCGGAAAATGTTCGTAAGAGATTCTACTTTTTGAAAATGAAATAAAAAAAAAATCGATTTTTCGAAAATTCTAACTAGGTCTGTCCCGTTAAGAAAGCTCATAGGATTTTTTCCAGAAAAATTAGTAAATTTATCATAAAAAAAGTATTGAAAATGCAGACAATCTGCGAAAGCTTGCTGATCGATTTGTTTCTGAAGTAAGATCGATATAGAAGAATATGGGTTATCGAACGTCTACAATTCGGACCAAAGTGGTTTCCAATTAGAAATGCATTCTGGAAGAACATTAGCGGTTGAAGGAGAGAAACAAGTTGAATGCCTTGTACAATCAATTGCTTCTACAACACATAGTTATACGATTCAGCCCACTATAGCAGGTGACGGAAGGCTTCTTTCTCCGCTATTCCTGGTTTTAAAAGAACCAAATGGTAAATTTGGTCCAATAGTGGAATCGTCACTATTCAGACCAGAAAACGTTTACATAGAAGTATCGAAATCTGGAAAACTCACTTCAGGTAATAATAAAAATTATTTTTTTAGAGAATTCCTTATATTGACACATAAGATACTGTTTATTTCTTGCAACGAAGCAAATTGAAAAATTAATTCATACTTTCAGAACATTTTAAAACTTGGCTACAAAATGTCTTCTTCCCCCAAGTTGGTTCAAACAGTATTTTATTTATTGACTCCTGGACTGGACATTGCCCTCGAGCTGTTGACGAAGCGAAACCTCGGGATAAAAATATAAAATTAAGAAAAATACCGCAGAGTACAACGGGAAAGATTCAACGGTTGGATGTTTTTGGCTTCAGGATATGGAAAAATTATGTGAAACATTTTTCTGACAATGTCATATTAATGGATTATGATTCAAATTTGCATTTACGAAATAATATAATTAAGCTTCGGTCACTTGTTCAGAACCAATTATCATCTCCACGATATGTAAACTTATTTAGGTATTCATGGTTCAAAAGCGGTTATAATGAATGGTGACCGGAGAATTTTGAAAATCCTGTAGATTTTAGTTTTAAAACTTGCAAAGCGCATTGTGATGTACCCGGATGTCAAAATATTGCTGTTGTTAGGTGTTCATGGTGTAAAACATCGTTTTGTTTCCAACACTTTTTTGACGATTTTCACTATTATAAAGAATATAATGAATAATTTCATTTGTCAATCAAAAATACATCTGTACAAAACACAGCAAATAAAATATAATAAAAATAATGATACAATAATTAGAAATACTAATATGGTAATAATGTGATTGAAAAGAATTTTCATCATCTGCAAATGCATGAATCATATGTTGTAACGATTATTATATATAACGAAGACGAAATCGTAATTTTTGTATTAAAAAAAATTCTTTCAAGGGATTTTTTTTTATGTTGATAACAATCTTTTTAAACAATTTCACGATATGTTCTATATCCAAAAGAATATTTTCTAGCAGACAGATACTTAAAAAAATACGTATCTACAGAAATTAAAGATATTCGGATGTAAGGGTAGTACACCCTTAAGGATGCATTTTTTCGAAAAATGCAAAAACATATATCTCTCAACTTTTGAAACTGTTAATTATGCAATTTTTTTCACTTCCATATCGAGCATATTCTATTTGTTATAACGTTTCTTAAATTTTCAACCAATATAACTTCGGCTTATTCACCCCCTCAGGGCTGGAAAAAATCGAGTAATCATAACTTTTTATGAAGCATTGAATGCAATTGGTTTGATTTTGCCCCCTTGTCTGCATATATATGGAACTGAATAACCTCCCCTAGGAGACCTCAACTTTAGGGGTGTGTTTCATCCCTTAAATATGAGTTTCCGCAAAAAAAAAAAAAATACGTATCTCTTACAAGGAAAGGTACTTTGGTGTCCCCCTCCGATTTTGATAATTTTTATATATGTTATAGTCCATCGAAAATTAAGAGACACGTAATTTTTTTTATCGGCTTAAAGTTATTTTTAAGGGGTGAAATCGACCCCCAAAGTTGAGCATGTTTTGCATCTGGTAGAGTGTTTCATATAGAAGCACTTAACCGATCGTAACGAAACCAATTGCAAAACGTTTTTCACGTCAAATAACCTGTATATAATGTTCAACTTCTTATGCACCCTTACTTACTGCAGGGGGGTGAACCACCCCCTGACATTCATAATTTTTTGTATAAAAGAAAAATTGTCATTCGATTTCAATGGAAAAACCAACATTTTGAAAAGCAAAAAAAAATTATAGTGAATGTGTCTAGATTTTTCCAATAAAAAAAATTAAGCGGGTAAAACACCCCTAAAATCTCAAATTTCATTTTACGCACTTAAATGATAAAATTCAATTCAATTGGTCTCATTATCATTGCGTATCGACTTATATGCTAAATAATATTTATTTCGCATGTACATCGGCTTTTTAATTATATGAAAAATTGAGTACTCCTACATCTTCGGTGGTCGTGAGCTTCACGATTTTTTATTTTTGTATACACATGGTCTGTACACAAATATATATATATAGGTTATACATAGGCGCTAAAATCTTTCATGTAGTAAAAATAGATTCCAATTCAAATTTTCGTTTCAATTATCATTCCTGAACTTAATGATTATATTTTGAACAGTAATGATGTTCTTCGAAGAAATGTTTGAAACAAAGTGACTTTTTACACCATGAACATCTTACTACAGCCACATTTGTGCAGCCTTCAATTTCACATTGTGTTTGAGATGACATACCAAAAGCGAATTCAACGGGATTTTCGAAATGCTCAGGTCGTTCTTCTATGTACCCACTTTTGAACCAGGCATATCGAAATAAATTTTCGTACCTCGGAGATGATAATTGATTATGTACTAGAGATTGCAGCTTGATTATATTATTTCGTAAATGTAGACTTAAATCATAATCAAGTAACATGACACTGTCTGAAAAATGTCTGATATAATTTTTCCAAATTCTAAATCCGAAGACATCAAGTGGCTGGATATTCCCTGTTGTTCCTTTCGGTATGATCATTGTAACAATTTCTTTGTTATGTGGTGTAACTTCCGTGACAACACTAGGGCAATGTCCACTCCATGAGTCTATTAAAAGCACACTTTTCTCACCGACATTTGGGAAGAACACTTCTTGAAGCCATACTTTGAAATGTTCTATAAATCAATATGTAAAAATTAATAGCACATCTATTTTTTATATTTGAATATTACATACCAACGTACCTGATGTAGCCTTGCCAGATTTTGAAACACTTATAAAAACATTGGGAGGTCGAAAAATGGTTCGTTCTACGATTGGCCCCAACCGCCCGGATGGCTCTTTTAAAATTATCAGAAGAGGTGACAACAATTTTCCTGCTGCTGATATTGTCGGCTGGATGGTGTAGCTATGGGTTGTCGCTGAAACGGATTGTACAAGGCATTCTACTTGTTTTGTACCTTCTTCTGTTAACGTTCGCCCTGAATGGACTTCTAATTGGAAACCACTTTGATCAGAATTATAAATATTTTCCAAGCCATATTCCTCAATTTTCAATTGAACTGCGGAGACAAATTTATTAGCATCGTTTTGTAATATGTCCTTTGATTCGAGAGTCTTTCTTGTCACGAATTTATTTATTTTTCTACTTGTTATTCGATGAACTTTTTTAAACTTTTTTATCCATGTTGGCGAAGCCCTGAAACGCAAATTCTCATGCCCAATCAATTTTTGGGCTTGTAATGCCCATCTCCGAAGATCGATATCGTGTACAATGAGACCTGCTTCTATGGCGCTTTTTAAATTATCGATTGTATATTCAGAAATGCGCGACAATTTTTCCTTGTAAGTTCCGCCTTTATTAATTTGTTGAGCCCAGCGCCTTAATTGGCGCACAGATTTAACGAGTTTAAATCGGTTTTGGACTGTTTCTATTTTCCTATTTTGTTTCGTTTTTGCACTTCTCCAGTACTCAACAGCTCTTTGTTTATAGTCGTAGCTCAAATCTTCTTCATCGTCAGTACACGTTTCAGGGCTTAATGGAGATTCTCCAAGACCCCATTCGATGTCATTATCTTCGACAGGTTCTACTATGACATCTCTAAACGGTTCTTGAAAATCTAATGTCGTATCTTCGACGATTTCTAACTGATTGAACTCTGCCATAGAGGCCTTCAGAATTTCCGCGAAACTCTCTTTCAATTCCACTTCATTATTGTTAACAGGACTGTCAGGAATGTTCATTACCTCGAATGTAAGAAACAACAGTCTTATTACGTTCATTGGATTGATGGACATGTTAATAACAATACGGTATTCACGATAGCGGACACGATAATGACTGATCAACAGTCGAACAGCAACTTAACTTCTGGAATAATATAAAGTCAGTTTTACCTTTTTCATCTTGAGTGGGCGGTTTGATCTGACATCACCACGAAAACAGCATTTTTATTTGGTTTTCGGATATACCTCAAACATTAGCCTGAGCGAACTGGCTTTTTCAAGAATACTTGGGGTCGAGCCACTATAGCGGTTCTTGATATGAATAAGAATATGGCAAGGCATGAGCCAGCTTTGTTTACATTCTGGGCGGTGAATTGCTGATGCGACTCTTTTGATATTTGAGTTTTTTTTTTATTTTCGTAAATCGTTCAAAATAGAAACTTATATAAATAGAACGGATACCAACACTTCTTTATAAACGTGAAGCATGTCAGAAGGGCAGCGGATGTACATGCGAAATAAATATTATTTAGCATATAAGTCGATACGCAATGATAATGAGACCAATTGAATTGAATTTTATCATTTAAGTGCGCAAAATGACATTTGAGATTTTAGGGGTGTTTTACCCCCTTAATTTTTTTTATTCGAAAAATCTAGACACATTCACTATAATTTTTTTTTGCTTTTCAAAATGTTGGTTTTTCCATTGAAATCGAATGACAATTTTTCTTTTATACAAAAAATTATGAATGTCAGGGGGTGGTTCAGCCCCCTGCAGTAAGTAAGGGTGCATAAGAAGTTGAACATTATATACAGGTTATTTGACGTGAAAAACGTTTTGCAATTGGTTTCGTTACGATCGGTTGAGTGCTTCTATATGAAACACTCTACCAGATGCAAAACATGCCCAACTTTGGGGGTTGATTTCACGCCTTAAAAATAATTTTGAGCCAATAAAAATAATAGGTGGTCTTATTTTTCGATAAGCTACATTTTATAAAAAAAATATTGAAATCGGAAGGGGACAGTGCTCAAAATGAAATTTGACATTTTAAGGGTGTTTTACCCCCTTAATTTTTTTAATCTGAGAAAAACCCAAAAATACGTCAATTTTATTTTTTTTGCTCTGCAAAATGGCGTTTGTTTTATTGAAATCGGATTGCAAGTTTTTTTTATACAAAAGAATTCTGGATATTCGGGGGTGAATCATCCCCATGTAATAGGGGTGCATAAGAAGTTGAACATTATATACAGGTTATTTGACGTGAAAAACGTTTTGCAATTGGTTTCGTTACGATCGGTTAAGTGCTTCTATATGAAACACTCTACCAGATGCAAAACATGCTCAACTTTGGGGGTCGATTTCACCCCTTAAAAATAACTTTAAGCCGATAAAAAAAATTACGTGTCTCTTAATTTTCGATGGACTATAACATATATAAAAATTATCAAAATCGGAGGGGGACACCAAAGTACCTTTCCTTGTTAGATTTCAATGTAGAATAACATACTCCAAGCGGAACAAAATCGGCGGGGGACACCTGGGAAGGTTTCCTTGTTAGCTTAATCTTTAGAATTGAAAAATGCATTTGTTCGTAAGATATTTCACGTGACTTCCGACTTCATTTCCCTTTTACTTTCATTCAAAGAAAAGTTATGATCAGGCTTCTCTTCTTGAAGTCGGTCCCTTCGACGTCTGCGAATCAGAATTCTACATGGTTAGTCTTTCAAAAAAATCTTTTTCTTTACATTTTTATAAAAGTTTTCATGCTTTCGAGCTACGAGAACATCAGACCTGCACATAAATTAAAGAAAAAGGTTCATCACTTGAAACATTCACGGCCTCGAAATAGGTACTGAACGAAACAAAATAATTGTAATAAACGCTATAAATTTACAGTAATCGTCAGCAATATGTTTGAGACACTTTTTGCGAAGCACTAGTCTTCTCATTGAACATCCTTCAATTTGACACCTTTTTGTAAATCTAAAGTTGATATCATGAAACTTAGGTTAATTTTTATAATCTTGTAAATAATTCACTCAATGTACTGGGCACTACAGATGAGGCATTTCACGCATTTCATTACTTAGAGTTTCCGGGATATTGCAGTGCAAATCCAAACTGATAGAGGGAACAATTATAAATCTGCTTAGTTGCAAAAATCGAATTAATGGAAACATTAAAAAATGCGAAAAAATATTATTCATTTTTCGGGTTAATAATATTCCTATGGATACGTAAATAGAAAAAGGACTTCGTTCGGATAATATATTATATATTAGTACTTTTTTGTTTTTGAATATTTTACAAACTTTCAATTGAGTTGCCAAGAAATAAATAATAATTTTCTGCATTTATTAATGTTGCCGTTAATTCGATTTTTGCAGCTAATCTCATTTATAATTTTTCCCTCTAACTGCTTGGATTTGCATTGCAATATCCCGCAAACTCTAAGTACTGCAATAAAATTCACTAATAACAACGTTTCACTCAGTTTTTAACGTACGGGAAAAAATAGACCGAGTCTCAAATAATCTTTTTTACATTTTTTGATTGACATTTCTTAAAAAAGAAAAATCAACAGCTTCCTTTCATTTTTTTCAACAACGAGATAGAAACTTTAATGTGTAAATTCAGGTTTATTACCAAAAAGTAGAGCTATTTGAGGATTTCATCCACATGTAAAAACTTCTGTAATGTAAAACATGTAAAAAATCTGTTACTTCTACAAAAAAAAGTCGGCACACTTTGAATCTGGTTTCACAAATTTTGTACATTCACCTAGTTGTTGAAAAAAAAATGGAAACGGAAAATGAAAGAGGGAATGGAAATACCTGATTTTTTTAACACAAAAGTAAAAAAGAAGAAGTTTATTCTATAGACTCCATATTTTTTTTTCTGAAAGTCGTGAAAAACTGCTAAAAATTGCAAGTATTCTTTTTGTTACAGGACTCATAGTTCCCGTGTTACCGCGGCCTGAATCCGGAGGAGTGAAGCCTAAAGTCAAAAATGCAACTAGCTGTAAAAAATTGCTAAATCCAAAAATACGTATCTGCTTATTTCTTGTATAAGAGAATATATAAAAATTTTGCATGAATCCAAAGGGGTCAGGGTTTTGGAATATAAAAGTGGTATGAAATGTCTCATATTGTTATGACTATGAACCTTCACATGACGTGACGCACAGATTATTACGATTCCAACTACCGAAACCCATGGACTACTGCTACGTTCACAGATATTATGACAAGAGAGAGATGAACACTTGACAACGAATGGTTACTATTGACAGTCTAAGACGAGACCTCAGAATAGAGGGAAGTATCATACGAAGTAAAGAATATACCGTTAAACCTTTGAACGAGTATAATAGGTAATTATTTCTACCAAAATACTAAAATATATGGGGCATTCCATATCAAATTGACCTATCAAATGAGTTTGCATCTGCGATTTCGCTACAATTGGAATATGTTTTAGTGCTTATTGAAAGACATTTCTGTGATTTTTTTCGATTTTTTTCGGCCAATAGCTTCGGAGATATCGATTTTTTGAAAATTTGACGATTTTTTTTTCAAATGCCCATAACTTTTTGAAAAATTCATCAATTTTGGTTTTTTTTTTTTAAATTATTCGTTTTCAAACGTAGTTTATAGAAAAGAAACGAATCAATTTCTTCGCTCCAGTCATCTACAGTTTTTTTTCAATTTTGTGTTGAAATCGCGTTTTTGAAGATGTGTGGGTCCTTCGATTTTTTTTTTTTAATTCTCAAAAAAACTTGACAGAATTTGAAAATTTTTAAGCCTAGTCCCATCGTGGGCCAAGTATTTTTACTATATTTTTTCGATTTTTGAAATTTTTTTTTTTTTTCATTGAAAACAATGAAAAAAAAAAAAATTCACACACATAATTACTTGTTAGGTAATATTTTTATTGTGAATATTTATTCACTCTTTCTGTCGTTTAAACAATTTAGCTACTTTTCCTTGATCGAATGAAATCGCGTTTTTGAGAATGTGTGGCTCCTTCGATTTTTTTTTCATTCTCAAAAAAACTTGACAGAATTTGAAAATTTTCAAGCCTAGTCCCATCGTGGGCCAAGTATTTTTACTATTTTTGAATTTTTTCGTTATATGTCGCATGACAAAAAATTACACTTCGTTCATCAATCAATATTTAAAAATACAGTATTTTTCATTTTTGTTATCATTCTTATAATAAATATTTGGTATTTTGATTTTTAATGCTAACGAACGAATTTTACAGTCGTACTCTTGCTACCTTGCATCTTGCATCACAACAGCGCCGTCAGGCGGCGTGGCAATCGCCTTTTTCGCTACTGGTAAAACCTAACTTTACCTAAAAAAAACTGCTGTGTTTTTCACAACATTATCAACTGGTCTTCGCGCTTTTCGTCTAGCCTGCACGGGTGGCAAAAATATGTATTATTGATTTTGTTGTAGGCAAAATTTTTGTACCATGGAAACTTCGAGAAAATACTTTTCTTGTTGTAATCCATTTCAATTGAAAAATCACAATATCACGAAAGGATTGAGGTTAGCCACAGAAAACATGCAGAAAAAACACAGTTTCCTCCGTTCCGACTATTTGTGTTCGAACTGTAGAAAGCAATTCAATCTTATACATGCAAAAGATTCGACTGACAATGATGCTGGTGATGGTATGGACGTCGACGATGATGATGAGAATCAAGCTATTTCCGAATCTCCCATAAGAGGTAAACCATGAGGTTTTTTTTTGTTTTTTTTTTAATCTTTAAATTGTCAAAAAATACCTTATACGGTTTTTTATCATCCGAATTTTCACGTTTCCTCTGTCTTAGAATCACAGCCGATGTCTAGTGAAGAAATTGAATCCCAACCTAGTAGTTCGTCACAAATAAGTTTGGCTTCGCAACTACCCGTTATTAACGATGCGTTGAAAATGTTGAACCAATCGCCAATATTGTCTTACAAAATAGACAATGAAACATACTTAAAAACAAAAATCACCGATACTGCTAGCAGCTTGTCAATCACATTAGGATTGGGGCAAGGTTTTGAAAGCCAATCGGACTCAGACGATTATTTGACAATGATTGAGGCTTTGAAATTGAAGTTTCATGACAAGGATACTAACAAATCTCAAAAAATTCAAATCCTCACTGTGTTACCCCCAAACTGGACCATTTATAAAATGTGTAAAGTAATGGGTTCGACAAAATATTTAGCTAAAGCTGCTAAAAGCCTGAGGGAAAAAAATGGAATATTGTCATTGCGCGATCCAAAGCTAGGTAAAAATAAAAGTTTACTCTTTTTTAATATTATTTTATTATTTGTAATTTTACTCATTCTACAACCCTTTTGATTAGGCTGTCGTTTATCTGAAGATATTAAGTTGAAGGTATCAGAGTTTTATGTTGATGATGAAATGAGCATGATGATGCCTGGTATGAAAGATTTCGTTTCCGTACGAAATGAAAATGGCGAACGTGAGCACATTCAAAAAAGGCTTATTCTTTCAAATCTCAAAGAATTATATCAGCTTTTCAAACTGCGTTATCCGGATTATAAAATTGGCTTTTCAACATTTGCTTCGATGCGTCCAAAGCAATGTGTTCTTGCTGGGCCTGTCGGTACGCATACCGTGTGTGTTTGTTCAATGCACCAGAACATTAAGCTAATGATTATAGGTAAGCATACAAAAATTGGACTTTAACTGTTCATCTTTTTTTTTTTTTCTTTAAAAAAGTTACTATTATTGTTTTTAATCGATTTCAGGTTGTAACTTGGGCAAATTATCGAAAAACCTTGCGAAACCGTTAGTAGATTATCATGACTGTTTCGAAATCGTTATATGCGAAAATCCTTCGACAAACTGCTATTATGGCGAATGTGCAAATTGTCCGGGAATTGATAAACTCGAAGATGTATTAGTGAATCTGCTTGACAACAACTATGTTGATGATATAACCTACAAGCACTGGGTTGCTCATCCTAGAACGAGTCTTGAAACTTTTACAAAAAGTTCATTTGACTTTGTAGAAGATTTTTGTTCTCAGATGATTAATCTTTTGCCTCATGCTTTCATTGCTAAAGAACAAGCAAAATTTCTAAGATACAAAAAAGAATCATTAGAAGTCGATGATTTTATTGTGATATGTGATTTTGCCGAAAATTACGCATTTGTAATTCAAGATGCAGCGCCTGGATTCCATTGGAACAATAAACAGGCGACTATATTTCCAGTGGTGATATATTTCAAGACAGATGACGAATTATGTCACAGAAGTATAGTAATAATATCTGACTGCACTTCTCATGATGCTGATGCAGTTCACGTATTCATTAAAATTGTTATCGAATACATCAAAACTATATCGAAAAGTGCAAAGAAAATTTGCTACTTTTCAGATGGCGCGCCACAGCAATTCAAGAACATTAAAAATTTTGTGAATCTTTATTACCACGAAAAAGATTTTGGTGTAGATGCTGAATGGCACTTTTTTGCCACAGCACATGGAAAAGGTCCTTGCGATGGCGTTGGCGGCACAATTAAAAGATTAGCATCACGAGCAAGCTTACAATTACCATATGATCGACAGATCACGACACCTCAAGAGCTGTATGAATGGGCTGCACATCCTAACAATTTACCGTCTATTGAAATAAGATATTCATCAAATATTGATTATGAAAAAAACAAAAATACTCTGCAATCTCGATATATTCGAGCAAAACCAGTGACGGGTACTCAAAAATTGCATTGTGTAGTTCCAAATAAAGATGAATCAATTACAGTTAAGCAATTTTCCTTATCCGATCAAGGAAAAGTAGTTAAATTGTTTAAACGACAGAAAGAGTGAATCACAATAAACACAGAATACACAATAAAATTATTACCTAACAAGTACTTGTCATTGTGTGCAAATTTTTTTTTTTTCATTGTTTTCAATGAAAAATTTATTATAGAACTTATGTTTCTTAGAATAGTTGTTAAAGTCCTTTCGGAATGATATTCCTAGAATTTTCAAAAATCTTTCGAGAAAAAAAAAAAAATTTCAATAATCGAAAAAATATAGTAATAATACTTGGCCCACGATGGGACTAGGCTTAAAAATTTTCAAATTCTGTCAAGTTTTTTTGAGAATAAAAAAAAAAAAATCGAAGGACCCACACATCTTCAAAAACGCGATTTCAACACAAAATTGAAAAAAAACTGTAGATGACTGAAGCGAAGAAATTAATTCGTTTCTTTTCTATAAACTACGTTTGAAAACGAATAATTTAAAAAAAAAAAACCAAAATTGATGAATTTTTCAAAAAGTTATGGGCATTTGAAAAAAAAATCGTCAAATTTTCAAAAAATCGATATCTCCGAAGCTATTGGCCGAAAAAAATCGAAAAAAATCACAGAAATGTCTTTCAATATGTACTAAAACATATCCCAATTGTAGCGAAATCGCAGATGCAAACTCATTTGATAGGTCAATTTGGTATAGAATGCCCCATATATAAATGAAGTTTTTCATTATTATATCCATTCTTGCCCGTACGAGCTTAATAATCTTTCTGTTCACTCTTGCCCGTATGAGCTAAGCAATCTTTCTATTCACTCATACCCCGTCCCCATCTCCTTTCTATGCGGCTACAACCGACTTATCTCCAACTGTACGGCATTTGCCATGGGCGAACGGAAAATGGCGGAAATCTTACCGAGACCTCACTAAATCCCTCGGGTGGCAATGCGGTGTCCGCATTGCTATCCGAGTGTATGACGCATATTGTGTTATTACACAGTGCTATGTCATTGAATAGAACAATTTGACACAGCGAAGTGATTATGCATAAATAAGCATTGTGTTAAATAATAGATTTGTCAGCTTGGCGTTGAGACCAGGTACAAAATTATATACTAAGCAGTAAATAGAGTAAAACTGCACTGAGAAGACGTTTCTTGAATCAACAAAATTTTTGTTGAATCAACAAATCCTGCAGACATGGGGGGCAAACAAAACATTCAGTTCATGATACACCATAATTCAGTTGTTTCAAATTACAAAAAACAGCGAATCGAACTAAATATTTTCTTTCCCTGACTGAATATTTATTTAAATCAAATAATTATTTAATTAAGTTAAATGAATATTTATTTGAGTCAAATAAACAACGCATATTTATTTTAAAGAACTTGATATTAAATTTTGTTTGGTATCCAAATACGTAAATTGAACCTCTTACAATTCGAAAATGTGTATTCTACTAGTTTCTCATCAATCATGATGAGAAACCAGTTGACCATGGGAGTCATTAGACTCCGATGAATTTTTCACAGGAATGTAACCAGTGGAAGTTATGAACGTTCGCTACCTAATTCTGGATCAGCATCGGTTGAAACGTCTTATCTCACTCGACTTTCGCAATTTATGTCCGTCCAGAGACCACTGTGTATGAGAGAAGAGCCTCGGCCCTCTGCGCCACGCCATGGCCGGACTGAGAAGCTACATGAACGTTCATTAATTCTTTCGACTTAGTTTGCTAGAATAGTTAAGTATCTTCAACCAATTATTGTGTCCATGAGATCATATGATTCAGTTCATACAACTAAAAATTTAGTTGAACGGAACATACGGATGGTTTTTTTTTAGTTTGTTGATTCAATCATATATTTGATCGACCAAATCCAGATTTAGTTGTTTCAACAGCTTTAATTAGTTAAGACAATGTCGTAGCGTGTTGATGCAAGTAAACGGATGCAACAAAATATTTTGATTGTTTTAACCACTGAATTTGTTGGTTGAACTACATATACGCTTACCATGACATTATTTTTATTGAATCAACAAAATTGTAGCAAACAAAATGAAATTTGTTGATTTAACAAATTTCTTTTCTCAGTGTGGCTACTGGGATTATAGCTACCTTGATTTAGAACCTTTGTAGAAATTGTAATGAATTATTATTGAAGTGAACCTCAAAGGATTAAAAGTTATTTCAAAGGAAAAAGCATAAGTAGAGCATATAAGAAGGAGATACAAAAGTGAGGAGGATAAGGAAACTTCTTGATTTTCTGAGATAAAATGCACCGCGAATCTTGTCCTGGTATAGTTAACAGCTCCATCACCTCTTGGATCTCAATGGATTTATCGTATTCTCTTCTTCGTGAGTAGCTTGCTCAGTTTGTTCAATGAAAATTTTGGTCTATGCAGGCTATTGCCCGTTCTATTAATTTCAAGCAGAGTCAGTGATAGTGGTCATGACTGGGGGCTTTTGATTTATACCCAGAACCGAAATAAGAGAATCGGAGATTAAATTATCAGACAATAAAGTGGACTGATAAAATAGCATCAAAGCCGCATCGTAGTAATAAAAAAAGTCTCGGGAGTATAATTACAAAGGCAAGAGGAGAGTAATAAAATGGAAAAAATAAAGAATTAGAAAGAAAATGGAAGCTATGAGTAAGATAGATGAAATCACGCTTTATCAGTGATGAATTAAATGAAGAAAAAAATTCTTTCATTCTCGATCCAAATTAATATCGAGTTCTACCTCTCTCCCTCCCCCCCCCTCTCTCTGTCTGTCTGTCTGTCTCGCTCACTTTTTCTCTTCATTCTTCTCTTACCTCATCGGGTATGAAACTAGGCCAAGAATTCAGGCGGAATAATATCTTAGAAGGTGACAGAACCTAAGAATATGTGAGATTATGAATCAAATATGAATCATCCATATACACCAGCGAAAAGTTTCCGGACAAGAATTAAAAAGAGTGCCGGGACGGTTTTTCATGCCATTTCGCCGGTTGTTGGCCTAGGCCAATTTAACTAACGCCATTTTGAAGGGGAGGATTTCACCTTCATTTTGGCTTTTTTCAAAAATTTCTACGATTTTTTTTACAGTTAGCACTCAGTTTTGAAAACGGCCATTTTTTGTCGTTTTTTTGTTCTGTTTTGAGTGGACCCCGTTTGCAGTAAAAATGTTTTTTACGCATTTCTTCGATTGAAATCATAAAGGGGGAAGTCCAAGCTTCAATTTCGTTTTTTACAAATTTTTCTACGATTTTTTTTTCAAAGATTTTTCGTTTTTTCAGAAAAAAATAGATGATTTGAAAATTGCTCCGGAGTACGAAAACAATGAGGTTTACAATAAAACCTCAAGATGGTAAAAAGTTGTATTAGGTTATGTTGAATTGATCGGAATTTTTTCAGATTTTTTTTCGCAATTTTTTTTCGATCTATTTCCGGTCGCAGCTCGATTGATCGGAAAGATCGGAAGATCGTATCGGATTGATCTTCCGCTTTGGAAGTAACACGGGGCTTCCTGGAATGCTTTTTATCTTTGTCGGATTTTGTGTCTCTCTAAAGCGTTTTATCGCATCTCCAACCATTGATTTTGCTATTTTTAATCGCTTCGCAATGTAGCGAATTTTGAACCCTTCATTGCGAAGTGCAAGGATTGATGCACGCTTTTCGACGCTTAAATTAGGTCGACGACCCATTTTCTGCTTAAAAAAAAAAGTAAAATGAACTCTAATGAAGTCGAAAGTTGAAGTTAATCAACGGTTAATGAAATAATTGTAACACAACGCGAAAGTTTTTCCGATGCCTGTCGAAGAAATACTACGTTGAAATAATTTTTGGATATTTTTTGGTCGTCGCAAGTAAAGAGTGCGTGAACATTTCTCTCACTTTTTTTTTCTTCTCTTTCTCGGAGCAGAGTGGTTTGTTTTCATACTTTGTTTTCATAGTCACATATCGCTCACCTACGGGACAAAGCGAATCTCGCGACAAAGTCGCGAGTCCTACCCGTCCTTGTTCCTCGTTTGCTTTTTCGCGAGATTCACTTTGTCGTAGAGGTGAGCGATATGTTATTTTTTTTTGACTAGTCTGCTCCGAAAACAATTGAAGTGGGAGAAATGTTCACGCACTCTTTACTTATGACGACAGACAAATATTCAAAATCTATTTCGATTCAGTATTTCTTTGGCAAGCATTGAAAAAACGTCCGCATTGTATTAAACGATTATTTCATCAACTGTGATTAACCCATTAACGCCGAGGTGATCAGAATTTTTACTAACTTTTCAACGTGTTTATTTATTATGTTATCGGACCAAAAAAATAATGCAATACCTCTATTCCTACGCGGAATTCGATGCTCTTTCAGAATCTGAGCTCAAAATTTCGATTAGACACCGAGGAAAAAAAATATGGCCGATTTAAACGGGAAAAACGTGAAAATTTTCGAAAAAAAATTTTTTTCGCATTTTTTTTCACAATGATACCGCAAAGCTATCAACTTTTTACAATGATCAGAGGTGATCATGGCACTCGAACATTAAGAGGAATTTTTTTCAGAAAAATTCATCGACGCGTTTTTTCAAAATGGCGGCGAGAATGAAAAAATTTTATAAAAATCTTAATCTATCGGTTTCTTCAAAACTATAAACTTGAGAAAAAAATTTCTAAGAACAAAAATGGCTTAAAATTAGTCGAAGAATACTCTTAAATTTTTTCAGAATTTTTGAAAACAATTTTTAATTTTCGAAAATTTCAAAAAATCCAATTATTCAAAAATACCTGAAAAATTTTTGGAAAAATTTGAGAGTGTTCCTTGACTAATTTTAAGACTTTTTTGTTGTTAAAAATTCTTTCGTAAAGTCTATAGGTTTAGAGAAAAAAAATTTTCTTGAATGGTACATAAAATTTTGTTTCTATCTACCACTACAAAATTCACGAACAAACTCGTATATCCTTTCACTTGTGCATGGACACATATGTTGTATACAATTTTTACATGAATTATAGGTAAAGCATATAAAAAAAATATTAGTTTTCACTTTTTCAATACATTTGTTATGTCACGAAAACGTTCAAAATCTTCTGCTTCATTGCATGCAGAGTATGAATCAGATTATTCGGATAGTGATTCCGACGAAAACATTTTGATTCCGAATGCAGACAATTCAGGCTCCGATGATTCTGATTCCGATTGTGATTCGATATCTGATTCAGATTCTGAACATGAATTCACAATACCAAATATTACTTATAAAAAAGCTTGTGCTACTTATTCTGAAAACTTAGATAAACTTGAAAAAAATCACGAATTCATTTGGATCGATGGCGAGAAATCATATCCAAATACTTGTGAAGAAACAATATTATTATCTGAAGCTACAAAAAAGAATATACAGGCGTGCGAGCCTTTCCAATTGTTTGAAACCTTTTTTTCCGCCGAAATGAAACAATATATAATTGATGCGTCTAAAGAGAATAATTATGATCTGAAATTACAAGATCTTGACACTTTTATAGGTATAGTTATTTTCAGTTCATTCAATAAAAGAAAGTCTCAGAGAGATTATTGGTCATCTGATCCATTCTTATCTAGTGAAATTGTTTCTTCTGCAATGATTCGCGATAAGTTTGAAGAAATTAAGTCTAAAATAAAATATTCAAAAGCTGAAGACAAGGATCCAAACGATAGAGGGTGGCGGGTTCGTTCGATGTTGAAACTTTTCCAAAACAACCTCCTAAAGTTCGGAATATGGAAAACTTCTATATCTATTGATGAAATGATGGCCAAGTCTTATGCAAAAACTGTTTTGAAACAATTTATTCGAGGGAAACCAATAAGGTTTGGTTTGAAATTTTGGGGTTTATGCACTTCAGACGGCTATCTACTAAATTTAGATCAATATTGCGGTAAAAATTCCCAAACCGGAAACAAATTAGTAAAATGTGCTTTAGGTACTCGTGTAGTATTGCATTTATTAGAACCTTTTTTTCGGCTAATAAATTATAATAAAATCCCTGCATTTCATTTGTACTTTGATAATTTTTTTACAAATATGGATTTAATTTTACACTTGCAAAAATTACGTTTGAAATGCACTGGCACTATCAGAGACAATCGAGTCAAAGAAAAGAATATACTTGAAAAGAAAGCTCCACGAGGTACTTATATTGTAAAACATGATTGAAATAGTGGCATAAATTTCATCACTATTATGGATTCGAAGCCCGTTTCAATAGCTTCAACTGCTGCAGGTGTAAGTCCACTATCAACTTCGAGAAGATATAGTTCAGAGGCTCGATCCAAAACTGATATACCTTTTCCGCAAGCTTTTCATTTGTACAACAAATTTATGGGTGGTGTTGACGTGCATGATGGACACTGCAATAATGTACTTCCAAGTATACGTTCCAAAAAATGGACATGGGTCGTTTTTATAAGATTTATACAGGCATCCATTACAAATGCCCACGTAATTTTCAATGCTACACGTGATGGAAAGAAAAAAAGTGGAATAAAAGAGTTAACTACTTCAATTGCTAAATATTATATTCAAAAAGGTCAAACAAGTAAAACACTTCATACACGATCTAATAGGGACAAATTAAAAAATTGTTCAAATGAAAAATGTCCAATAAGAACAAGGATCTATTGTGAAAAATGCAATCTATATGTATGCAATAATTGTTGGGCAAAAAAGCACTGACAAAAGAAATGTTAAAATGAAAGACAAGAAGACTCACGAAAAGAAGCACTCCGAAACGTGAGAGGCAAGGGGACTCACGAAAAAAAAGCACCCCGAAACGTGAGAGGCAAGGGGACTCACGAAAAAAAAGCACCCCGAAACGTGAGAGGCAAGGGGACTCACGAAAAAAAGCACCCCGAAACGTGAGAGGCAAGGGGACTCACGAAAAAAAAGCACCCCGAAACGTGAGAGGCAAGGGGACTCACGAAAAAAAAGCACCCCAAAGGAAACAAAGTTCTACCATGTCCACGCCGTTGTCTCTGGGTAATGCTAAGAGTAGAAAAAAACAATGTATATGCATAGAATCAGAAAAGAAGTAGTCAAGGAACACTTGAAGGAAATTTTTCCAAAAATTTTTCAGGTATTTTTGAAAAATTGGATTTTTTGAAATTTTCGAAAATTAAAAATTGTTTTCAAAAATTCTGAAAAAATTTAAGAGTATTTTTCGACTAATTTTAAGCCATTTTTGTTCTTAGAAATTTTTTTCTCAAGTTTATAGTTTTGAAGAAACCAATAGATTAAGATTTTTATAAAATTTTTTCATTCTCGCCGCCATTTTGAAAAAACGCGTCGATAAATTTTTCTGAAAAAAATTCCTCTTAATGTTCGAGTGCCATGATCACCTCTGATCATTGTAAAAAGTTGATAGCTTTGCGGTATCATTGTGAAAAAAAATGCGAAAAAAATTTTTTTTCGAAAATTTTCACGTTTTTCACGTTTAAATCGGCCATATTTTTTTTTCTCGGTGTCTAATCGAAATTTTGAGCTCAGATTCTGAAAGAGAATCGAATTCCGCGTAGGAATAGAGGTATTGCATTATTTTTTTGGTCCGATAACATAATAAATAAACACGTTGAAAAGTTAGTAAAAATTCTGATCACCTCGGCGTTAATGGGTTAACTGTAATTTTTGACTTCATTAGAGTTTATTTTACCTTTTTTCAAAGAAGAAAATGGGTCGTTGACTTAAATTAAGCGTCGAAAAGCGTGCATCCATTCTTGCACTTCGCAATGAAGGGTTCAAAATTCGCTACATTGCGAAGCGATTGAAAATAGCGAGATCAACCGTCGGAGATGTGATAAAACGCTTTAAAGAGACTCAATCAAACCACGATAAAAAGTGTTCCGGGAGGCCTCGCGTTACTTCTAATGCGGAAGATCAATCCATAATTGTGATGTTCAAAATGAATCGGAAACTTACGGCGGCCAACATTCAATCGCAGTTTTTCGAAAGTCATGAGAGAAACATTTCGATCACAACAATTAAGCAACGCTTGCGCAGCGCTCAATTAAATGGAAGGGTCGCAACAAAAAAACCGCTATTGCGCCGTGGAAACAAAAAGAAGCGATTGAATTGGACTCGCAAGCACAAGAATTGGACGATCGAAGATTGGAAACAGGTGTTATGGACCGACGAATCCAAGTTCGAAATATTCGGAGGAAAACGTCGAGTTTTTGTTCATCGCGCAGCTCACGACAAGATGCATCCTGATTGCGTAATTCCAACCGTTAAATACGGCGGCGGTTCTGTAATGGTGTGGGGGTGTTTTTCGTATGCTGGTGCAGGGGACCTCTATCGAGTCAAAGGAATCCTGGACCAAAAAGGATACCACGCCATTCTTGAAAACCATGCTGTGCCTTTTGGAAAACGACTGATTGGAAAGGGGTTTATTTTCCAACAAGACAATGACCCAAAACATACCTCGAAACTCTGCTCGAAATATCTTGAAACGAAGCAAAAAAGTGGCGAGCTTCGAATTATGCAATGGCCTCCTCAATCTCCTGATCTCATTCCCATAGAATTGATATGGGATGAAATGGATCGGCAAGTGCGCAAGGTCACACATTCATCCGCCGAAAAACTATGGGATTCTCTGCAAAAATGTTGGAAAGAAACACCCCGGAAGATATTCGAAAAAGTGGTGGAGAGGATGCCGAGTGTGGTAAAAAGTATGCTGTCGGCGAGAGGAGGTTTCTTCGACGAGACCAGAGTTTAATATGTAAGTAAAAAAATTAATTATATTATTTTCCTGGCGTTCAGACTAATCGAGCTGCGACCGGAAATAGATCGAAAAAAAATTGCGAAAAAAAAATCTGGAAAAATTTTGGTCAATTCAACAAAACCTAATATAACTTTTTACCATCTTGACGTTTTGTTGTAAATCTCATCGTTTTCGTACTACGGAGCAATTTTTAAATCATCTATTTTTCTGAAAAAATGAAAAATCTTTGGAAAAAAAATCGTAGGAAAATTTTTAAAAAACGAAATTGAAGCTTGGACTTCCCCCTTTATGATTTCAATCGAAGAAATACCTAAAAAACATTTTTACTGCAAACGGGATTCACTCAAAATAGAACAAAAAAACGACAAAAAATGGCCGTTTTCAAAACTGAGTGCTAGCTGTAAAAAAAATCGTAAAAATTTTTTAAAAAAGCCAAAATGAAGGTGAAACCCTTCCCTTCAAAACGGCGTCGGTTAAATTGGCCTAGGCCAACTACCGCCGAAATGGCATGAAAAACCGTCCCGGCACTCTTTTTAATTCTTGTCCGGAAACTTTTCGCCGGAAGTGTAACCTTAAAATTTTGTTAGACGTACCCGAGTTATTTCTTATGATACTTTTTCCGGCATCTAAAGCGATCCAAATTTTACAATAATTTTTGGGCACCAGCCGATAAGCTTTCATCGACAGACATTTATTTAAATGATTGTGGACAGCGATGGGGGTACGTTCGGTGATGGTTCCGGCGATCTCCCAAGTTAAGCGGCGCGCAATTCGTAGCGTATAATAAAATAAAAGGCAACCAAAACATATGAGGAATTTCAGGATCACAAAGTTAAGTAGCGCGCGATTCGTAGCGCGTAATAAAATAAAAAACAATCAAAACATACGAGGAATTTCGGGATCACAAAATACTTTTACTCAAAAATGAAGCTCGATCTCATAGAAGATAAGAGCGAGAAAAACAAAATTATTGGTTATAAGATTCTCAAAAAAGATTTACATTTTTCTCTCATTATTGATCACAAAATTATAACGGCAACAATGCGATATAATAGAACAAATTCATGATCAAGAATAAATTACAATAACAATTAACAATAACGATACCAAATATGATGACAGTGACAAAGATATTTTATAACGAGATCCCGGCTATAATATCACAAAACTAATGGTCAAATTTCGAGAACATGACACGCCCAAGATAGCAGCTCGAACAAAAGAATTTACATAAGAAATTCTTATAATCAGAAACGACAAGATAAACAATTAAACTGTGGATCTCGACTTTGACGTTTTAAAAGAAAAAGGAATCTTTTGACGATTCAAAATATCTATGTGGTCCAGTCGGAATGTACATAAGTTTGGATGACTTCTATTCAAGAATGCCAGCATAGTGCCAATTTTTTTGTAGATAATTTGGACCTCCAGGAATGTACCCTGAAAAAGTACATAAAATATTAGTTGTTTTTTAGTCGCTAAAAGTTATTGAAAAAAACCAGTATTTTAATGTTATTATTTTTGGAATGGGATTCATAAAAAAATGCTTCCTACAAAAGTTGTGCGCCATAATGTCATCTATAAAATGAGTCCTATACATAAATCACGTTACATTGTTAGTTTAACGGTAAATGGCAATTGAATAACGATTTTTTTCTTTATTGTATGTGCTATCGGTTATTTATCAACGTACTATTCTGAAACTTATACGTCACCTAGAAAAATCTATCCTCAAGAGATGTATGTAAATTTTAATCATTTATGGTACATAGTTTAGCAATAATAATCGATTTGCGTAAATCCGGCGTTTCCCTGGATCTTCTTCCGACGAAGGCTCACAGGGAAGAAAAAATTAGGGTGGTTCTTTTTAGCACATACATTCAGGATTCAATCCAAAAAATGATTTCGGAAAAAAACCCCGTTTTTCGGGGATATAAAATTTGAGCTAATAAACAAATAGGAATAACCCCTTAAATTGTGACGCTACTTGAAATATTCTTCGAGATTCTTATGCGTCTGTGCGAGACGCGTAATTTAAAAAACAAAAGGTCACAATATATTCATTATAAGCCGAGATATAGTTATTTATACGTTTCTTCGATTTATTATTATTATTTTATTATATTTTTATTTATTTATTTATATATTTATATATATTTATTTATAGTTATTATTAACATTTTCGCGTAATTCCAGTTCGTGAGCATTCTTAACACTCTCAGGCATGACATTCAACATAATGCGAACCCTTTGGAGCGTTCATCTCATTGCAGATCATAATTGAATTCGACCGCCCGCGCACGGAATAGCGAACGACGTCGTCGGTAGAGCCGAACGACGTGGTGGGGACACTGCGTCTCACCCCGTGGCTACTCTCGCGCGGCTTAGATAACAATTTTCATAACTCCCTTATGAATTGTCGTAGAAAGGTTTTTTTTTTAATTCCACATATTTTTTTCTCGCGATTTCTTATATGCCCATGAAAATCCATATTTTTTAGATAAAAAATAAAGTGTTTCGTTTCAATTGAATATGATTGTATATTTTGTAACGCGTGTTTTGACTCAATGACAAAATATTTGCAACAAAATATCCGACGACGAAATATCTACAGGACAAAATATCCGTAAGACAAAATATCCGCCGACATAATATCCGCCGTCGGTAAACGCTTCTACCTCGACTGGATCGATTTGACCTACTTTGAAAGATGAAAATGTAGTAGTTTTTATACGCGTTAACTGACCTTTTACAACGCCTCTACTTTTTACTAATTCAGGTATCCCTTCAGCCATGATTTTGTTTTGCTTACGAGCTTAAACGATGTCTGAACGATGCTAATGATTTCAAGAACGAGGCCGAACGTTTTATGCAAAATGTTTGCGAAGATGATGTAGATCTGAACTGACGGCGTGATGTTGTTTTTGTTTGAAAATCTTCCGTATTTCTATTCGATTCAATGACTTCCCTTGAATCTTCGTTGAAAGAACTTTCTCAAATTTGTTGCGTTTTCGTTGATCGTTTTGTCAATCACGATTACGTGAGTCGTCACATGGTTAATATTGTTGATTTGTTGTAACGTACGTACGAGTTACAATTTCTTTGACTCATTATTATGAAAAAAAAAAAATATGTTCTGATGCGATATTTTCTTAGACTTGTTATGGTTCGGGAAAGCTTTTTACCGCGCACATACGCGATCAAAGTGACGCCGAGTTTTTTCGTTACCGCGCGCATGTATGTCCTTCTTCAAAATTCACTACGATGTTTTCACCATGTAGCACTGATTTTTCACTACCTCGAATGACCAAAATTATAGTAGGAATGTTTATGGGTTGATTAAAGAAGGATTTAAATAAAACTTGTTGTTTAATATTGTTTATTCGTAGTTTTATACAAAAACGAAAAGGCGCGTGTTTCGTCTTCCGCCATGATCACTCTCTTCTCGTAAAAAATGGTTTTCGGGAAACCACCGTTAATCCTTTTTTTCACGCGTACGTAATTCGCAGCATTATCACCGTTACAATTTTTACGTCTTAAACCTAATGCCATCTATCGTTATGAAACCGAACACTAGGGTAGTTTAAACTTAGAATGGTTAGACCTTAAATACATGGAAATACTATTTGCACTTGATCATATCTAGAGACGCCGCAACGTCTTGATGCCAAGTATTAAGAAGATAGTGTTGAACGTCCAAGGCAAGACAGGCCGAGTATCTATACTCGAGATTGAGCGATTTTCTGTTAGTTTCAAACTTCAAGTCAACGCCACGCGAAGACTATATTATTTACACTTAAGGTGCGTTTGACTTCAATGCTTTCGCGCTCAAAGCGCGGCTCTACCATTGAACGGTATTACTATACCTTGCGCTTTGAGCAGCTTTAAGCGCTAAAAGCGCCCAAGTCAAACGCACCCTTAGTCATATAGTTAAAAACCATATATGATTCAAACCTAGGGTGGTTAGACCTTAAATACATGGAAATACATGTCAATACATGTATTTCCATTTCAATTTGTATTTCAATGGAAATACATGGAAATACGTGTCATACGAGATTTAAGATATTTTGTCATCGGATATTTTGTCTTCGGGTCAAAATGCGTGTAGCCATATATTCATATATAAATGGGATGCAAATGGATGAAGGGTAGGGGTTGCATTTCTGTTTTGGTCCTATATATTTATAGCATTGAATTTTTATAAGCAGAAGGAAATAGTACAGAAAGATCCAAAGGCCAAAGAGATTAGATATACAGAGAAAGGATGTTCGAAGAGAAGAGAGAAAGCTTCAAGGGGTAAGGTGTCGAAAAGAGTACGGGGGATTATAGTAAAAAGAGGTGGTATTCTCAGAGGATGAGTTACCGGCCTAGAGATGGATGAGAAAACAAGAAGATCCGTTTGGAATTGGATTGGTAAAAGGAGAAATAGAGGAAGAGGGAGGCAGAGAGAAAAAGAGAGAGCCAGAGAAAACTTTGAGAGAAAAAGAGAAAGAACGAGAACTAACCCATCCCTCGACCAATGTTCTTTTAAAGACTTAGACTCTTTCACTAAACGGATTTTAATACCTCTTTTCAGCTAGGAACGAGAGAGCTGACGTTATTCTCGTAAATCATAGAATTGGAACTTGCGAAGAGACGAGTGGAAAGCCTTCGTACAGTTTCGTTTCACCCACGAGACTTCTCGAGCGAGTACAATATAGTAGGTGCTTCTCCACCCTTCTATTCTTCTTCCCTAACCCTCAGTTTTCCCTCGTCGCTCTTTTTAGATATATATTACGTTTTCCCTCTCGTTTTCTCGTTCTTCCTCTTTCTTTTCCTGCATCCACCTCTCTCTCCCGCTCTTTATCTTTTTCACATTTCGCCATACTCAAACAAATCGAAAGGGGTGAGACAGAGATGGTGAGGGAGGGAGAAACGGAACTTTATTGAAGCGACAGAAATATTCTGGAATGCCGGAAATAGTTCCAGCACAATACGCCAATCCACGAACCCTCACGAGAACTAAAGAATTCTCTTTCGCCATATTTCACCTGTGACGTATTTTCTGCGATGAAACTCATCTGCAATAAAGTAGAGAGTCTGTATATAACTATAAAACTAATGTGTCGACTAATGCTATAAATGAATGTCGGAAAATTATGATTGTGACATAATTTTTGCTCTTTCGGTCAATTCTGTCCTCGAAGCCATATTAATAATGCATTCAAGAACCGATTGACTAAAATTGGTACATATATGAATAGAATCGTAAATTATTCCAATGAATTAAATTGGATGATATTCTATTTTAAAGATGACTCAACTTATAAATACATAAAAATCGCTCAGCGTATTACACATTTATTTTTTCCGACGATTTAAAAATATGAAAACCATTATTGTAGTGGCTAAAATTACATTGAACTTCGTATATAACACCTGATTATTTTTTCAAAAGATAGAAGGATGCAAACTGTCGAAGTATTATATGATATGTTTACGAGTCAATAGTGAATGATGGGTCAAAATTAGAGTAGAAACATTTTTCATAACTAGCTGACATAAGCGATCATTGGGACCTCGTACTGTAGCCTCATCTTCAATTTCTTCTGGCGTTAGAAACTGGCGTTAAAAACAAGTATGCACGTCTTACTCTTTTCAGACTTGTCCGGAAGACAAGACATTTCTCCCAGCACCGGGCTTTAATACCTTCAGGCTGTCAAGCACGATCCATCTCGGGATCTTGAGAAAGCAACATTGCTTCGGACGAGAAAGAAAGGATAAAAATGAGAAAAAAATAACGGATCTCGAAGTATAAGGATACCAAGCTGGGAAACAAAAAAAAAGGGTTGGACGGGAATAATATAATATATATTCTTAGAGACATAATATATCATAGAGTCGAGAATAAAAAAAAAATCAACGTGCATGTCTTTGAACCCATGACGATAATGATTGTGCAGTGTTTGCCATGGTAAATTTAATACTTTTGTCGGTATCTTCATAAAAAGCAAAATGTACTGTGAATTCTGGCCTAATTTGTGTCAATGTTTCCTGGTTAAAATACATATCTAGATTTGCGAGACTCAGTGACTAGTTTGTGTATTTATAAGCGGGTTCTTCTGAAAGCTAACTAAAAATATGCTACAAAATTCCATTGTGATAGACATATGGCTGAACAAGTTAGTGATCCTGTAAGAGCTCTGCTTTACAGAATGAAACTTTAAAAGTAAAACTTTCTGTGAAGTGTATACATCGTATGAACTTCGTTTGTGTTTAGAATAAAGCAAGATTAAAAAGAAAAGAAACGTTAAGAGAGTAAAGGTGCATGGATACAATGAAAGTGTGTATTGCAAAAGTCGACTTTTGTGGTATATAATGATCCTGCACAGGAGGAGAAATTAAAGTATACATATATATATACATGTATACACATACATAACAAGAAATACGAAACAAGAGCTAACACAACAACCCGCTTTAACGACAAAGATACACTGCAAAAAAGAAGTATATTCTTGCAGACTACAAAATAAAATAACGGGACAGCTACAAATCTGTCCTTTTTTTCCAGCTATCCCTCTCATCCCTTCTCGCCATAATCCAAGATGTAGACCTGTCCCGGCCCACGATGAGAATTACAGAAATGTTTTAGAGGGGCTAGGGGGGTAGGGAAGGTGTTGTAAAAAAAATGGTGTGACAGAAAACTGCACAATTGTATTGTGGCTTCATTTTTCTCGTTTCAGAACTTTTCCTCGCACTCCTGTAGCATTGCTCTGGTGTTTTCTCTTATATTTTTCTCTACACAGTAGTGATACCACAGTTCGTTCGTATTTTTATTCCATTCTCCGCGACCTCTCCTATTCAAACCAATTCACAATATATACATATGTGTACCTTGATACAAGCGCGACTCTTCTTTCAAGCTTCGTTTCACATTTCCATTTATTTCTCTTGGCGCGTTAAATTCTCTCTTCTAATGACATCTCCCTTTCTCTATATCATTAAGCACCACGTATTTTGCTGTTTCGATGTCGTAACTTCACTGATTTCTATTATTTTTCCTGCAGCGTCCAAGCATCGAATCTAACCGTTTTCCACCATCTTGACTCTGGCTCTTTCTAATGTATTTTACTAATGAAGAAAATAGCATATTTACCAGTGAATGCGACAGAGAGGGTTAAAATTCGAGAGAACACGTAATATGTATATATCGCGTAGGCTATATGCGAAACGAATGGCTGTTGTGTGTTTGTGAGGCTCTTTCGTGAGAAGCTTTTTCTCAGTTTATGTAATCCGTGATTTTTTGTTCAAGGGTGTGCGAGAGGAAATAAGAGCGCATCCGAGCTACGAGCAAACGTGCTCTTTTCTTTGTGGCTCTTCGCTCCCTCACTTTTATTCTGTGTTCTCTCTTCAAACCTCGGGGTCTTCTTCAACCTCGCGTTTTCTTCATGCGCATTTTTCTTCGAATCCTCTCCATTCCTCATACCAAATAGGGAATCGTGCCAAGTCATCTCTACTGCACGCAGAAGGCTCTTTTCCCCGGATATTATTTTGGTTTTCGATGTGCTTCTCGGCTGCCACCACTGATGTATAAGACGCTCGAGGGTGAGATGACTTCGGTGGGGTTGAGGCGCGGATCGAAGAGCAAGATGGGTCTAGGATTTTCAAGAGAACGAGAGGGTCTTGTCTTGAAGCTGGTCTGGGAAATGCGATAGGATGGAGATACAGGCAGCAAGCGGCGTTGGCTCGATGCTAAAAGAAAAACCATCGGCATGGGCTGTGCAAGTCAAGAAAGAAGAAGAAAGGAAAAGGGTTTGTAGGTGAGGTATATGGCTATTCTCCAGTTTAATATCGAGACAATTGGCTGGTCGAAAGACGAAAACCTTTCCAGTCCTCGCGTATGTGCCTCTAACATCCGTTCCGCTCCGTTCTTGATTTTTCTCACTCGACATTTCTCTCTTCTCTCTCTATCTCTTTCTTTTTCTTCTTTTTTGATCTCCAACTATCTTACTCGCTGGTACATTATATGTAGGATGTATACCAGAGGACTATGCTCTCATGTACGCTTTCGATCTATACCTCTCTTTGTGAGACTTTTTCTCCATTCTATCTCTCTTCATCTATCTATCTTTCTCATTGTCTTTCTGTCTTTCTTTCGACAAATGGATATCCTTTTTTCTTCAAGCTGGATGACCGAATTGCTTCTCGACTTTTCTCTTTCTTTTTATCTCTAAACCACCCTGACTCCTTTCAACTGACGTACTTGTATTAGGAACGCAAAAACGTGGCCTTTATATGAAGTATATATTCTATGCCCACGGTGCTACTTATACTAGTACGTCAATTTTATATTTCCACCACAGTAATTAGTTACTGGTCTTTTAGAAAATTCCCCAGATCTGAACATAATAACTTGAAACCGCGGCTGTTTTCACCAATCATTAAGAATTGCACTTTTTTCAATGCAAATACGTATGATGAGATTGGAAAAAAAAATATTAATAGAGACCAAGAGTTTTTTAAAAGATGTTTAATCTTTCAAAATTGATTTTGAATTTGACAACCTCATTGGTCACCTCAACACATTGAAATATTAGCTTCGTTATTCCTGATAAACTCGATTCACGATTCTCTTCGGTGATGCCTTGATAGTCGGGCTGTGTGTTTTATACCCTCCAGAGTGAGTTATCATATAAGCTTTTTGTTACCTTAGTAAGACAGGCTTACCTTAAAATTTCCTCCGATCTAGATGATTAATTCTCTATGGCAAAAACCGTATGATTTACTGCCAATTAGATTAATTTCGTAGAGTCAACTTGCATGCATTCTTGCATTATAGTAAAAAAAGCTCTAAGGAGATAACGAATGATCAATAAACAGAATCATGTAAATATTTGAATAAGTATTCAAACTAATAAAAAAATATGATGATCGAATGAGGAGCATTGCTGGAAGGGAAAAACACATTAAAAGATTTAAATAAAAAATGAATCAATATGAAATAAAATTGTATATAAACTCTCAGGATCGATTATATCAGGTCAATATAATTTGACCACGTAATGGTCGCTGGAAAATTTCGTTGAAGCGCGACAACGTCGCATTAGATTTGCCAAAAATTCCATCAGACACGCTTAATAACGTCGAGCTAAATTGATAAAGCCACCGCTGGTGAGTGGGCCTGCATATATGTATGTACATATAGCAATATATAGATATAAAATGCGTGGGTGGTTCCCGAATTGTAATCAGGAGTCGAGAGGACGTAAAACTTTCGGTTCGTTTCTTTCTCTCTCGCACCCCTCCCCCCTCCTCTCACTCTCGTTCTAACGTCCGTTTTCATAGAAATGTCGAATATATTAATATAAATGCGTGGGGAAAAGAGGATAGCCGCTGGTAGCAAAGTGTTTCCCCGAATGCTCTCTCGCTCCTCTACGTTGACGGGAATCGCCATTTCTATCCTTCACTTCATTCCGTCATTGTATGTGTGTGCCTCTCTCTCCCTCTCTGTCTATCTTTTTTCGCGTCGCTCTTTTTCTCCCTCATTTTCTACCTTCAGGCAAACATTCGATTCGACTTATCCCAGAAAGTTATCCTGCCCGCATCGTTTTCTCCCACGTCCCCTGCAGCATCATCATCCCCGAAATAGACGTGAAAGGGAGAGGCTGAAAGAGGGCAAAAACCTTCAGTCGAAAGCCAAATTGCAAATTCGCAGACTTCGCGATTTCCCTCGTCCTATCACGTGTAGAGCGTTCCAATATAATAATTTTCACGGAAGCGTCTCTTCGAAGATCTCTTTCCCAACGGATAT
Source organism: Rhimphoctona megacephalus (assembly GCA_963989365.1). Lineage (NCBI taxonomy): Eukaryota > Metazoa > Arthropoda > Insecta > Hymenoptera > Ichneumonidae > Rhimphoctona > Rhimphoctona megacephalus. Next base: position 26,847,808 of record OZ022414.1, on the reverse strand, counting down.
GGTGGAAATCTGAAAGAACCCAGCGGAAGCAAAAACCCGAAGAAAATGAAATGAAATGAACGGAATAAATAAAGGGTGAGTGAGTCGAATACACCAACAGAATGTTAAGAATATGGTCCTCCTCAGCCAATTCTCAAGTGTACATATGTGTGTATATATACAGGATGTATATGTACAGGATTAGTTATACCACGACGCCTTTTTTTCAGAATGTAGATAGATCTGATGGAGAGAACGTTTTCAGAACGATAGTAGCGCCCAATTGACATAAAAACAGATTTATAATGCACGGTTCAAAACTAAATAGTTTATGAATTTTGTTTAGTAGTCGGTAGTAAATGAAATAAAAATTTATTATGCTTCCGTAAGGCCATCGGCCACCTCTGAGGCTTCAAAATGAAACGTATTTTTAATTATTTGGTATGCATAAAAAAATTGCTTAACAAATTTTTTCGCAATATTGACTTTTCCTAAATATAACAGCCATTTTTATCAAATGTTAATTACAAAGAAAGATTTCAATAGGTTGAAAAAATTGTCCGTAGTAGGGACCGAGAAAATTAACTTCTTAAAGTGATAAACATAAAAAAAATTTCTCCAATCTTTAATGAATATATGAAAAATAATAATAAGGGAATATTTTGTGAATGTCTGCAATTTAAAACGTAATTTGTGTATTTATATGACATTATTTCTAGAATCTGCTGTCACACAAACGCAAAGTAGCAAAAGTGTACATGGTTCATCTGGCCTCTGTTTCAACTGGCTCGCTCAACTTGCCTCTTTTTCAACTCTTCCAAATACCCAAGCGTACGGTGGGACGAGGGCCAGTTGGGAATGTTGTAGAGTTGGAAAAGAGGCAAATTGAGCGAGCCAGTTGAAATAGAAGTAGATGAACAGAAGGCTACAAGGTGTTCAATAGGAATGTGTGGCAACTAAATGAATCCCCCCTCCCTCTCTCACATTTTAAGAAACCCTACGTTTCAGAAACGTGTACCTGAGATCTATCAGTTTTATTTGAGCTGCGGTAGAAAGCGTACAACCTTCTTGAAAATGAGTGAGTTAACTATTGAAAAAAAAAGTTTTTCTCATTGAATGTTATTATTCAAAAGAGAATATTTATAGTGAAGTGTTTAAAGGCTTTCGCACGAAGTATGGAAGTAAAAGTCGGAAGCGAAACTACTCTTAGGAGGTAAGAGACGAATATTTTTTTATGTCAACGTTTATGAGGAATCAGATCTATGATATTATTTTTCCAAGTTTCTGACATTGTAACGATTTTTTTTTCTTGCAAAGTTATTGATAATTTTAAAGAGTACGCAACACTACAGGACTGTAGAAAATATTTGCCAGACCCTTCTACTTCGGTAACTACAAAGGGAACGATTGATAAAGTTAAAGACTATTTTGAAAAAATCCTCAATCTTCAATCCACAAAGTCGCTCAAGCTTTAAAAATAAGCAAATCGTCGTTACACAATATTCTGCGTCATTTCTTGAATATGCATCCTTACAAAATAACAACGCATCAATTATGAAAGGAACACGCCATAAAAACAAGAAATGAGTTCTGCAACACATTGAGACAAATGTTGGAAAATGAAAAATTCTGCGAAAACCAAATAATTTTCTCTGATGAAGCGCATTTTTGGATGAATGGCTATGTCAATAAACAAAATTATCGCTCTTGGGGTTCAGAAAATCCGAAAACCGTAGTGGTAACGTCTCTTCATCCTTTAAAAGTAACTGTATGGACAGCTGTTCCAATAAAAGAGATTCTTTGAATCTACTATTACCGGATAGAGATATAAATAAATATTGGAGATACAATACTTTCCCTATGCAAAGAAAAAACATCTCGTTAAAAATTATTATTTCATGCAAGACGGAACAGCACTTCATCGAACACATAAAGTCGTCGAAACCATCAATAAAGTTTATGGTGACCGAGTTATCGGCCTTGGATATCCTCGATTTATTAAGGGAACAGGCCCCCTTATTCAACTGATCTTAATCCTTGTGATTATTTTTTGTGGGGTTATATTAAAGATCGCTGTTATGAAAACAACCCAAAAACCGTAGATAATTTGATTAAAGAAATAAGAAAGACTGTCAATGGCATTTCAAATGAAACTATAGAAAACGTTTTTAATAGTTTTATAAAGCGATTAGAGTACTGTGGTAATTCAAATGGCTCACGTTTTGAAAATATATTTCATTGATATTGAAATTTTCTTTTGTATTTGCTTTAACACACAATTTTTTTTATGTATACATCGTTTTTTTAAATAAATGAACATAAAATAAAAATGACAACTCCCTTTTATTAAAAAAAATTCCATTGATCCGATTCCTTTATTTACTGCAAAATACCAATTTATTAGTTTTCATACCTTCCCATTGAATACCCCGTACACACTTGCTATCCTACCCAAAAGTTTTTGAACATTTCTGTAGTTCATTACATTTTGATATACAATTCCATAATAAATACTTCTCATTGTCAGTTCCAGTAAAATTTATCACGATTCAGACATCTGAGATGATAGTCCAGTTTTGTTAAATGAGGCGAAGATTAGGTAAAAAATAGTCAAGTGATATAGATGAAAATTTATACATATGTGTGAAAGACTGAGCAATTTCGTTGATGAGCTCGCTACCCGTATATTTCAATTCGACCGAACGGGTGTAAAAGGCTAATTGAGTGATTCGGTATACAAGACCATTATTCAGTGGCCAAAAGTTAAAAACAAACTGACAACCAGGATTTCTTTATTGTCACTAGTTATTTTTATTTCATACCCGATATTTTATTCGTTTGTTCAACATTTTTATGTTGTTGTCACTGTACTGTTTATATTACGTTTTGATCGTACCATTGTCTGGTTGAAAAATCAAGTATACACATGAATATATATGGGACATTCCACACTAAATCGACCTACGTGTCTGACGTAGGTCGAAAAAATATCGAATTTTCAAACAAAATCATATCTCACAAGTGTATGGACAAAAAAATCTGAAAAAAATCAAGAGAGCTTCTTTCAGTGGGTCATACAACATATAAAATTTTCAGCCAAATCAAAGAATGAAAGGGTCTGCCTTTCATTCTTTGATTTGGCTGAAAATTTTGGCTGTTGTATGACCCGTTGAAAATTTGGCTGTTGTATGACCCGTTGAAAGAAGCTCTCTTGATTTTTTTCAGATTTTTTTGTCCATGCACTTGTGAGATATGATTTTGTTTGAAAATTTGATATTTTTTTTTTCGAATGACTGTAATTCTCTGAAAAATCGACCAAATCGAACTTTTTTTTTAGAAAGGTTGGTTTTTTACGGTACCGTTAGAAAAAAAATATGAAAAAATGATTGGTATTTGTCTTCAATATTTTTTCGCAATTTCAAGAAATTTAAAGCAAAAAAACATTGATGTTTACCCTTTTTATTTTTTTTCGAAAAATCATAAAAAAACTTTGACCAATTAAATGATTTTTGAGACTAATTCCATTGTGGCCACATTTTTCATTATACTTTTTCTCTCGTTTTGAAAAAAAATTTTTTTTTTTTCTAGTCAATTTGGATGAAAATTAACTTTTTTTTTTAATGCAGGTTTTTATCAGACTCTTGGAAAAAATTACAAAATAATGATTGAAAATCGTCCCCTATATTTTTGTCAATGTTTAAGCAAATAGTCATTAAATTCAAGATGTTGGACACTTTTGATTTATTTCAACAAATTCACAAAAAAAACCCTAACCAATTAAGGGGACCGTATGGTCTAGAGCACGAAAATTTCACCTATTTTCACGATTTTTTTTTTGCCTTAAAAAATTTAAAAATCGATGTTTTAACTTTTCGGGTTTATTACTACCTTTATTAAGTATACAAAAAAATTTTTTTTTAATTTTAAAAACAGTGTTTATTATCATATAATTGGCATTGAAGACGACCCTCTCGAAAAATCCGACCCGGACGGTGAAGATCGATCCGAGACTTCTACTCATCTGAAACACAAAATTCAAGAAGATTCTTAATCAGAAAGAGTGCAGTTATGGTCGGGACTAGAACAAATCGAAAAAATTAAAAATTTACAAAATGGCGCGCTTTTGAAAAAAAATTCGTAAAATCGGGTTTTTTTTTCACTAGTTTTTTAGTATAAACAATAAGAAATTATTTAAATAAAATTATGATTGTAGTTCCGACGATAGCCATACATGTTGTGAACAACATATCCAAATTTCAAGTGATTCGGTTGAATAGTTTTTTTGTTTTCACCTGCGCAGTGCCGAAAAAAGTCGTTTCGAGATAAATGAGTTTAAAGTTTGAGGTACAGATATTTTCAAAAATTGAGCAAATTTTGAATACTTACAGTTAATCCGCGATTCCGGCACCATATAGGATTCCTTCGGAACGTTCATAATTCAAGATTTCCTCACTCCTTTCATTTCTTCGAGCTGTCCGAGCCTCTTTGGAGTTGTCCGTGCTCCTACGGTTGGCGCTCGATACTCGCAGCTCGTCTCGGTTTTGCGCTAGTTGCTCCGCTTGTGGCCCGATTGTTATGCCCATGGTCTCCATTATTTTCAATAGGGATGCAAATCCTTCATTGAATATGCAAGCGGAAATGTGAGTGGCAATATCAATGATTTTTTTTCCGGCAAACAGATGTTTCGGCGCAAGGTGCCACACGCAAGCATTGAAACTTTCGTTATTGTTCTGCGTATTACTGCCAATACACCTTTCCAATAAAGTCTCTGCTGTCAATTCTTCATAAATTGGTTTTAATATCTCTTGTGCTTCATCGCACAGAGCAGGTGGGTGCTCGTAGGTGTCTAAAGTACCTGCAGCCTCACTTTGACGCCACTTGCACCACGATTCGGAACCTGGAGGACAGTACGAGTGTTGCGGATTTTCATCTGTTGAAATTTTGTGATAATATGCTGCCCATATTTCACTTCTCATCCCTTCAGTCGAATCTGAATTACGTCTAATTGCTAGACCGTAATAAGTTGACAGCTCTTGCAATAATTTATTCGTCAATTGTTGACGCTTCGGTGTTTTATTTATCGATTTCCGCTGTGTCTTTTTTCCCTCTTCTTTTTCTGTCAATTTCTTTGTTGCTTTCTTTATTTGTGCATGTTTTTTTTTCGCATCAACAGCACGTTTGTACAAACGTTTTTTAACATGCAAAACACATTCTTTTTTGCAAACTAAAAAATCATCCCCGTAAGGCTTTGTGTCCAATAAGGCTTTGAACGTTTTCGTGTCGCGGACCGCTCTCTACCTGCGTTATGGGCTGTAGAAGCTGTAATATTGAGAATTTCCGCATGAAAATTTCACAGTATATTCTTGAGATACTATACTTTCGACATATCGAAAAAAAAAAAAATCGATTTTTTCAAATTTCTAGACCATACGGTCCCCTTAAATGATTTTTGAGACCAGTCCCATCGTGGAGAGATATTTTTTCATATTTCTTTTCTTACTTTCATAAAAAAATTTCATTTCTTTTTAATCAATTCATACCAAATAGGACATTTTTATATTAGAAATGTTGGTGTGGAACAAAATATCAAAAAAATAGTTCGATTCGGTCCAAATTGATTGGAAAAAAAATATAAGGAAAAATCTATCCACGATGGGACTAATCTCAAAGATCATTTAATTGATCAAAGTTTTTTGTGAATTATTTGAAAAAGAAATAAAAAGGTTAAACATCTTAAAATCAATGTTTTTTTTTGCTTTAAATTGAGAAAAAATATGGAATACAAATATTAATCAAGCTTTCGTATTTTTTTCCAACGGTAGGGTAAAAAATCAGTTTTTCTAAAAAAAAAGTTCGATTTGGTCGATTTTTCAGTCACAGTCATTTGAAGAAAAAACATCGAATTTTGACAAAAAATCATATCATAAGTAGAAGAACGAAAAAATCTGAAAAAAAAGCTTCTTTCAATGAGTTGTACAACACATAAAGTTTACAGCCAAATCAAAGAATAGAAGGGTCTGACATAGGTCGATTTGGCGTGGAATGTCCCATATATACCATATACAAACGAATGAGTGAATATCGCAGTACACTGGATTGAAGAGTTTCCGAGTACAAAAGCTGACAATTTTTTGTATGGAGTGGAACAAAAGAGACTTTTTTTATGTACATCCCATGTGAATCGCGAAATGTAAAAAATTAGTTAATTAACTTTTGCTCGTATATTCAAATATATTTTGGTTTGTTTTTCAAAAAATCAATGTTTCAAGTATGCCTGGATTCACAAAAAAACAAAGAAAAAGGTTAGGCTTCAATTATTCGTCAAAAAATAGTCATATTAAATCAACTCTCAGAGATAACGATACACCTCTGTTGAACCAAAAGAGAGGGTTCGTATCCATTAAAAAAAAAAACGATAAATCACGATTGCTCTTAAACGAAATATACGACTACAGTGGAAGTCCGTTCCATGGATGAGAGAACATCCGAGGGCACGAGTGTAAATGACTGTCTCCAATTTATTAACGGCTACATTCAGTTATAATTTTATGATGTTTTAAATTCGATCGTAAAGCAATATTCAAATTTCCTGTCATGTTATCGATCTTTTTAGTGTTATGTGTACACTGGAACAAGTTTATTTGAAATATTCCCATGTAAGTCATAAGAACCAAGGGAAATGATCAAATTCATAACATAATTATTAAACTAAATTAACATTGAAATGTTAAATAAAATTAAATAAATTTTCCCGGTTACTATTTACCGGAATGATTAGTAAATTTTCATATTCTGTTAATTATTGAAACATAAACTCAAGAATTATGTGATGCAAATAAAATTTACCATGTCATTGATCATTTTGTGTTCGAAATCAAATTGAAGAAAACAATGGTATATTTTTAATCAACATCCCTTTTTACTGAACGTGACATAATATCTACCGAGTTTTATGGTAAGAATTCTCAGGTAATATTTAACACGTCACGGTAACAATCATATACCCAACCTGAATGTTTACGTGCGTTAAAAACCAAAAGAAACTCCCTAACTAGTATCGTATATACAATTTTTACATTGGTTCTCACATTTTTCTTCATTACGATATTTTTCAGTGTAGAATTTATTTTATATTTTTTCCGCAAGTCAGTATTTTGCTTGCTCAACATCATACAGAAAGGAAAAAAATATACCATCAATGATTGAAAAATATACCATCAATTGAGAATCACATTTTTCATGATGAACCATATTCAAGTTCAAAGTAAAGAATTTGTGTCAAATTCTAATTATCAGACTAACTGTGAATTCATATGGACCTACAGTGTACTTTTTGCCGCATGGTACTGCATAAGGCATGCAATTAGTGGATTATGCAGTTCGGTTAATTCATGTCTCATTAATTAAAGTACAGAATTTAGAGAGCGAAAAAAGACGATACATGATTGATATAGGGAAAAATCTGCGACGTTCGAAATATATTGAATCAAAGTAAGCAACGTAGTTAAAGTTAAAAGAATTTTATTTCAAAATGCACACCTGAAATGATATTCGAGGCGATCGCACGAAGTCAAAGAACACAAATGATCGGCCCTATGAGGCAAACACCGAATGAAGATATTCCATTCGATTTCAACAGATTCCAAAAAAACTGTTTTTATCAAATCAACAAATGGGATAAATTGCGTTCCTTTACATTTCACAGGCTTCATTTATACGTATCATAATTAATTATTATATGTGTTTCTCGCTACAGTGCGTACCTCTGTATACGCAGATTACGGACCAATCGTAATGAAAAATTTCCATCACAATACATCGGAATAATTGTACAAATCAACGGTGGTAAATGAGCAACATTAAATAAACAATCACATAAAAGGAAATGTAGGTGAGATAACATTAGCATGTTATTAATTAAATTAAATTTAATGTTAAATTTAAATATGTTATTTGCCATTGTCGCTTGCCAGAAACATCCCATCAAACACCGTGAGAAGTTGATACGTCCAATTGTAGTGTTTTAGCTACGTCATAAAAGATGTAAGCTTTATGTAGTCGAGCAGTCCTTCATGCTACCTCCGTCTTTGTAGTGAAGATAACACAGAAAATTATGAACATCACAAATATGTAACATTAATACGTAAAAATTTCCTCACAGGAGTACCAGAATATTTACGTACCATGATGCGTATAAAATTGTTACAAGTCGACGCGGTAAAAATTACAGATCATTGTGATATCACCATCTGGTATGATAATAAACGTAGCAAATACATAGTATTTATTACATGAATGTTGCAAGATATTAACACCTAAAAATCTCTTCACACGAGTACGAGATATTTACATATGTTAAAAACTCGTGAAATCATTACGAGATGACCCGGTACAAATTACAGAAGAGCGGTGATATCCCTATCTAGTAGGATATAAAACGTCGCAATTACCTAGAATTTGTTACATGAATGAAAATAAAAGAATAACTAAGAAGAAATCAGCTAAGAAGAAAAACAAAATTCTAAATAGAAAAAAAAATTATTTTAAATATTTTTGGGTTTTTTTATGGATGCAGCAAATCAAAAGAGGGACTTCTGACGAAACTGTTACTCTCATATATCATTGATTATGAGAAATTTACATGAAAAATATGGAATGATGTTTCCAGTGCACAGGTTTGTAAAACACATGTAACAGTGAAATGACATTGATTTCATTGTTACGAATATTATACATAAGCGTTACATGTTTCATAGTAGTTATATCTTTGAGTTGAGTATGTTACATAATTGTTACCGTAGTTTTTTCATAACTGTGATTTGTCAAAAGGATGACAATTTTGAGAACAAGCTCTCTTCATTCATGGAGCTGGTGATATCAATGATATAATCAATGTAACAGTCGTTACATAAAATTGTCATAAATGTTTTCAAACTACGTTTGCTGGGATGTAGCCTCATTTTGATATTTTATAAGAAATGAACAGCTTACAATAATTAAGAAAATTCAATTCGTGAACATTGTAAATTTTCAAGATAAGAATTCCATTAAGGACAAGATGGAAAAGCACAGAAGTAGAAAAATATTCTAATTCTTTTTTCAAAAACGAGACGAAATCGCAATATTTATTAATTCAAATACAAACTACAGCAATTTTTCTTTATATGACAGCCATCAGAATTCTTCAAATTGACTTTAAAAGCCATTTGAATATGTGATTAATTCAAAAGAATCCAAACGTAATTGTAATTTCACCAGAAATGTTCTAAATACCTTTGTAATTTCATTTGCTTTCAAAAAGCGAATGTAAATTAAAAATTCCAGTAGGTTTTTTTAAAGAGATTTCTTTCCGAAAAAAGTAAAAACGAATCTTTAAAAAATTTGTAAAACTTAATAATAATGTCATTACTCATTCTTATTATAGTGCTGCTACAGTTCTCGAGTAGTCGCAGTGGGTACTGAGGACGATAAAGAAAAAATGAATAAAAATCGGAAAAATGGGCAGATAGAAAAATTGCAAAAATACGTATCTCCTATTTTCTTTTATAGAAAGACATCTAAAACTCATACCAATTTAAAATGGTCAGCGTTTCTCTATTAAATTTTCACTTGAAATGCCTGTGTAAAAGTTTTACATGTCGTAAGGGAAGTATTTACCAAAAGTAAATTTATCCAGAGAAGAGGTGAAATTCACCGACCGCAACATTAATAATTTGGGGAATTCGCGAACGTGCATGAGACATCTGAGTGTTATGTACCGTTGAGAATTCTCCAATATAACAGAAGCAGAAGCTACTGTTACAATCTTCTGATATGTACGAAACGATATTTCTCGTTTCGAGAGAAGGACGATTTATACTGTCGGCCAATGCTGCCAAAGCACTAACCCTTCTTTTTGTTCGCCAGCGAGTGAGAATGGGGACTTTTATTTTTTTTTAGTTTCAGCTCATTTTTTTATCCTCTTGAGCTTTTTGCCAGATCGTGAGATCTCTGCTTTGGTCATTTACTCTCTCCAGCCTCGGTCGGGCTTACTTCCGGCATGGATAGTTATAGTGGAGCAAAACGCTTCACTACCATTTTCAATCTCACACACCCGACAGAAGCAGAGAGAGAGAGAGAAAGAGAAAGAGAACTCGAACCCTGAAGAGAAAGTTCATTTTATAAGATTTAAAGTATCTCATTGAAAGTTCGGTTTATGACATAAAAAGAGAACTCACCGACTGGCATAAAATTATAATTCTAATTTTAAAGGGTCTCTTATGTTAGCACTCGGGAACTCTGTTTTTTTTTTGTTGAAGTTCTTGGAAATGGAAAAGCTTTGAAAATTTTATGTGACTTCCCGGCTTTAGTTGCTTTTCTCAAAATTATGAATTTTTTTAAAAACCTACGTTAAACCTTAGCAATAAGTAATTCATAATGATGATTATATAATAACAGAAATTCATAATAATATATTATTATTGCTGTTGAAGTGAAACGCAAGTTAGACAATTGCTCCTTTGAAAATTACATTCTCTATGAATTCGGCTAATTTATTTTCCATTGGAATGCAGAAAAAAAAATTCTATCTTTCCTATTGCATCTATAAAAAAATATCAATAAATGTATTTTTGTAAAGCCCAATCTGGCCACCACTTCAAACAAACCCAAACAAAAAACATTTATATTGCGAATCCATAATAATTTTGAATTATTACCATGACAAGTGATTGTTTGACCTTTTGTTTTCGTTTTGAATTGCTATTTTAAAGGCAAACTTCACTCAAACGAACTTTCCATGCATTGGTTTATCGACATGTTGATTTTTCGTTCACCAGATTTCATTCTCGTCCGAGTTTTATTTCATTTTCGCTCGAGGGCTGAAATTTGATCGTCATTTGCGTGAATATACTGGAGTGTTGGAGCTTTACTGAGAAACGATTTAAATTTCGCAGTTTGAAATACTGGTGTTGCAGAATAGAAAATAAATATTGAGAGATAGTCATGACGATTTTGAGATGGACGAGAGGCATCAGAGTGGAACGTTATATATCATTAAATATTTCAAAAGTCGTTCGAATGAATCAAATGTTCTATTAAGAATGTGAGAGTGGGTCGTACTAGTCAATAGACAGTCATTTACTACAATTTTGGAAATAAGCTACCACGAGTGGCCGTATACAGAACAATATCATTTCAAAATGTAATGATAATTTTTAGATAAGTAAAAAAATTTAGGTTAATTTCTTTACGGAAGCTACAGCGTTCTGAGTTGTTAATACCTATGACTCGGTGGAACATAGCGAAAAGTTTACTGTTGGCAACGTCGCTCGCTCATAATAAATTGACAGCTGGGTGTCGAGGTAAACATAACCCCCAATAACATCAGGATCCTTGACAGTAAGAATAGGTTATGTACTACATATGTATACTAGGGTGTGTCATTTCAGGGCAACTTTATTTTTTTAAAGTCCTCACTCGGAAATCTTCAGTTTATACCTCAAAATAAATCGTCGCGAAAGGGGACCGCTGTTAAAAAATATTTAGAGGTCCCTCATCGGCTTTGAAGTTTTCCCATTTAATTAACATTGGAAATGCGTCTCTCTTCATTGTTAATGGTATTTCTCAGCCAGATTTCATGTGGCGGTATTCTATAAGTAGGTTTTTATAAGAAATTTGATTTTCTACAAAAAAAAGTATCTTGATTAAAGTCTGTAAAATCAACCGTGTCCGAGTTATTATCGTTTAAACCGAATTTTAGATGAAAATGTCTGATTAAATGTACATCCTAGCTAATCTTTTGAAGATATCGGAAAAATTAAAAGAAAATTTTTGTGTATAATTGAATTTACTACAAAAAAGGTTATTTAAATCGAATCCGTAGGTTCAACCGTTCCCAATTTATATGAACTTAGAATAGATGTTATAGATAAATTTTCTCGGAATTTTTTCTTTCTTATGATTTTGGAATTCTCTAATCTGTTGTATAACAGTACAGTGAAAGTTCTTTAATTTTTTCGTGTTTATTGACAAAGATTTAGACTTTATTTATTTATTTATTTTATTATTTATTGAGAAAGATTTATGATGACAACTTTTGTAGAGCAATCTTACTTTCTTTTGTGGCATTTTTGTCATTACAATCGGGTTCGGACGTATCATTTCATGAATCTTCCTAAGCGCCACTGTATATAAAAAACAATATTATATATTTTATTTCTCGCAAACGGGACAGACGAAAATTCCAAAAAAATTCCGCTGATATCTCGATGCAATTCTTAATGTCCCATAAAAACTTTATAAAATTTTAACTATTTTTTTTTGAGTCAACAACCTCCTTAACCCTTGAGCGTTAAACATTGCAACGTTAAACCGTTCCGAATTGGAACGTGAAATTTTCGATGTCACCAAAAGCTTTTTTTCTGTATCGTGGTATGTGATATGTGAAATAGCCATCATAGAAGGCAAGTACACTTTATATTAAAGTATTTTTATGAAAATATAACAATAATTTGTAATAATGAAATTTAAAATATTTGAGATAATATATTGAGAAAAAATGTTTAATGAACAACTTCAAACGAATGTATTGTAACAAGAACAATTTAATTTTATGATCGTACATGACAAGATAAAGAATTTAATAAATAAAGTAATATATGTAATCTTAGATTGATATAAAATAAATTAATCAAAATATAATAATTCATAATTGAATATCAAATCATTTGTGATTTAAATGAAATAAAAAATACAACAGATTATAGATATAGATTACATCCACCATAATCCATAAATAGTGAAAAAACAGTTTTCACATACACCGTGATTATTATTCAAGGACTACAATTATAAATCACATCCACTGTGATTTTATCGGCACCAAAATTACGATAGATCACATCAACCGTGATTTATCGACGAAACAATATTAATTATTTTAAGAGAAATTGATTCCATACCTCAGAAGCAGTAAAGTTGAAATTTTTAAATTCATTCATACTGTTTTTGAACAAAAGAATTCTAACGTCGATATATAGATTAATTGACCAGTTCTAGACTTTCATATCAATCCAGATGGTCCTTTTTTATTTTTTTTTAATTAGGCTGCATTCTGTCACCGCTTCTTTTTTCTCACTCCTTTTGTTTTTTTTCTTTAAGAAAAAAAATGATCAAATTCATAGCTTTCATTTATTTTGTACGGAGAAAAATCTAGAAGTTTCGGATAATTAGATAACATCTATAACAATAGAACCAGCCTGCTTTTCTGTGTTACTGATGAAGTAAACTCCGATTAAAATGAACGGTTGAATTCATTAAGCGACGAGACATATATTTTATTAATCAATTTGATTTAAATTACATTTTAAACAAAAAAAATCCGGTTTTTTTGTCTTTTCGTAATTTGTCCACTTTGTGCATTTACAAAGCATGAAATCGCAATATGGGTATAGCTCATGCCACAAATCCACGTGTTGTTCTCACCGTAGTACAATTTGTATTGCGTGTCAGACAATGGAATAATAATCAGTCGTTTGTCAGAAACGAAATGTTTACATTGTTTGGTTCCATTTCGAAACTCATTTTCTCTCCATGTTTGAAAACCCTATACAGCCTAACTTCACCTTCATAAAGAGAATTGATGATATGAAAAAAAATGAATATATAAAAGCCGTAAGTATTACTTGAAATTGGAGGTCTTGAATTACAAAATATCAAATTTACATCTTCAAGGTCACTATGTTCAGTGATTATGATCTTGAGAAATCAAAACGATTCTTATAATAGGTGTCGCAGTTATAATCTGTCAAGTCAAATTTACAGTAATTTAAAATCATATCTTGATAATAAATGAATATGTTTCAATGAATTTTTCTTCAATTGAACAAACATAAAAAAGGAGGAAAATTGCCGATATACAGGGATCATCCTAAGGCAGAGAAACGTCGTATCCATTTTTTATATAAAATTCCTAAATTTGGTGAAACAAAACGTAATTAAATATAACACTTGGTATAACGCACTCCAATTATATTATTTGTTTTTTTTGTATCAATTAAAAACAGAGATGTATCGGAATAGACTTCTATAATAGAATGGAGATGGCATATACTTAGGCAAGCGTGAAACAAAATGGTGGCAGAAATATTGGGTTGGCAACTAAGTTCTGACTCACTTTAGATACACAGATATATTCATAATTTTGTTCTTTATTTAAACATGTCAATCTACAATATAATCACCAGCCGTGTCTATGACTTGCGTCCATCTAATGGGCAAGGACTGAATGCCGCGCTCCCAAAACTTAGCGGGTTGCTGCTCGAAAAATTCCGAGATTGCGTTTTCGACATGATCGAAATCTCTGAAGCGTTGATCACGCAGGAAAGTTTTAAGGCCTCGGAACAGGTGATAATCCGAAGGTGGCAAGTCCGGGGAATACGGCGGGTGTGGAACCGTGTTCCAACCAAACTCTTCGAGTAGCTGGCGGGTGATTGAAGCAACATGGGGCCGAGCGTTATCATGCAATAAGTGCACCTTTGTCACTCTTCTTCTCTTTGCTCGCATTGCAGCACCCAATTTGCGAAGCTGCTCGACATGTACGTTGGTGGTTACCGTCTGTTGTCCAGAGAGTAGTTCGTAACATATTCTGCGTGCATCCCACCAGCAACACAGCAAAACCTTTCGTCCGTGGGTCTCTAGCTTGGGCTGAGCTGGCGGTTCTATTTCGCGCGGTAGCCAATAGGGCTTCCATTCATTGTTTTCGTAGAGGATGTAACTATCGCCTCCAGTCACTAAACTGCCAAGAAATTCCTTACGTTTCGGCTGCAGGAGCAACGATTGGCAGATGGGCACTCGGGCAGCCCGATTGGCATCGCTCAACTGAAGAGGTGTCCATCTCGCCAGCACTCGCCGATAGCCGAGTGTATGCAGCCGGTTCTCGATCGCTGTATGACTATAGCCTAATGCCTGCGCCAATTCCCGAGTAGTAGCATTTAGGTGCTCCTTCAGCTCTTTTGATATGGCGTCGTCTTTCAATTCAATAGGTCGACCGGAGCGCTCTCGATCTTCCAGGCTCGTATCTCCGGAAGCGAAGCGACGAAACCAGCGGCTCTCTGTCGATTGTGTTACGGTGGTCTTTCCGAAAGCAACGTTGATATTGGTGGTTGCCTGCCTCGTACTGCTGTCACGCCGAAACTCGTAATATATTATTCCTCGAATAGCACGCTCGTTTATATCGAGAATTAGACTCCCGCAGACGTCCGCAGCCGGGCTTTTATACCCACCGTGCGAAAGCTTCTGGAACATTCTAGCAGTTGCCAGTTATGGAAACTTTCTAGAATGTTCTAGAATAAAAAAGGGAGATTTAAAAAAAGTGAGTCAAGACTTAGTTGCTAACCCAATAAAAAAGAATGTTTCTAAAACTTTCAAAATACACAAATCAATCAGAATAATATCCTGGTGAACCGGAACCTACCGAGCTGGGCGATCAGAATGATTCGTATTCGGCCTTTTTATGTACGTCCTCTTCAATATGCTCCATACTTCCAATGCCCTTCCCTCTTCGTTGCATGTCCGTTATAGTGCCTGAGTTGGGGAAAATAAACGTGGATAATGATGTTGAGAGGAATGAGGACATTATGCACTGAAAAAAAATTAAAGTATTGCCAACTACGGGATGAGATTGGATGAATTTCGTTACGCTAATAATCATATTACGTTTAGTTAATCACCCGGTGATTGATCCCCTGAAAAGTCATGTCGTTGAGACAACTACGCCACGATTTTGCCGCTAAATTTTAATTTATTTGAGTTGAGTGTATTTCATGTGATACAACCGCAATAAATGGTTACATTGAAAAAAAAACAAAACTTGAGACACATAATCGATTGAATTTGAAATAACCACACGGAGATTGAGTTGTATACGGTTTGTCCATGACTTGATAAAATAATAGCATTGAATAAACTTCTTTGCGAGAATTGAATTCAATGACACCATACATCAACAGAATATAATTTGTGACTAAGCTAATTACCTAGTAATAATTTGGATAAAATCTTTTGTTACTATTCAAACAAATAAACCTTTGGTTACAGTCACTAAAATGTCGTTGCGCAAATAATAAGTTTTGTTTCACACGAGTTATATATATTGTAATCGGACAACCTTAAGCTAATCACACACGCTTTTGTATAGCATAGTATAACGTAGCAT
The DNA here is from genome assembly GCA_963989365.1 of Rhimphoctona megacephalus. Classification (NCBI taxonomy): domain Eukaryota; kingdom Metazoa; phylum Arthropoda; class Insecta; order Hymenoptera; family Ichneumonidae; genus Rhimphoctona; species Rhimphoctona megacephalus. The sequence continues at coordinate 26,831,634 of OZ022414.1, read as the reverse complement.
AAGCGATTTCGATCAATCGGCTAACTCCAGACGCATATATATAGTACATATGTGCGCTATCTGATTGGTCAAAATCTCTTATGCTACGTTATGCTCTACTATGCAAAAGCGTGTGTAACCAGCTTTATTCCCTGGCTGGATTTCTGGTGTGGCAGAAATTCGCTAGAGGGCCATGGGCGGAGCGCTCTCGCGTAATCGTCGCACCGCCCGTGTGCCCATAAGACTCCGACATTGAATCGTTAACTATTGATCACTCCGCCCGATGGTCGTCGAGAAAATCTGAACCCTTGTTTTACGAGGTAAACACAGTAAACAGACCTACAGCCTTATTGCACAATAAAGTACGCTGATATAAAAAGGTTTTGCCACCTAATTAAGCCAGGATAGACGCTATTACGAGCGAGTAAAAAATCGATTAATCGTATTTACTATTGAAGGTCCGCAAAATATAAAATGAAAAATATCAAATAAAAAATATTCCAAAATATATATCAAAAAAAATTTCAAATATTTCTTACAATCATTTCAAAATCATAATTGTTTGGTACAATCACTGAATGTTTTAATTACACAATGCAATGCATTTAATTCAAACATTATTGATACAATTGACTGAAATGCTTTTCCGCATTTCCCGAGCAATGCGATGATACTATTTCAAATATTTATTGAATTTTATTCAAAAAATGTTGTGGTTCTATTGAATATTTTAAGTTTTACCTCAAATTGCGGGCGTAGTTGGCTCAACAAAATATAATAAAAAAATAAAAAAAGTACGCGCGGAAGTTCCGTCAATTATGCCATTGGTTTCGCCATATCCAACTTCAAGATGTAGTTGAGCCAACTATGCCACCGTTCTCAACACTATGCCTTTTTTTCAGTGTGGGAATAATAAACATAATAATAACGACTATCAGTTGATTTACCCAGGATATATTCAAATCCTCTGAGTCTTTGAGAATTTTCATAAATAGTTTTTTTTTAGCAAGAGAAGAACATACTATGACTATGCATGTTTAAAACGGAACAAGTTTTTATATTTTCAGTTTAAACCATGAACTAAATTCCCTTCTATTGCTAGCAGTATAATATCCTCAAACCGATACGCAAAGACGCAGAATTTGCGAATGGTTAAAAAAATGCAATATTCCCGTTTTTGCAACAAGTTCACCGGAGGTATTTGTTCATGACTTTGTTAAGGGAAAAATTTCAATCGGATCGTCTTCAATCTATATACTCACACATATTTGAAAGCAATACTAATGCATGCATCGTCTATATATCTGTTGTCATGAAAATGTTTTACCGAATGAAAGTCTGGATTGTCTTTATTGATTATGAATGTAACAAGTGTTATTACGGGGTACATTGTGTATGCTACCTTTAAGGGTTCCAAGAGGTAACTTCGAACCGTCACCGTGCTTCGATCTATGTAGAATTAACGTTCTAAGCCCACTTTGGTGGTAGAGGCAAAACCACGTTTATCCATAGAGTATATAGTCACGAACCTAGGCTTCTGTAATGCTCCAACATAGATTACTCACCCCTTCTCGATTGTCTTAGCCCTAACGACTAGCCTCAACTGAACTATGCTACTGACAGCTAATACATTCTAAAATGTATGTATTCATGGGGCATTCCACGTCAAATCGGCCACTTTTGAAATTCGCATTTCTTATTGTGTTGATTTTTTTTCTCTAATAGAGCTCATTGAAAGGAACTCGTCTGATTTTTTTCAAACTTTTATCTCAATACGTTCATCGGAAATGAATTTTTGAAAAATTTTCCGATTTTTTTCTTCAAATATCAATAACTCTCTCAAAAATGCAGTAAACCAAATGGATGAGGGGTCAAAATTTTAGTTTTAGAATGTATTTTCATATGAGAATATGTAGGAATTCATCAATATATTAAATACAACAATTTTTCAAATTCTAAACGAAAAATGTTATTTTCCACAGTGTTAACCCCCTTCGATTTTGCTCTTGAATTTTTATCAAAAAACTATCATTTTTTTAATGACTTTTAAGCCTAGCTTGATGATGGGGAAATCGTTCGTTGTATTTTTTATAATTAAATTGTGGATTTTTTTTTACTATTCATCATGCACAAATTCCTGAAAAATCATATAAACCGAATGGATAAGTGGGTTAAATTTTTCGATTTGACAGGTGCTTTCATTTAAAAATATGTCAATAATTATTTAAAAATTACATAAATTAATTTTTTAATTATAAGTAAGAAATGTTTTTTCCCGCAGTGTCAGTCCCCTTTGATTTTGCTGTTAAATTTTTATGGGAAACTATTATTCATTTAATGCATATTAAGAGTAGTATGATCATGGGGAAATATTAGTCTAATCAACAACAAAAATCTTCAATAAAATTAACGATTTGAAAAATAGAATTAGCTATTTTCTCTTGTTCGTACTTAGCTCAAAATTCATTAAATAAATCATGCTTCCATACAAACATTAACGGCAGGGTAAGGTTTTTAAACTTTTTTTCTTTTAAACCTTTTCGGTCTCTTGCCGAATCCACTGGCCATTTTTGATCCTTTTTTATCATGATATGTATTATCACTCATCATAAAAATCAATCAATTACTATTGAAATTATTATAATAAAACTGATGCGGGTAAGCAAAAAAAAAGCCAAGTGTCATGTGAATAACGTCTTTCTAAATAGCTCAGCTGTGCTACTACATAACTACACAGACTACTAAACCTACACAGACACTTCATATGTTTTGTACTGTCCTTGCCATCTTCGTCTTGTGACAGCGTCATGATGCGGCGTGGCAATCGCCTTCAGTGCTACTGTCACGACACGGCCTCAACTGACATCTATAGTCATCCTCAATCCTTGGCCGAAGCGGGTTTCCAGTGGCCAGACTAGTTTCACGTTCACAGTGAAACTAACAAAATCGAGAAGTCATTCAGAAGATATAGTCATTCAGCAAAATTTACAGTAGGTATCAAATGCTTTCATTATCCCTTGTCGATTTACCTTCTTCAATGCTACTAAATTGCAGCGCGTCACAGTGACAATAAAAGGCACTCGGAGCGGACCGAGAGGGGCTGCGGCAGAATTAAAAATTAGGGTACTTAGAGATTTTAACCGACCATAATATTTTGGTATCTTATTCTTAAGACCATTAGACACCTTTTGAGCAAAAAAAATCGATTTTTCCAAAATTCTAGAGTGGCCTAACCCCTTAAATTAAGCATCTGTGCTATAGTTGCAGCATGTCAAATTGCATAATTCCCAGAACTCGGTGAACACCGGTCGTGTACGACTAGTTGACGTTGAAAATCCGATACTGGCTCGGAATTGGCACTTTGTTGTGAACCGACAGTTCATCGGAGCGTAGACTCAGCAGCTGTGGACAGCGATGAGAACACGTTGGGTTAAACAGAGAGTGCCAACAGTTATTTGATATTAAAAAGCCAGCACTGGTACAGAATTGATAATTGGTTGCATGTTTGTATCACATCTAAGCACAAGAAAATCTGTGACAAACAACATGAGCTGTACGTGTGGATGAACGTTGGTCGAGCACGGTTGGCTGTCGTTTAGAAGCCAGTACTACTCAGAATTTGGAGTCCGTTATATATGCTGATAGTGCAGCTGAGTACAACTGCACAGCGGCAAGTACAGATCAGCCCTACGTGTGGGTGAATAAAACTTATCTACGGTTGGCTACCGTTTAAAAAACAATGCTGGCCCAGATCAGGCAGATCATCGAATGCCAATGTTCAAACTGAGCATTGGTTAAACCTAAGTAAATGTACGGGCCCATGTCGGGTTCAACATTGGTCCCAACGATTGTTTACTCAGCGAGGCGTCGCCTGCATTTGAAGCGTCGCAATTTTTTCAAGGGAAGTATTACCCACCAGCAAGGTAAGTTTGGAAGCGTTATTTAGGCATTCATCGTTTGTTGAAGTAATTGCGATTGATCATGCATACGCGAGTTCTGGCTTGATCTCTAGGTCCGTAAAATACGTAAATGCAGGATCATTTTAAATCGTGTGATAATGTATGTGGTAAATTTTCTTTTGACGTAAGCCCTGGGTTATCGAACACATTGATATAATTCAGTCGAGTGAATTTGTTTAAATTTCAATTAATTTAGAATTTAATAATAACTCTCATACTCAGCGTTCAAGTATGAAAAAGTGAGTAAATGTAACTTGCCGAATTTCCTGAGCTAAGCAGGCTTGTTGAAAATAAATTCGCTGCAATCAGTCGCCATCTGGTGGTATCAGATGAAAACCTTGAAAAGCTCACATTAACAATCTATCATATAGAAAAATTTTCGATATTCTCAATAACTATGCCCCATATAGCACGGAATATTGCAAAAATGTTGCTAAAATCTTGCAATATTGTATATTTCCGAAAAATATTGCTATAATAATGCAGCAGAAATATTGCCATCGAATATTGCTATTAAAATATTCCCCGCAAACACATTTTCAGTACAGTTACGAAAATTTTATGTAACAGGTGTTATATTGGATATAACATTGATATCACAGGCTTCGTGGATGAAGCAGTACTTGTTCTCAAATTTATCATCCTATTACCAAATCACAGTAATGAAAGAGCTACGAGTGATAATCATTTAACATACTCAGTTCAAAGAAGTAACTGCTACAAAATATGTAACGCTTATGCATAAAATTCGTAACAACGCTCTTGTCATCTCGACAATTTTTATTTCACTTATGTGAATACCACTGTAAATCTAACATGCAATGCATATATATTTTTAATAGGCTGTAGTTTCCCCAAGAATTCATCAATAATATAAGAATGGACTGAGTTTTAAATTATGTTATTAATTTTTTTTTAAGAAATTGCAAGGCTGGAAAAGTTCAGAAGGAAAACTGGATTTCATTTATAAATGTGGCATCCATATAACCTAAAAATCTTGTTAGATATACACGAGTTTCCACTGCACAGTGAGATTACAATTTTCAAATTAGCATAGCATATACGTACAATTTGTCAAAAATTATATATTTTTCAGTATATTTAGCTTATGCGTGGATGACACGTAACGTATAAAAATGATCCGTCAATAGGAATTTCTTGACTTGAATTTCTTGTGTTCAATAGGATATAAATCCAGTGACTGCGATGGTCAGTCAAGAAAGCGGACGTTCTGGCTTTGAAGAACATTTTTAACAAGATGCGAAGCGTGTTTCGGATCATTATCGTGTTGAAAAACTCAACCACGCGGCAAATTTTTCATTGCAAACGGGAGCATATGATCTTTTAGTATGTCCCTGTACATTGCAGCGTCCATATTCTCATGAATTTCAACCAGCGGACCAACGCCATCATCAGAAAATGCTCCCCAAACTTTAATGTTTCCGCCACCGTGTTTTACGGTAGGAATTTGGTATCTTACATTATATCTGGTACCTGCTGGACGTCTTACGTACTTCCGACCATCACTTCCGAATAATTGAAATTTCGATTCATCGAAAAAAAGTACTTTCCGCCAATCTGACATCGTCCAGCGCTGATATTTTTTTCGCAAAGTCTAATCTAGCCGTCTTTTTCTTTTTGCTAATCAATGATTTATTTTACACCAACACGTTTAATCAGCTCCGCAGTTTTGAAACGTCGAGATACCGTACTCCGACTAACGTGGTAACAGGAAAATTGATCCAATGAAAATTCGCCCTGGAAAATTCGTCCCGGAAAATTTGCCCACCGGAAAATTCACCCGACGGAAAATTCACCCGCGGAAAATTCACCCACGAAAAATTCGCCCGATGGAAAATTCGTTCGCGGAAAATTCACCCACGGAAAACTTGCTCTTGTTGATTTAATGTTTCATATTAATAATCATAATAAATAAGCCAGTGATACATGCTCCGGCACGTGTAGGGAAAAGATATATACCACAAATTATAATTCCAAAATATATTTCATTTTCTTATCTTGAATGCTTTTACTCTCGAGTGTATACTCGCAGCCTTTTTTTCCTAATGTACTCTGTATCGCATTGGAAATGCAAGAGCCAAGGGGAATTGTAGAAAACACGACTGATGTAGGCGCCACCCTACTATTTCCACATGTCCAACTATTGAAACGACAACCCAAACATGACCCGAATCCACCCTACTATTTCCACATGCCCAACTATTCAAACAACAACCCAAAGATGACCCGAACCCACCCTACTATTTCCACATGCCCAACTATTCAAATAACAACCCAAAGATGACCCGAACCCACCCTACTATTTCCACATGTCCAACTATTCAAACAACAACCCAAAGATGACCCGAACCCACCCTACTATTTCCACATGCCCAACTATTCAAACAACAACCCAAAGATGACCCGAACCCACCCTACTATTTCTACACGTCCAACGATTCCACGCACACATCCCGACATACTACAAATTCAAGATAAGAAAATAAAATAAATTTTAGATTTATAATTTGTGATATATATCTTTTCCTTAGATGTGCCGGAGCATGTATCAGTGGCTGCGAAACAAGCAATCAAAAGCAAGTTTTTTGGGGACGAATTTTCCTGAGGGCGAATTTTCCGTGGGTGAATTATCCGCGGGTGAATTTTCCGTCGGGCGAATTTTCCGTGGGTGAATTTTCCGCGGGTGAATTTTCCGGAGATGAATTTTCCGGGGGCGAATTTTCCGGGACGAGTTTTCCTTGGATCAATTTTCCTAGATTCGACTAACGTCAGCTATTTCCCAGATGTTCCCAGGAAACATCTGCAGCACTTTTTCGTGGATCTACAATGCACTTCCTTTTTATAATTTTGTCGACGCGATTCAAAGTTTTTCGCGGTCTACCACTGCGAGTTTTGTCACACATTGAGTTTGTTAATTTATATTTAGTAATAATACGATTAACGGTACTTTTGCCAATAGATAAAGTCTCCGCAACATCACGAGAACTTTTTCCATCTGACGAAAGTTTTAACACGATTTCACGAAGCTGAATATTCGTGTGTTTCGGCATTGTGGCAGAAAGGAGACTGATTTTCCATTGTAGGACATGTTTTGAAACTAATGAGGAAAAAAATGTAAACAAACCGTGCGTACGAAGCCGCGGCGATATAGTGGCCCGATACTTTTGCACACCGACCAAAGTCATTCCACGTAGTACATGAAAAATACGCCATAATTAAATATAATATACGACGTTATTACCTTCATTCTAACTCTCTTGAATATTTTGAACAATGAACGAGTGGAGAAATAAAATATTTTATCAATTAACTGGAAAAAATAGGGTGGCCCGAAACTTTTGCACGCCACTGTATTTGTTACGTTTTCGATCATACTGGATGGTGATATCACAATGTTCTGTAATTGTTACCGCGCCGACTCGTAACAATTTTATATGCCTTATTATATGTAAAAATTTCATACTTCTGTGACGAAATTTTCACGTATCAATGTTATAAATATATTTATGATGTCGGTAATTTTCTGTGTTATGCTTATTGCATAGACGAAGGTAGCATGGAGGACTGCTAGAGTACATAACACTTACATCTTTCAATGATGCTGTCAACACATATCGATGGGATGTATGAACTCCATTTCATTTATGTTTATAACGGAAAAGTTACTGTAACGTGTAAACAATTATATGACATATCTGTGATATTTTTGGTTATATAAAATTTTCAAAATGACTTCAACTGTGTTTGCTAGGTTGATTCAAAATATAAATCGTATATATAACATATTAGAAGAAATTATCAATCTTCAAATAACCAGATGCTCAAATGCATCGACTATTCTAGAAAACTGGGGTATTTCGAGGGTCAATAGCGGTGATACTCAGATTTCAAAGGAATTCAGTAAAAAGGCCAAGCGCGCAAAAAAATGTGTGTATTTTTTTCACTTTTCTTTCAAAGAAATTGAATTTCTTTACCAAAGTTCATTTTTTATTTTTCGTTCACATTTTCTCCAAAAAGTTGATTAAATTCTAAGATATTTGAGCTATAATTCAGACTTATTCCAAGAAGTTAGAGCTACTTAGATACTTTAATGGAGACCGATGAAATTTAAATATCTGTAATATTTATAGGTTGTAAGGCCCACTCCGAATTTGTGCTTAAAAAGTAAATTTACTTAATTTCTGATAAATGAAATAAATATGGAATAGGACCATTTTACGGAAAAATCTTTCTGAGATTCGATCTACGTATACTTTTTTTTAATATCGTACGCTGTTTTAAAAGTTCGTTAACAACTGCGTAGGCAGTATATGAGTACGTTACAACTCTCTTTTATATCTTTATCTTAGCCCACAATTGAAACTCATTTGTTTTCTAAGTTCCATATAAAGTCGATAAAGTTCACGCTGTGTAACAAAAAATACAAGCTAATGCACCGCAGGCATAGTGTTGAATGAAATATAACAAATAGAAAATAGGAATAGGATATATAATCATCTACGTTGTGGGCTTGAAATAATTTCCTATCTTCGTAAAATTCACTACTATTTCCCATGTGATAATATATAAAGGTAGGTAGGCAAAAAACTAATGTTCGAAGTTTTGAATTGGAAGGAAATGCTAAAAAAATAATCTTGTTTGCATCAAGTAGCAGATCGCGATGTTTAGATTTATTACGCATGATTTCATTATTGAATCTTACATCACATCTTAGTGATATAAATGCTCCATAAGTCAATGGTAACGTAGTATGGATAGAGTGTTCGGTATAGTGAGGCAAGTTAGGTGGTAGGTCGCAGGTTCAAGTCCCAGTGACCGTACGAAATTTTATTTGATAGAATTGAATGTACTGTGGTTGTCAATGATAAATCATGGACAATTTTCTTCATTACGATTGCAAAGATTTTTTTTCATTATTAATTACGGTGTACAGAAAATATTGCAGAGCAATATTGTACGTATGTTACTCAGAAATATTGTAGAAATATTGCTTTGAAATTTTGTAGGAACATTACTTCGCAATATTTCAAAAAGTGGACATTTACATAATGCAGCAAAATTCCTGAAATATTTCGCAAAATTTCTGCAATATTTCAAGGTTGAACAGAAATATCGTAGAAACATTTCAGCGATATTTTAGTGCTGCGTAGATGATAAATAGATGAAAAAGATATTTAATTCGGGAATGCAATAATATTTCCATGAATGAAATATCATTTCACCTTTTTCCGAAAAAATGAAAATTGAAACTATTATTGTATAGTGTGTAGAATTGAAAAAAAAAAAACATAACCACATACTGCGGTATCTGCAGTGTGCATTTCACTGAAGGAGACTATTTTCCTAAAAGTGAGTTTAAGACACTCTATCAGTTGCGTGAGTGCGAGAGAGATAGCTCATAGAGATAGCTCATAATCATAGAACAAAGACATGTAGTTTTTCTGCTGCGTGGAGTTTTGTCCAAAACTCCACGCAGTAAAACGTGATTTGCATTTAAAACTCGTTCACCCTCGACATACGCGCGCCAGGTCGAATAAAATTAATTTACTGACTAAAATCAATTATTTTTATATTACTCTCATTTACTACCATTATCACAGTCGAGCTTCTGAACCATTCCATTTAAAACGGACAGTACCAAGTGCTACCATGTATAGGATTATGCGGTCGCGAATTAAAAGTTTTAATTAAAAAGATAAACTGTTTTTGTTACAGTAGATTTGTTAAATGTCATTAGTTCTGTGGTATAATAAAAAAGCGTGGAAAATTAGTTCTATATTTTTTGAAATATGCAAGCCCATTTATTTTCTTATATACGTTCCAAAAACTTTGCGCATATATTATTATGATAAATATGATAAATTGTAGAAAACTTTAAAAATAATTGACTCCTAACTGAAACTCGTAGCTTTTACAATAGATTGCCCCATATATACATAAATCCTATAAGTCGTATGAGGCTAAATCCGATCGGTCTATATATTCATCGGGGAAACTAAGAGGAAACTTCAACGAAATTGCCAATACAATAAATCCCCGGACTAACGCTGGACAGCGTGATGAATTTTTTTTGTACATCCTTTATCTATTTTTTTTTCTACAATGGTTTTACATATGTAGAATATTTCCTGTCAATTCGGCAAACGCTCGATCCTAATCCGTTTCATTAACTCAGGTGAAAAAGAATTTGGCAATTAATCGTTAAATGTTATACGTTTTTCTTGAAAGTTTAAATAAAAATATATTTCTTTTTTTTCTATGTTTAACTTCTTGCAAATTGTTATTTATTCTTGAGTTGCCTTTAATTTTTTTCAGTAATTTCAAGCTTTCATAGATATTCTGTTAAAATATTGTAACAATATTTATAATTGCAAGATTAAAGGAGCCCGCCGAAGGCGACCGAAATTTGAGCCAAATTATATAAAAAGTCTTGTTCGAAGATGATAACATGTGTAGTCATTGCTTGCTATGCGTAATATCACAACGGTTAACGAATAAAAATTTGTCCATCTGTTTACTTTTCTCAGCAACCTCATATTGTTTTGTGTAGAGTAGTTCAAATTTACGGTAATTGAAGATCATAATGGATTTATTCGGGTAAACGAAGGTGGGAGATTTTATCATATCCGAATAAGACTTTTCATATAATTTCGATTAAATTTCGTCTGACTTTGGCAGGTTTGATTTTGCAATTATTTTGTAAGTCTCGTTCTCGATGATAATATATATCGTAGTTTAGAAGCTGTGACAAATTTATTATAATCCACTATTTCATTACCATAATTCTTTATTTCAATTTCTGAATATAGAAAGTGCAAGAAAACATGAATACAACCATGAATAACATAATTCTTATGTTTGACGTAAAACTGTATGCGAAAATGTACGAATGAGTTTGTTATGAAATTTAAAAAAAGTTTCCCGCTTACCCGCTTTCTTGAGAACTATTTTTATCCATTTGCTAATAGTTTGGGCAGACAATGCTTTAAATGATTTCATTGTAGAAATTAATATTTTTCTTTGTATTTTGGTTACGGAGATCTCTTGTCTTCTCAATATATTCCAAAGCTGTAGGAGCCACACATAGTCCGGTTTTCTCTCTGAAAAGAGGCAATACTAATTCTGGTTGATAAAAACTACAATTTGGTGTTTTAATTTGGTCTGCAGTTTTTTTTACTTATGTTGTTACTAGATATTGAAATGTTATCAATATTTATTATTGCCAACTTACGATCTTGTAGCGTCCACCATTGGTGTTATACTTGCATTTAGTCGCGGTGTTATAAACGCAGTGCTACAACTGAATTCTTCACAATTGTATTCTTAAATAAATGTATTCTAATACATCTATATTCCGATACATCTCTTATCTCAATTCATGGAAAAAAATTCTTATTCTGCTACATCTCTATTCTTAATTCACGCAAAAAAACCTTTATTCTGATATATCTGTATTCTTTTACATGTCTATTCCGATACATCTGTATTCTGCTTCAACTTCCTACTTGTAAAACAATTGATAATAGAAGTGTGCTACAGCTTAATCTATATCTGTAAATGTATATAACTTTATATCCACTAAAGAAAACGCTAATTGTGCTATAGCGCACTTCGATTGTCAATTATTTTATGGGAAGAAAGTTGAAACAGAATACAGATATAACAGAATAGAGTTGTGTTCCAATGGAGATGTAGAAGAATACAGACATATCTGAATAAAGACTTAATTAGAAATTGAGATGTATCGGAATACAGATGTATCAGAATATAGTAATTTCATCATACAGTTATTTAAATATATAGTTATGAAAAATGGAGTTGTAGCACTACCATTATAAAAGATTTTAGTGCGGCTGATTAGTGCGGCTGATTTTAGTGCGGCTGTTAAAATTTGTTCAGCACAGCTCAAATAATTCATAATTATTTCTTCATCTAATCTTTCGACTGGAAGATCTATTAACATTGATATTGCAGCCCCTAAAATACTTAAGACTGTACCAAAACACAATTTTGAGTCTCCATGAAATGTTGATCTCTCTTTTTAGCTATTTGTGATAAGAGTGGAACGATACCAAAGTTTACATTCGGAGCTTCTGTAAATAAATCTCCTTCTCAATTGTGCAATTTAAAAATTTGTTCTTTATTGTTTTCCGGAGGGCCCTATTTGGTCTATATTTCCAGGTGTTTTTTAAATTCTGAACGAAATTGAACCGTTTTGAAATTTGCCCCATAAACATATACTCCTAACACTTGCAAAACTTCATCTTTTGATGTTTTATTCTCAATCAGGTTTTCAGGTGCTCATTGCATCTGCACTGTAAAAACAAGTGTATCGTCGAAAACAACACACTTGTGTGTTCTATACTTAACGCCATAAGCAAACTGTAGATATTCAACACACTTTATTAAAACGTGTAGAAAATGGCGACAAAGAATCTATAGTTTGCTTATGGCGTTAAGTACAGAACACACTTAATGTGTATTGGTAACAACACACTTGTTTTTACAGTGTGGGAAACTTCGTCATTTACTTTACTTTTTGGCGATGTTAGTAAGTAAAAAATCGAGAAAACAAGATAAAATTATGAATTACACTTATTGTGTATGTCATGAATATTGTTCGTTCTTGTTGAAATTATACATCGAAAAAAAATTTGCACCGAAATTAAATTTCGTGTGCAAATTTTGAGATTTAAAAGAAAAAGAGACATAATTTTAGGCACGGATGAAGCTTCGCTTATCGGTAAATACATATTCAGCGATCTAATTTCCTGAAGATTAACTCACTGCCATTTGTTCTTTTTAAAGAAGAACCATCGCTTATGTAATTTTTGTCAACTTATTCAAATGCTCACGTAATGCTTTGGATTTTTTATCTTCATAATCTTCTATTGAATGTGATCTTGATTGCGATCTTGACGTCTCTCTTCTATGGTTTGACATTTTCATCGATTTTTAAAATAAATCACAGGAAAAAAATGAAATACGTCTTGAGACTTCGGCACAGTGAAATAGTATGAAGATGCTAAGAGAATCAAACAGATGTGCATATTTTGATTCGCTAAATGCTGTGATATGACGCATAACAAATAATGATTACATATATTACCATCGAGAACAAGATTTGCATTTGTTGAAACTAATAGAACTATTTGAACAGAACTGGTTTAAAAGAAATAGTAGAGTTTATTGTGAATATAGGTTAGTAATATTCAAATGAGAATAATTTTTTCTTTTCTTAATACAATCGAATTAGTTTAATTTGTTCTTCACAAAAATTTTAACTGCTTTAACTGTTTAAAGATACCCATATGATATATAATCAAGGATACAAATAAGGAAAATTAACAATCTAAAAAGTGATAGATACGAGATCGTTGTTAAAGTGATAGTGAGAACACAAAAAATAGTAATGTACAATTATTTTTATGTAATATGATAATAGTCTTGAATTATAGTACACAATTTTTTAATTCCGGTGATAAGTATCATAAATCGTAGATATGATTTTCAAATTAAAATCAGTTATAAACATGGAACTTATAAATCGCTGGATTTCTTGGTGATAACATCAGTAATAAAAAAAATGATAATCGGTCATTGAAACATTAATAACCATATATGGTCATCCAACTTGATATGAAAAAATGATAATAATTTAATCATTCTAAAAACTATTGTATATGTACACTGAAAAAAGGGCATAGTATTTAGAATGGGGGCGTAGTTGGCTCAACTACGCCCTGAGGTTGGATACGGTGAAACCGATAGCGTAGTTGACGCAACCTTCGCGTGTAGTTGAAGGTATTTTGTTGAGCCAACTACGCCCGTAAATTGAGGTAAAACTTCGAATATTCAATAGAACCAAAACATTTTTTGAATAAAATTCAATAAATATTTGAAATAGTATCATCGCATTCCTCGGGAAATAGGGAAAAGTATTTCAGTCAATTGTATCAATCATATTTGTATTAAATGAATTGCATTATGTAATTAAAACGTACACTGATTGTACCGAACAATTATGATTTTAAAATAACTGTAAGAAATATTTGAAATATTTTGTAATATATGTTTTTGGAATATTCTTTATTTGTCATTTTTTATTTTATATTTTGCGACTTTCAATAGTAAATACAATTGATCGATTTTTTATTCTCTGCCTACACTGACATAATTAGGTGGCAAAACCTTTTTATATCAGCGTATTTTAATTGTACGATAAAGCCTCTTTTACCTCGTAAACCTTTTTACCTCGTAAAGCAAGGGTTTGGATATTTTCGACGACCATCGGTCGGAGTGCTCGTTATTTAATGATTCAATGTCGGAGCCTTATGGGCATATGTGCGGTGCGACGCTTACGCGGGAGCGCTCCACCCGTTGCTCTCTAGCGGATTTCTGCCACAGGAAAAATCCAGCCAAGGAATAGGGCTATCTGGTTACAATATATGTAATTCATGTTGAACAAAACTTATTGTTTGCACAACAAAATTTTTGTAGCTTTAGCAAAAGGTTTATTTGTTTGAATAGTAACAAAAGATTTTATCGAAATTACTACTAGGTAATTAGTTTAATCACAAATTATATTCCGTTGATCTATGGTGTCACTGAATTCAATTCTCGCAGAGAAGTTTATTCGATGCTATTATTTTATCAAGTCACAGACAAACCGTATACAACTCAACGTTCATGTGATTATTTCAAATTCAATCGATTCTGTGTCTCAATTTTGATTTTTTTTTCTTTCAATGTAACCATTTTTTCCGGTTGTATCACATGAAATACACTCAACTCAAATAAATTAAAATTTATCGGCAAAATCGTAGCGCAGTTGTCTCAATGACATGACTTTCGATGGATCAATCACCGAGTGATGGATTAAACGTAATATGACTATTGGCGTAACGAAATTCGCCTAACCTCATTGCGTAGTTGGCAATGCTTTAATTTTTTCCGTGTACGGAGAGAATTGAACAGCAATTTTTACCGTGAAATTCATAGTAATATGGGGACAAGTTGACAAAACATATTTATTTGTAAGGGATAAGTTTTTTTTAATTTACAAAATGTAAATATTCTAATATTACGCCATCCTGGCGTAAACCTTGTAGGGAAATTTGTACCATGAGGCTCATATAATATTTCAAAATAAATATTGAAATAATCATCATACGTACGTCATTATTTCAAGGACATTTCTTGAAGACATAAAATAATGATATACACAGTAAAATTTCACTTGTATCACACAATTTTTAAATTTATGTTCCGCATATTTTATTGGACATCAAAATTTACTAGACATTCCGGTAAAATTTCCTATTTTAAACGAGACATTTTATTTAATTTTCATGAAAATTTGTGCTTTGTTCAGTAATAATTTTAGAAATTGCAGATTGTCATCTCACTACTGTTACTGCATGGTAATTTTTCAATTTTGCAAACACTGTCCATAAAACACAATGTTTTCTATCAACTGTTTAATGAGATTTCAGTTAACTATAAATTTAATCTTTCGAACGAAAACTGAAAAAAAAAAAAAAATATTCTCCAGCAACATAACTTTAATAATATTTTTACTTTTTTTATGGTAGAGCGGTTGGTCTAGTGGATAAAGGGTCAGACTTATACGTCGTGGGTCCCGTGTTCGATTTCCAGCCAAACACCAATGAAAAATTGATTTTTTTTTTTCAAGTGTTTCTACTACAATCCCGGGTGGTTCAGACTGCTTCATGAATTCAGAGCCAAAAACACCTTCACCTGCGATGCATGACAGTCGGTCTGGGGCTTCCCTAGTAGATTTGGAAATCGAAAAAATAACGGTGATGATGAGAAAACAACACTGAAAGTAACCTTAAAACTTTATTCTAGCAAAAGAATGGTTGCTTTGCTGTAAGAACGATTGCTATTAGTTGGGGGTATTTCTTATCACCTAAGCAAAAAACAGTGGCTTTTAACGTAACGTTTGGAAAAATTCTTGCTTGTTATCGACTCTCTTCATTGAAAAATGGTTTTCACCACACATGCACCGAAAGTTCAACTTTCCAAAATCGGAAAGTTGAACTTTCGGGGCATGTGTGGTGAAAAATAGTATACGCTCCACGGGAGTGAAATTAGACTACCTCAAACCGCGTGCTTGTCACCCTCGCCTTCGGCTCGGGTAACAATTCTGCTCGCGGTTTGAAGTAGTCTACTTTCCCTCCCTAGGTGCGTAATATACTATACTTGTAATACCAATCTTTTTTGGTGGTTTCTAATTAAAATCTTCAAACTTTTTTTGGATCATTTTGAATAATTATATTCAAATATTGAAGATTGCTTTTTGCGTCAGAGTGATGAATGCAAATAACTGGATATTACGGTTTAGGTGTCTCCCGTGGACGGTTCTTATCGTGCGAGTGCGACACGTTAGCCGTACATTGGCTGGCCTATTGCATCTCAGCTAAAGAGGTGCCTACCTAAACGCCTCTGGTGATCGTGATTGAAGGTGCTGGCATTATCACCGGAGGAAATTAGTCAGGTACCGGCTGTATCGGCAAGGTTTGCTGCAGTTTCTCTTCAGAAACTTTTTATATTTTCTTTAATACCCCAATCAGTACATCAACAATTTTCCTGATTTCACATATATGTGTCCAATGATTTTCTAGCATTGAAAGTAATGTATCCATTATTTTCAAAAAAAAAAAAAAAAATTACCATTGTTTTTCAATTGAGGCGACCTGTGCGTCAATTCAGATGAGGCTGCGAAAACGCCCCGATCAGGAATTCCTAACTTGGTTAGGGCCCTTATGTGGAAACCCATACTAGCCCCTGAAAGGGCGATCACGCTTTTTAAACAAGGGCCTTTAAAGGCAAATAAGTCGGTGCCTTCATCACTAGCCCTGTCGGAGTCCTATAAAAAATTAAACATTTAAAAATATAAATATTTTTTAAAAAGAATTTGTTTTCCGATCATATTTGGTCATATTTCACTATTTCCATTACTCCTGACATTAATTTACGCAGAAAAATGTTCCTGCCTATACCGGGATTCAATCCTACTTACCTACATATCTGTAGACCCAACCGCATACGCACTCTACCGTTAGGCTATAGATAGACTCGTTGAAAAAAATTGGTTAAAAAATATATCATATTTAGCATTCCAGAATCTTCCAATAAATAATTCAAAATCTCTATATCGCAAAGCAAAAAAGTTTAAAAAACATGTTCATAAAAATAATGAAGTAAAGTAAATTCAATACAAATTATAATAATAATTTTTTACTATTAGATAATTATTTAAAATTATCAATATAAAGGAAAAATATTCAAATTCGTAATATGGACTAGAACCTCGATGGGCTGCTTTGAGAGTACCAGGTTTTGAATCATCAAAAATCCAAAACTTTCGCCTTATCGGGACCCAAATTGGTTCTGTCATAATCTAACAATTCCTTGGAATAGGATTGTCCTAGTGAAGCCCGACTAGGTCCTCAATGGGTTGTCTTAAAAGTGCCATGTTTTAAATAATTCTGGCGTCCCTGATATTGTCCTGTCGGGGCATAACTTGGCAGTGTTTTGGCAACGTTTGATAGGGTATCCATGTCCATGCCCTTTAAGGCTCCAATTTACATTAGGTCAATTTGACGCATGCAGACAAATTGATGGTGAAATTGATGTGAAAATGGATAGAAAGCTTTAACTTTCGTGTTATAAATGTTGCCCGTATGTATTTTTGAAAAAAAATAATTTCTTTCCGGAGCCTCATGGGTACTAAAAATATGGACCGTTTGTTTAGCCTTGTTACGTATGCTGTCTATGCTGTAGCTATATTGCTTTATTTTAATCCGAATATAGTCGGGGATTTGGTCTTCCATGTGATGCAAGAACGGTGAGATCGAAAGATATACGACATGCACTCTATTCATCTCGGCACTTTCCATTGATTGGCAATCATACTGTTTCAGAGTTGGAATGAAAATTCAACGTTGCCGCATAACGATACGCGGCCGATCTTACTTCTATGTTGCTTAACTATGATTGTTGTACGTCATTTTCTGACGACAAATTTTAATTTTCGTCCACCATTTCTATATCTGAAAAAAAAATATTAACAATTATTACAAAGGAAAAAAATATTACTTACGTAAAATACATACCGTAGTTCAACTCACGAAGATCCTTGTACCTGGAACTAGAAAAAAAAATTTCTTATTAATAATTATTACTAAGATAAAAAATGTTAGATGAAAAGACATACTATACCGTTGGTGTCTACCGATCGCCAAGGATTAGCTGAAATATTCTAATTAAAGATTATCTCTGTAATTATTAAAACATTACCATTAGGTTTTTTTCATTTGTAGTATTATATGTAAAGCTACTTATCTTAAAATCGACAAGATAAGTTCTTGTATGTTAGTTTTATTTATAATTATAGTATTCAACTCCTATAGATCCTCGACCGGCCGATAGGTGGCCCCGGCGGCTGGTGTCGCTTCGCGTTCACGCTCCCTACCCTGACTGGGATATAGGTCGCGAACACGGCCGCAATCGAGAGAGTTTCTGAGATCGACCGCTAGGCGGCGACGAGCTACCTAGTTTCCCGTACGCACGAAGTTGCCTTAGAAACAATATAAATCACACTAATTTCCGATTCCATACCTTTTTTCGATCGCCGACAAGGCTTTCTTCCGAAATACTCAGCCGACAATGATAAGTGCTACAGACACCCGACAACGGTTTCTACTTTCCTCCAAGAGGATCCATTAAAATTTTTTCCATAAATTCACTTTTTAATAATAAGTGTTTGTAATCATTTTTTATTGTTTCATATCTGTTCTTTGTACTTTTTTGGGTAAATTGTTTTCTCCACTGGTATAATTTTTTTAATGTGAAATAAAAAGTTCTAAAAAAAACTTCTTTCACATATAAATGTGTATTTTTATTATATATACTCCTATATCGAAAAAAGAGACCCCTGCCTCTCTTCGCCATCGATTCCGCAGAGCTGACAAAGCTATTTCAAAACATGTTACTACACTCTTGTCGGTAATTTGGAATCGTAAAGACCTTCGTCTTTATCAAGCAGACTCCACCTACCAGCAACTCTTCACCATCATTCGGACTCAATTCGGTATATAGGAGACTACAGCAGAGGCCCTCACCTCCATACCGTTGGCCGAAATCCTTCCCGAGAAGATTGGCTCCCCACCAATGCCCATGCATCTAATCACTCTGTTTCACACCAGTCTTTATCAAGACTCCTCGATGCTCGACTAATCCTTCTCAGGACTCCCAAACCCAAAGCGGCCCTTCTCAGAGCCAACAGATCTTTCTAACGTAATAGCTAAAAATTGTTGTAACACGATTTTCTGTTTATTATAACAACAAAAGACTCGACTTACACACGATCAATTCGATCTGTATACCTATGCGAAAACTTCCAAAAGAAATGAATTCTAAAGCAATGATTTTCTGTTTTTTACAGCAACTTAAAATAAAAAAAGGTTTCTGCATAGATATTATATTGCAGCATAATATCAATATGCATTTCTCGCGAATAGCGATTATTTACAACTTTTTTATTGGCAATCGTTATTGGTGATTATTTGGTTCATTAGCAACTGAACGAAACAATAAAAATACTCAAGGACTTATAAATACTCAAAGAAGAGTTTAAATTGTTATTATTTTTTATAGGTTGTTCTGAACAATCCAAGCATGCATGACAAAAAAGCGTTGATTGCTCCCCATTCACATGCCATTCGAATTTCTAATCGATATCTCATCAAGAGCCTTGTTATATCGAAAATATATTCCGATCTTATCCTCGTCCATCAAGCATCGTACCGATTTGAATTACCATTCGATTGTTGTACACTCGCAACTTATTCTCTCTTCTTTTAAGGTTTTTGTTTTTGAAAAAGAAGAAAAAAATTCTTAATCCGCTACGATATTACACGTCCAATACTTATTCTCATTTCCTATCATGGCACTTTGATATATTTTTCTATAAAATAAAATAACGCTTAGAAGGGTAAAGTGTGACGAGGCAGAATGGGGACAACAAGTTAAAAGGGGCAAAGGAAGACGTGAGAAATTTAATTTACTTAGGGGGCAAAAAAACGAAAAAAGTGTCAATGATGGAGTGAGGCGGAAATTGGCGTTTGCTCTCTAAGGTTTTCATATATTCATTTTATTCCATTATACCGTCAATAAATATGTTTGAAGTGAGCTGTGCATAGGATGCAAAATTCACAAATTATTATATATTTTTTTACATGCATTACGTAATATTTAAACCTGAATTTTATACTATTTACACGTGGGCATATAGTATTTCAAACCTAGGGTGGTTATGAATTATGAGAAAAGATTTTTTGAACAAAAAAAAATTCAACGCAGTACTCGACGAGTTCGTTTTTATTAATACATTCCAGTGAACTCGCAAGTACTGCGATGAGATTTTTTTTAAATTCAATTATTTTTGTTAAAAAAATCTTTTCTTTTTTTCATTTTTTCTGTTCATAATTAGTATGCTCGCTTTCCGGTCGTAATTCTAATTTTTTGCTGTCACGACACATTCGTTTATTTAAAACAAATACGTAGCTCTTACAACTTTATCCTTCGTTCATTATAAATAAATATGTAGTTCTCCCATTGACATATCCGATTGTAACGAACCAATATAAAGTTTATACAATATTCTTTTGTTTCATTGAAGTATTTGTTTAACATATTCAACAATTGCATATTGTTGGTTTGAAAATACGAAAGCTTAAATCAAACGGAAGACATTTTTAATTCACAATATTCATATCATCAATAAATGTTTTGTTTTTTCGATTCTCAAATATGTTCTATCGAATCACTTATCATTCAAAAATATGTATTCACCTGATTTCTTACCACAATGGCCGTGGGGTCATAGATGTAAGAAAATCTAGTGTTTCTCACGGGACTGTAAACCGTGGTATAAGATACAAATGTTCGCTACCTAATTCTACAACAGAATCGGTCGGAACGGTGTAGCGTACTCGGCTCCCGTAATTTATGCCCATCCACAGACGGGCGCGTATGCGAGAAACTTGGTGCTCTGCGCCATGCGGTGGCCAGAATGCGAAGCTACTTTAACGTTGCCATCGTTGCTCTAAACATTATTTTGTTCGTTTAGCAAAATTTTTATACGTTATAGGCAAGGGTTTGACTGTGCCTTTGTACCATAAGCCAATAAGGTAAAATTCAATGAGTAGATTTGCAACAACTGAATTATCGTTTCGAACACCAATTAGTTTGTTAACCTGACAAGATAGTTTTGTTTCTTCTCCATCTCCATCTATTCATGTTTCCAATTGCACAAAACGCTGCGTTATCGAAAGTAAATTAATTTTGATGGAGTTTCGTGTATAATTAGTGAAAATTGATATTTCGTTTGAATCGATGATAATTCAGATGTAAGGTATGCGTCAAGAGCATACTTTGTTGTTTTTTCTATTAATTTTCTTGATCGAACAAAATATATTTTTTATTGCAAAGAAAAGTTTCGTTCAAAATAAAATAATTGATAAAACATAGGATTTCGTATGAGAGTGAAAAAAATCATTCGTAAAACGTAGATTGTGAAAATGTTGTTGTTCCTTTTATCTAACGGTTCCTTTGATTTAACAATATAATGTTGGAATCGGGGCTAAAATTTTCTTTAACACGTGTCATTATGAAATTAATAAGACTCAGAGTTTTCTAGGAGGAAAAAGAAATAAACGTGCTACTCGACTCAGTGGCGCAGTGGCTTATGGTACAAAGGCAAGGCCAAACCCTTGCATGCCTATAACGTATAAGAATTTTGCTAAACGAACAAAATAATGCTTGGAGCAACGATGGCAACGATAAAGTAGCTTCTCGTTCTGGCCACCGCGTGACGCAGAGCACCAAGTTTCTCACATATATGCCGGTCTGTGGATGGGCATAAATCGTGGGAGCCGCGTAGGGTACGACGTTCCGACCGATTCTGATGAAGAATTAGGTAGCGAACATTTGTACCTAACAACACGGGTTACAGTCCCGAGAGAAACACTAGATTTTCTTACGTGTATGACTATGTGAGTCATTACGTTAAAAAACCAGGTGAATACATATTTTTGGATTATAAGGCGATCTTATATCGATCCTATTTCTCCGAGAAAAATGGGAATTTGCTTTTTAGCTATCCCTCTCGCACTCAGACAACGGATAGAGCACCTTAAGAAGTTTGTATACATATATCAAAATCAAAAATAAAAACTTATTCATGATGAAAAAAAAATACATTTAAATGTATATATTGTCCTCATGTGAATTACAAATGTCTTTTGTTTAAATTAAGCGTTTTTATATTCAAATTAAACAATATTTGATTGATCGATATCATGCATATTCGTTTATTATGAACGAGGGATAATGTTATAAAAGCTACGTATTTCTTTATAACGAAGGAATGTGTCGTTGCAGCAACCTCATATTCATTCACATTAACAATATATGTAGATTATACAACAAATCAAGACCTTTCACTAAAAAAAGGTTTTTGGTTCACTCAATATCGGTTTTAGTTGGAAAAAAAGATATTTAGTTCGATTGACTATCTTTTAGCTTTTGAAATAACTGAGTTTTACGCAACTTAATCGAATTCTTATTTCTTCAAATTTGATGTCCAATTGTTTAAAGCAGTTTCGTAATTAAAAGAAAATTGTCTCGTTCCATTGTGATTACAACATACCGAATTAACTGAATCTATTCTTGATTTTGAAAAAATGTGTTCGCTTATCAACGCAGCATTTTGTTGTTGTAAGTATACACCGTTCAATTGAACTTTTCACTCTGATAATTTAAATACTGCTTTTTCCAGTACGTGAACAAAAATTTTTGTTGTATTTTCGTGAAATATACACTCAGCAAAAAAATTAAAGGAACAGTAGGATTTCTAACTTTTTTGAATGATTTTTGAAGAGCTGTAACTTGGTGAAAAATGGTCGGATCGTAAAAAACCAAAAAGCGTTTTGAAGCTTGAAACCTCTAGTTTGAAATTCTCACCCGTTATTTTTTTCTCAAACAACACACTAAGCATGACCCTTAGGAATAGCGCGAAGCAAAATTTCTCAAAATTTTCGTCTTTTTCAAGAGCGTGCACGGGCTCAAGAAAATTTTTTGCGGCTTTGTCAATACCGGATTCATCTAGCCTGATTCTTCAGCTTCAAAACGATCGGTTTTGAACTTCTGTACGACCATTTGTCGTTGACATATTGGCATTTGAAGAAAAAAGAAGCTTTTTTCGTAGATCATCAATATCCCATGAAATAATGATCGCACAGCGAGCTAGACCTGAGTTCCGTAAACGGTAAGAAATGCTCTCGAAGTACGTTTGATAATTTAGTGAAATTTTTTTTTTTTCTAATCTTATTGTTGATTTGAAAAAGTACAAAAAAAATGCTTTTTTTTTTGTTTTGGAAAATCCACGTCAACTTAGCAAATATTGCGAAAATGACGCACGTTTCCAGGTTTTTTTTTACTTCTATACATGCCCAAAGACCCTTCAATATTTAAAATTGATCGGTTGAACCGTAATTGTTAACCGAAGCGTCAAAGTTTTATCAAAAATTAAAGGAACACTTTTATTGTTCCTCAAATGGCAAATAATGATGATTAAAGTGAAAAAACGACTAATCTGTTATTTTTTCTCACAATTTCGTAACAAGTACGCTTTAAATCTTGGAAAAAGAGAAAAATTCAAAATTTTGATTTTCTTTTTTTTTTCAAAATTAAAAATTTTTTTTTTCGGATTTGAACAAAAATTGCGTTTTTTCCTTCCAATCACTCATTCGAATGTTAGGGAAAAAAATGCACAGTTTCAAAAACATTTTTTTTTTCATCTTTTTATTCCAAAACGTGTAAATTTTTTTTTGAAATCATTATTTCTTTAGAGTTGGGGTCATTTTTTCGTTTGAGTCCCATGATTGATCGAGTTGAAAGTGATTGCATTGAATAAGGTTGATGGCCCCAAGCGAACTTTCATGCATCTTTTTACACGCATCGCTATCGGATTTATCAATCACACTTTTTACGCTCCTAATCAATTTAAAAACCAGATTTATTTGAAGACCTCGCATTTTTCGGTTGAAAAACAGCTGCCCTAATTTTTCGAATTTTTTTTTCGTACTCAATCATGCCGAGACGGCATTTGTCGGAGGTTGAAGTTGCTCGGCTGGTCACTCTTATTGAGGAGGGTCACTCGTACCGAGTGGTAGGTGACATGATGGGCGTTTCGGCTTCTGTCGTATTTCGTGCCTACAATCGGTATCAGGAAACCGCGTTACACAGTCGGCGACCAGGACAAGGTCGGCACCGTATAACGACTCCTTGGAACGATCGAGCAATTGTTCGGCGTATTCGGCAAGAACCGTTCATCGTTCCTAGCAACATTGCTCGTGACTACCCCAACCAACAACAACAACAACAACAACAACAACAACAACAAGGACGACGACAACGAGAACGACGACGACGACAACGGCAACGGCACATCTCGGCTCAAACGATTAGAAATCGTCTTCGAGAAGCCGGAGTGAGAGCCAGGCGTCCTGTTCGTGTGCCGATGTTGACCGCCAGACATCGCCGAGCTCGTTCCGAGTATGCCCAACAACATCTCCCCTGGGGCATGAGACAATGGAACAATGTTTTATTCAGACGAGTCTCGGTTTTGTCTATACGGTGACGACAGACGGCCACGAGTTTATCGGCGTCAAGGAGAACGCTTTTTGCGAAACTACGTTCGCCCGGTTGTTGCGTTCAACGGAGGATCGGTAATGGTATGGGCAGGAATATCTCGGTATTCGCGAACTCCTCTCATTATCGTCCGCGAAAATCTGAATGCTAGACGCTATATTGATCAGATTCTGCGACCCATCGTATTGCCCATCAGACTACGTTCACGAGGATTCATTTTGATGCAGGATAATGCTCGTCCTCACACAGCGATTGTCACAAGACGTTTTCTTGAGCGTCATGACATCACTGTGTTGAGGCATCCAGCAATGAGCCCCGATTTGAATCCGATTGAACATGTCTGGGATATCATGGGTCGTCGTTTGCGACGGGAGTACCCCAATTTGCCGAACTTAGCTTCTCTAGAGCAAGCTCTTGTGCGAATTTGGAGGACTATTCCCCAAGCAGCGATCAGGAGATGCATCAATATGGCGGACAGATTGAACGCCGTAATCCGGGGCCGTGGTGGACATACACGTTTTTGAACGCACACTTACACACGCACACACCTACGCACGCACATACCTTACAGAGAGACAGATGGACAGTCAGACAGGCAGGCAGAGACAGACAGACAGACAGACAGACAGACAGGTAGATAGACAGACAGACAGACGGACAGGCAGCCAGACAGGCAGACAGACAGGCAGACAGAAAGACAGATAGACATACAGACAGACAGACGAGAAGCGTAAATCCGACCATGCAACCTCCACGCGGTACGCTTCGGATAATGCTAATGCTGGCAGTAAAAAATTGCGTGAAAAAGATTTTTTTTTGACAATTTAAAAAAAGTTTCTCAGTATTTGAAATATCGTTCATGAATAATTGGAAGGAAAAAACGCAATTTTTGTTCAAATCCGAAAAAAAAAATTTTTAATTTTGAAAAAAAAAAGAAAATCAAAATTTTGAATTTTTCTCTTTTTCCAAGATTTAAAGCGTACTTGTTGCGAAATTGTGAGAAAAAATAGCGGATTAGTCGTTTTTTCACTTTAATCATCATTATTTGCCATTTGAGGAACAATAAAAGTGTTCCTTTAATTTTTGATAAAACTTTGACGCTTCGGTTAACAATTACGGTTCAACCGATCAATTTTAAATATTGAGGGGTCTTTGGGCATGTATTGAAGTAAAAAAAAACCTGGAAACGTCCGTCATTTTCGCAATATTTGCTAAGTTGACGTGGATTTTCCAAAACAAAAAAAAAGCAGTTTTTTTTGTACTTTTTCAAATCAACAATAAGATTAGAAAAAAAAAAAATTTCACTAAATTATCAAACGTACTTCGAGAGCATTTCTTACCGTTTATGGAACTCAGGTCTAGCTCGCTGTGCGATCATTATTTCATGGGATATTGATGATCTACGAAAAAAGCTTCTTTTTTCTTCAAATGCCAATATGTCAACGACAAATGGTCGTACAGAGGTTCAAAACCGATCGTTTTGAAGCTGAAGAATCAGGCTAGATGAATCCGGTATTGACAAAGCCGCAAAATATTTTCTTGAGCCCGTGCACGCTCTTGAAAAAGACGAAAATTTTGAGAAATTTTGCTTCGCGCTATTTCTAAGGGTCATGCTTAGTGTGTTGTTTGAGAAAAAAATAACGGGTGAGAATTTCAAACTAGAGGTTTCAAGCTTCAAAACGCTTTTTGGTTTTTTACGATCCGACCATTTTTCACCAAGTTACAGCTCTTCAAAAATCACTCAAAAAAGTTAGAAATCCTACTGTTCCTTTAATTTTTTTGCTGAGTGTAGTTATCACCAATGCAAAATAATGCGTATCTTTAAATAAATTATTTTTAGAGAAACAAAGTAATCGTTTTTAATATGAACAAGTGACTTAATTAAATTGAAGTAACTTTTAGTCGATGGAACAAAGAAAAACAGTCCTTAAGCAAAACGTTTTGTTATCTTGAGCGAATGAATTTCATAATTACATTTACGTGATTGAACAATATGTTCTCTTAGATCATCCTAAATCATTCAGTTGAACGTATGCAATATCCCTTCAGTATGACAAAATCGTTTAATTGAGTTGATATTTCATAATCAAATGCACATTTTGTTAGACCAAAATAAAAATCAGAAAAAATCAAATAAATGGTAGTAGTTTTTCTGACAAAATCATAATGTTGAACAGATAAATAAGATTTAACCGACACGTTTAGTTGAAAACTGTAGCTTATTTAGCGCATCTGAGCAATGTTTAAACCAACAAAATTTTAAGGCAACAAAACGTATTTGGTATTTTCAACAAAATTTTTTTCTCAGTGTAGTGTTTCTTAATAGCAGAACTTATTGTCTGACATAGGAATTTTTCGTTTCCGTATTTTTTATGTTCCTTGATGACTAACGTAGCTGTTACTCTTATGAGATGTACTGGCTGCTCGATTCACGTTTTCGCCGCTGCGTGCCGCAGAGCGCCGAGACTTTTCTTGCATAAGGTATCACTCTGCGGCGTGCATAAATTCC